>CM071927.1:19674775-20033795 GCA_016081115.2 Rehmannia glutinosa | reverse complement strand
TCTTGTAGAAAGCACTCCACACGGTTCTTCCAAAATGCTGAAATATACGCTTAATAGTGGGGCGCTCTTGTCGCTGAGTTTTGTGGTGAGATGTTTCTAATTGTAGCCACAGATCTTTTCTTTACTTCTGACCCAGCCAGCCAAAGAGTCATTGTACCACTTGTTAGTCCATGGCTATGATAATCTAGAGGGGTGAATAGATTATGCCGATTTTTCGCAATCGCCTTTTTTCAATGAACAAGAATAACAAGAATGCAATGCGAAATTAAACAACACTCATCAATTTACAGAGGTTCAATTCCACTAGGGCCTAATACTTCTACCACCCCAATATTATCTCCCGGATGAATTTCAAAAAGATAAAAATATTTTATTAATTACTACAATTAATAATAACACCACCTTTGTAGATTACCACAATCTTCTTACAACACCCATTACCACAATCTTCCTTCAACACTTGCGAAGAGCACTCACACTCTTTTCAACACCTTAAGATCACCCAAGGTGTTCTTACGACAAGAACACTAACGATATCTTTTGTTTTTGATGATAGAAAAATTCAAGATAACAACTCAATAAACGGCGATAGCGCTTGAAAGGCAAGTGTAATCAAGAACAAAAAGCCTGTGACTCAAGATTTTGCAAGTGCAAGAATCCTAGCTATTACAACAAGAATGTAAAAATGAAAGCTTGAGAATTTTGCAGATTTCACATGTATTGTATGTTTGTGTGTTGTAATAGTCTTCAAATCATCCCTATTTATGGGGAGAGTCTCATGCACATGTAGCTCATCCTTCACTTTTGTCTACAAAATAGGATCATGTAAGATGTAGTATTGTGTCAAAAATAAAAGAATCTTACCGAGCATGGAGTTCAAACATAATTCTTTTGTTGTCAAAAATACACAACATACCGCTAGTTCTATAGAAAATTTTGAACGCTGGTTAATTCACGCGATCCGCATACGTCGGAGGGGTCCGACCGGTCGGCCTTTACCCCCTGACCGGGTCGCCCTCCCCTCTTTTTTTTTAAGTCCAAAGATGTCTCCTGCTTCAAGTTTTTCTATTCTCCGTAATCGTCGACCTTTTGCGACCCCGGCCGACTCCTCCAACTTAAAATGTTGTCCATTTTTCAAAAATAAACTTCAAAAATACTCAAAAATTAGTAAAATATTTTAAATCAATTGGGAATTATTTGGACAACACACAAACATTTTTTTGGTATAAAAGCTCATTTAAACAAAAAATCGTCAAAATCTTGATAAAAACATTGCTCTAACAATATTATCTTTCAAAAATATATTTTGGTTTATCTTTTAATTTCGATGTATCTTAACTCCAGTATATTTCTAATTACTCTTATTAAATCCAATTTGATCCACTAACGATTATATTCAATTAAATAAATAATTCAACCAAATTATAATCAAGTTAAATAAGCTCATCATAGATGTAAATGAGCTATCACAACAATTAAAGTTAAAATAAATCAATTTATTCGATTATCAATTCGGGCGGGATAATGATTATACTAGGGAATCTATCAAATAACCCCATATATGTTTCTCAACAAATTCGAAAAACACACGTAGAATCTATCGATAGAAATTGGGGGTTTTGACATATATTTAAAATATTATCTTTCAAAAATATATTTGGTTTTATATGCATCTTTTAGTTTTGATTTTTTCTACTACAAGATTCAAATCTCACTTTATATACTAAAGAAAAAACAAGTTGACATGTTATCTGTAATAATCTTAGATATTTGTCGAAACCTGCATCCTTCGATTCCACATGGCGACTTCTGTTTATCCCATGTGGCGATTTGTCTGAAATTAAAATATAACAAATTGAAAAGATAACAAATTTAAGCAAAGATTATGAAAGATAAAATATAATCCCAAAATAAAGGATTTTTCACAATTAGTTTGGCTTCGAATCTATCGAAGATAGTTTTTGAGAAATATTATATTAGTTGAATATATATTTTTGAATTTAAAAAAAGAACAAATTTAAGAGATAAAAAATAATCTAAAAATCAAGATTACATCTAAACTATATTTTAAATTTGTGACCACTAAATTTTATCTTTAAACAAATTGGTATAATACAGGTGTTATTAGTAATTAGATATTTTGTTAATAACATTATTATCTTATAATGTCAAATTTGAAAATTGTTCTAATTAATAGAAGGTGGTGTATATGAGACCGTCTCGCAGATTTAAGTTCACGAGGCGGATCTGCAAAATACAAAAATAAATTATTTTCATGAATTTGAGTTTGGATTAAGATATGTATTCTGTGCTTATAAATATTCCGTGAGCCCTAATACAAGTTTAATTAACATAAGAGGGTGGTTTACGGACAATTACAATCTTTGTCGATCCGTCGGTTTATCACAAGTGGATTCGTTAACTGCTACTTCTTTTTAAAGGTTGCAAACCAGTGCGAGTTGTCTCGGTAATAAGAATTTCTGCAAAATTGGGTCGATCCTGAGAGTTGATGGAAGTTCTGAGGATATTTCTTATTTAAAGGATGAGTAAATGGATTTTTTACTAGTAAGAATATTTTTTAGTTACCAGAAATTTAATTAATAGAAATGTTGAGGATTGAGTTGACTCTTGATTTGGATAAAGGAATGATTATATTTTCTTACCTCTTACAGATTGCCACTATTGGAATCCGTACGAAAAGAAGCTTTGCATAAGGTGGGACTTGTTTGATTGCATCCAACAAAGGAATATTAATTTTGATTTGTTTAAAGCTGATTAAAAATCTCGAAATTGATTTGATTTACGAGTTGGTTGCAATCTTTGAGGAAAAGGAGTGAAGGTGTATATGTTTCATCATTTTCAAACTTACCTCGGTCAACTTACCCTTATCATTGTTATTTTTTAAATTCTTTACGAAGATGAACTAATAACTCTTGAGATGGTGTTTTATCAACAACTCCCTGACCGAGTGTTGTATTTGGTCTTAACTCATTGATTGGACTCTCACCTGAAGTAGAAGCGAGAACCAACTGCGTGGAAGGAGTTAGGTTGAGGTTGAAGCGGAAACTACCTTTCTTGAGTTACTTAAAGAAGTTTGTGAGTGTTGAAGTGAATTCGATCTCGTTGATGGCTTGAGAAGTTTTATTATTGATCTTGTTTGCTCAAATGCGTAAATCTTATGAAGTCTCTCCGAGTGATTTTACATGTGGGAGGTGGATATGAAGAAAATCGGTGGCTTTGTGAATTCATTTGTTGAGCTTGATTATTATCACGCCCAGCAGAAATTGGGATGATTTACTCCGTTGTGGATTATGGGATTTGAGAATATGGAATTGAAAGGTTTTGAATCAAATTCGTAGCGATGCGCGCTTAACATGAATATGAGGACAATCATTGGTGGAGTGTTCATTAATTCCACAAATGTCACAAACTTTTTTATCTTACCTGATTTTACTTCCTTTACTTCTACTTCCATGTCGCCGATTAAGCGAAAGTGGCAACCTTCAAAAGCTATTCTCTTGATTAAGTTGAAATTTTCACTTTATTTTAAATAAACCTTTATGCGAGATTGAAATTTTCTACAAATAATCGAGATATTCAAAGCTTCATGATTCTTTATCAAAAGCGGCCATTGCGATGATGGCTGATGAATTGTTTTGTTTGAAGTTAAACGCCCATAAAAAGCGATAATCATGATTTCAAAAAACCGTGATGTGGCGGAAATTCAGCAATTCTTTAAGCTTTTCCCAACATTTAAAGCTTCTTTAGGATTTTGAGAAAAATTAAGTTGTCTTTTCAAGCATTAGTTTTGTGAGTTGGAAAGAACTTTTCAAAAATTAGGTTGCATTTCTTGCAATTACCCGATTGATGCAGGACTTGGTAATGTTTTTGCCTTATCTTTTAAAGAAAAATGAAATAATTTGAGCTTAACAATTTAATTTTGTACAATTTTGATCATCAAATGTAACATCTTAGTGAAACTCATTAAATATAAATGGGCTTTGATCCATTACACCATTGGCAATTAGGAAGTAGATGAATCATCCACCAGTTTGAATCGAAAAGTTGTTTGCATTTAGTGGAAAAATAAAACACGAAGTAGAATTCGAGGGTTGCAAGTAATGCTTGTATGTCGTCGTCTTGATTTTCCGCTCGTTGAATCTCATCATGAACAACCGTTTTCAACCCGTAATTGGTGTGTGTGGAGGTGAATCAAAATTTTCAATCAAATTTTTCTGGTTATTTCTAACTAAGCGGCGAAATTGGGACTACGACACCGTATAACCATGCAAATACACAATATTCTGATTAAAAAAATATTCACAAACTGGAAACTCACAGGTACCTTCCCTGGCAAGACGCCTGCTTTACAAGCTTTGAGTTGCAAACCCAAGTCGCGGGTTGTCTCTCGAAGTAATAAATTTCTCGGTCAAGGAGTCGATCCGAGGAAGTTGATGGAAGTTTACGAGGATATTTCTTATTTAAAGGATGAGTAAATGGATTTTTTACTAGTAAGAATATTTTTTTTTAGTTACAAGAAATTTAATTAATAGAAATGTTGAGGATTATGGATTCACTCTTGATTTAGGATAAAGAAATGATTGTATTTTTCTTCACCTCTTGGTGCCGCTATTGGAATCTATACCGCTGAAAAGAAAGGTTTCAATGGGGAATATATTATACATATAAATCATGCGATAAGGTAATCATGTTGTATCATCGATTAGAATTTATCTTATAACATCAATCTTGTTTATGGGATCAGTATTTATGTATTGCTATGCTACAACAAATCGAGTATCACATTAGTAGTCGGTTGAAATAAAACCAAACATTTAACTAAATGGAACCAAGTATTTGTTGTGCCAATAGATATACATAAATCAAGAAACACCACAAACAAAAATGTATAAGCTAAAAACAATTGATGATACAAACAATGAAATTTAATATGAATCTACAATCATTCCTTATCCTTCATCAAGAGTTTCACCCTATTTTATCAACAAAATAAACTTAGAATAACATGAAGAAAGTAGAAAAAACAAAAGATTGAAGAAAAACTAAAAGTAAACATTTTTTGTAAAATACTAGAAATCTTACTATAATTTAGAAAAGGAAGAAAGAAAATTCTTTTGAAGTTTCTAACTCTAAATTTCTCTACATAAAACTTGCTCTTGGCTAATGCTAATGACCTCTATTTATAGCCAACTAAAAATTAATTTATAATTATTTTATTCTTTATTTTTATTACAAGTAAGAAAATAAGGAAATCAACACCAACTTTGCTACCTTCTTTGACTGGTTATTTTGTCCATGATATCAGCCATCTTTGCTCAATTTTCTTCCCACAAATCAATTATCACATGAGTTGGCTTGAATTTCCAACTGATTTCATTGAATTTGAACAACCATGGGCCAAGATATGGTTGAATAATTGAGATGTGGTTGACATCACGGATTGACTAGTGCAGCAGCCTCTTGGATTTTTTATAAATTCATCCAATACAAATCTGACTTTGTGGGTCTTCATCAATGTTGTATCTCTATGATTTGTACATACTTCCGCAAAAATTTCAGATACAAATACCTTGTATTTTTCGAGTTATGTCCAAAATACCAAACTTGGTCAAGTTTGGAAATTAAATGAGCACCCTTCAATCTTCGTTTATGATGAATTTTTTTATCCAAGAAAATATCATTCCAAACTTTGATTTTTGGTTTTAATATCTCTGAAAACTTGTACATAAATGGATTGTGAATCCATATCTTCAAGAATCATCCCAAAATCATAGGGAAATGAAAGCTATGCTTTCGTTGATCGAGCAAACTCCGCACTAAAAAAATGCTTCCAAATATAATTCTATGTTGATTTCTATTTTATTCCTAACATATTAATAATACTATAAATTTATTTTATTAATAATATTAATAAGGTAAAATAATAATATAATAAAATAATTATACATTTTTAACGTTCATCATTTTTATCCCTAAATATTGGAGTTTATTATAAAGCGAAAATTGTAAAATTAGTCATTTATGCCTACTTTGCAATTTAGTCCTATTTGTTAGGAAATTACAGACCAAAAACAAACTCATGACAATAGTAGTGTCTGCGAAAAATCAAGGTAAAAATGGACATGAGTATTTTACATAGTAAACCCCCATAAATTTTAGTATAAACAAGGAAAATGTAGGAGCAATTCACTATAGAACATGAATTACAATCTCTTTCTTCTAAATATAAGAAGAGAACAATATCACACTCACTTAAAATAGGGAAATACTAATACTCTTAAATGAGAAAATCGAAAAATGAAAACCATGGAATAATTTATGCCATCTTCCCATTGCCTTTTATAGGCATTTTAAATCGACATTACTCTACCTCATTATTAAGATGACTATTCTTTTTTATGCGATCATGAGGTGTATATCAGTGAGACATTTATTTTGTATGCAGCATGTACATTTTACGATAGTTATATGAATTCCATCATTCGCATTTTGGGATGCCAACATCCCGTGATGGAACAATACCTATTGGTAATTGAATAGAATGGAGCGTAGAATCCCAGCTAATTGGGATGGAGTAGGGATGTGAGCGGGATGGAGATTTCATTTCTCTAGAATCGATGATAGAATATGGACAATATTTATATCCTAACCCCCTTCCCATCGATTAGAAAATGGGATTATAAAAGTTCTCATCCTCATTCCCCCGAATATGCATATTGTATTTATCTATTGTTTGATTATTGATATTTATTCTATTTATAATTTTTTATTTATTAATTCTAAAAATTAAACACAAGAATCTTTAAAATTTTACTTGCTCTCATTCTTTGTTTTACAAATTATGAATATCTATACCCATATTGTCTAGTTTTCAGGATATAAAGTTGTACTTGTGTGGAGCATATTTTTGAATAAAGATGTCAATCGGCATAAAGTTTTCTTACCTACTCAAGATCATGAAACACACAATCCATGCTTGGTGTTTAGCTCACGTTATATCGGGCTCTCATAGAAGCGGACCAATATTAACTTCTAGTCCATTGACTTTTGCTCATGTTCAATGTCTCGATCAACATAAGTGGGGCTATTTGTTTTATTGTGTGTGAAAAATTTCGAGGTTTAGGAAAATGCCTATGTTGGTTGGAGTATGAATGCAGGGAAAAAAATCAATGAACACTCATATTTATAGGATTAAGGAGTATAATTATTGTAAACAATCATTTCGATTGTTTGTAGAGATGTATCTTTGGTGATTATATGTAACCCTCGTCCATATTTATTATATGGAGATTGAGTTGACTTACCTTTAACAGATATAGTATCTTAACTTTATGCAAGATCCTAAGCTAAATTAGCCTTTTCTTGTGCAACACATATTTTCTATTTTCGATTTTTGGACTGCTTAAAGCTCTTAACAAATTTAAGCAAATTGAAAATTGCATGACTATTACTTAAAATCTATAAAAAATTGTATAAAATGAAAAGTTGTTGCAAAAATTAAAATTATTGTTTTCTACAATATATTCCTTAAAATATAATTTCTTTCCATTTAATAAAACAATGACATATATGTTACCCAAAATAAAGCCTTTTGAAAATTGAGAATGATTTGCACAAAATTGTATCTTGTAATCTGGAAGGTATTCAAAATCTCTAATTAGGAATGTTGTGGATTTTTAGATATCGACGGATTTGATTAAAATATATAACAAAGATCTTGCTAAAAATTAATTTGATATGCAATTTTTTTCCATTAAAATAATCAACGATATTAATACTGAAAAATTTAATGCCAAATGCTGAAAACTTTTTGTTACTAATTGAGGAATGAGTGTTTAGGCGGAAAACTTTTCACTACTATTTATAAGTGACTTGGTTATTATATATATATATATATATATATATATATATATGTTAGGAATTCTATTGTTTAGATTTTGATGAATGCCATGTAAAACTTAGAATAGAAAGTTGGCTCCCCAATGCTTGCTTTGAAATGTATTGTAACAATTAGAGTCGCCAAGGCGGAAGATTAGTCGCCTACGCTCCAACTTGCAAGAAGACAAACAAGGCTTGAAAAAACTCTGCAGAGGCACGGAGTACAACAAAGAAGAGCGAGAACTCGATCAAGAAGCAAGCGGTAGATGGTTGAGTGGAACATCGATCAAGTCAACTCAAGAGAAGCCAAGCTCAGTCGGTGAGAAGAGTCATCCAATGATTGGAAGTCGACTCTAAGTCACCTGGGGAAAGCGAGGAAATGCGGTCAAGTCGAGATGATCAGAAAAGAAATCCGTTACGTAAATCAAGAGATTTACTTAAACAAGTAATATCTCCGGTACTACCTTCTTTGGAGTGCCTGATCCTTGCGTGCAATAGAAATGAACCAATGGGAAGCACTACAGGTGTCGAACTAAAAGGTGATAAAACATTTCATACGAAAATGGCATTCCAAAGAATCGCACACCAACGATTCGCAAAGTGATTTTCAAAATGAGCCTATCTCTTCAACGGGCAAATTTTTGAAAGTTCACTATAAAAGGCCGAGGAGTTTGATTGAGGAAGAAGAAGGATCGTGGATGAATGACACACACGTGAAGATATACAAGCTTATCAAAACTCTGAATATTCTCAATCCTCAAGCCTACATCTCGGTACATCAATCCAACACTTACCTGCGCAAGGAAAGAGAACTTCAATCCGCTTGAAGAGGAAAATACACCGAAACAAGGGGTCTACATTCCAAGAAGGATTGTAGAAAGGTTCAAGGCTGAACCAAGTCTTAAGCTTTTGGAGGGCTTCGTGATCAAATCGAAATCTTGGCTTGAGCAGTGGTCAGAGTAGCAAGTACAGCCTGTGAAGAAGCGAGTCGCACGAGAAGCCAGCCGAGTGATCAAGGCGTCTCCATCGAGTCCCAAAGGATCAAGTCGGCTGTTGTGATCAAGACTGTATCCTGGATCGGTTACACTTTGTAAACTCGATCATTACTAGTGGATTCCTCCAGAGTTGGAGAAGAGAGGAGTAGAAGAATTACCCCATCTTCGAACCTCTATAAAAACTTCTTTATCGTCATTTACATTTCAGCATTTAAATTTACGACGTTTAATTGCTTATATCTCACGATAAATTTGCTATCCATTTGATAATCTATAAGTACTAAATCAAGTCGTAAAAACTTGCTTAATCAAACTTGGTGGTGTTAAGTCTTGTTCCAAATAAAAAACCATGTACCGAAGTCAAATTATAGCCAACAACCGAAAGTTACTCTATTACCACCAAATTTCCTTGAGAGATTAACTCTCTTGAGGGACTAATTCGATCCATCAAGGACACACTGTAGAACTCTGTAGAGATTTAAAAGGCCTAAATCGAAAATTTGCAAGGTTTATTCAACCCCCCTTCTAAACCTTACACTTACACCCCTTGGGACCTACAGTGGTATCGAGCGGTTGGTTCATTGAACCTCTCCACCGTTCTTGAACTAGATCTCCAATCTTTTCAAAAGTCCGCTTAGTACTTATCTTTCAAAACTCTTTTTCTATCATTAAAAATTATTATCATGGAAGCAAATCTAACACGCATTCCTATGTTCACTATTGAAGAATTTGATGATTGGAAAATTCGTATGCAGCTCATCTATCAAATTACATGATGAGATGTGGATAGTGATAGAAGATGGGCTCTCGCAAATATTAAAGGTGAACACAAGACGAAGAGTTGCAAATTGGTGGAAGGAAGAAAGACACGGCACTTAACCATGGTTGAAAACCAAGAACCGAGTGGACAAATGATGACAAAAAGATACAACTCGGGACAATGTAGCCAAGGACATTCTTTACAAAACCTTGGATAAAGCCATGTTCAACAAAGTCAAATCTTGCAAAACGGCTAAAAAATGCAGGATGAGTTGACTTTGATTTGTGAAGGTTCGTGAGCAAATCAAAGAAAACAAATTATCAAAATGGTCAGTATTTAAGTTTGAAAATTTCAAAATGATCTCGTGAGGAACCTGACCAACTAGACGCTCGATTTACGTAAATCACAAATGAGTCAGTCTACACTTGGAAAGGAATATACACAAAAGAAATGTGTATGAAGATCCTAAAAAGTCTTCCAAAATGAATGGGAAATGAAGGTCAACGGCATCGGAGACACTCCATGGACCTATCAAAGACATCCAATCACGAGTTATTCTCGCACCTCAAAGCCTTCGAGTTTGAGGAGGGAAGGAAAGACCCCAGAAGAGACAACGTATCCAAAACAACTCGCTTCTAGTTGTCAAAGACGGAAGAGAGAGTGAGGTCAAAAGAAGAAATCGACCCGTTTAAAAATAGCCCTAATGGTTAAAAGATTTAACAAGTTCTTAACAAGAACTACAAGAAGAGAAAGGGTGAATCCTCCGTAAGACACTCAGCCTCCAAATCAAGGGATGATAGGCCAACCAAGAGAATGTGATCATCAACAAGTTGAGTATCAAAGGGTAACAACTCAAGAATAGAAAGAGTGATCAAAAGGTCAATATCTATGTTGAATTGTAGACAACCAGGTCACTATGCCATTGATCGCCATATCCTGTAGTCAACAAGACGAAACGAAGAAGAAAGAAAGGTCTTCAGAGAAAGAAGACAAGAAAGAAAAGGCAATGATGGCTGCAGAGATTGCCGAGACAACCAAGTCAAGAGAGACAAATGACCGACTCGAGAGCAGATGAAGGTTCGACTATTCAAGTGACTCAAGAAGAAGCTTGATCGCTTAATGGCCAAAGAACAAGATCAAGAAGATGAGGTACAATCTAAATCAACAAGCCCGACACTAGTGATAGTGACCGTGACACACACACTTCATCACCCACGATCTTTATGATTCATTAGGCAAAATGATGAAAGATTTTGAGCACATTAAAACCTCACACACACTATTGAATGAGGAAAACAAAATTACTCAAAATCAAAAACTCAAAGTCGACTAAGGAGTCGAGTACTCTAAGTCAAATAGTCATGAGAATAAAAGTTTAAAGGTCGAAAATGCTAAATTAATAGCGTAAATTGTCGCTATAGAAAAGAGGGAGAATGACCTCAAAAATGTTATCGCCTCATTCACTAAGGCATCTAAATCATTGGATGATCTTATTATGAGTCAAAGAGAATGTGGAGACAAGACAGGGCTTAGGATTTAATTCCTTTGTGCCATGTCAAACCTCAAGAGTATTTTGGAAAAGGATCTTCAAGTCATGCCAAGAGTCCGAAAAATCCAAAACTCTAAATGATGCACACACTTTCAATCCAAAGCACAATACTAAGCAAACCGGCCTTGGTTACAAAGGAAAAGAAATAAATACCGAGTTGAGAGTGCCGAAAGGATACGGAGAAGAGATTCAAAACAGTCCTCAAAAACTCCAAACAAAAATACTCTGTAAGAAAAGCGAGCTACCAAAATCCTTAAAAACTCATAAAAGAAATACATATGATGGGAATGGTAGAAAATATCCAAGCCAAGTCGACCGAATAATGTGAACTACCACTCTAGACTTATGGAATACAAGCCCAAAATGGCAAAGGCCTAGAACTCAACAAAGGCCATTCCAAAAGCATAAGAGCTTTCATCAAAGACACATATGCACCTAGCACTACACTAAAGACACCACAATTACCCAAGAAAGGCAATTGCTAAAACACATATGCAGCATACAAACAAAAGAGACAAAGATGAACCTAGACTCCCAAGCAATTTGCCAGGATTGATTATGATTATGGCACCGATAGATGGCAACCTCTGTAGTCAAATCATTTGGCTATAGGTTGTTGGATCATCTTATAATTCTAACCCCTCAGGACCTGCATAATAATGGGTACCTAAAACTTAATTTCCTTGATTGCGAGTTCAAGGAACAAATGAGTGCCAAGGAACCTGGTACATGGATAGTGGTCATTCCGGACATGACAGAAATAAGAGAAATCACAAAATTCAAGAAGTCAAAGGAGCAAAAGTCATATTTGGAGGAAATGAAGCTCCCCGGTGAAATAAGAGGCTCGGATCCATCAAGAGGAATGGTTTAGAAATCACAAATGTTGCATATTTCGGAGATATTTGGATGTAAATGCTTCATCCACAATAATGGCAAAGACAACCTAAAGTGCTTTTGATGCTAAAGTCGATGAGGTATCTTCAGATACTCAAAAGAAAGCAAAGCCTCTGAGAATACTCAACAAAAGAACTATGGTTACAGAAGAATCTATTCATGTAGTATTCGATGAGCCAAACACAAATGGAAAAGACATTGAAGAGTCACCGATAAGTCAAACATCCAACCTCACGAGAAAGAATCCCTATGTCAAGTCAAGGCGGGGATTATCAACTCGTAAGATGAGATAGATAGCCGAATCTCAAAAACACCGAAAATCAGCAATGAGTGATCACGAGAGAGTCGACCCAAAGAACACAAACCGAAGTCGATCAATCCGCCCGAATAACTTACTTCAACCTGACGTAAGATGGCCGAGAGACCATCCACCGATCTTGTCATTGGAGACATGAGAGAAGGTGTCAAGACAAGATCCAACTCAACAAGCAATGTTCACATGCTTCATCTCGCAGATAGAGCCCAAAGATGTGTCACAAGCATTGATGACACATTGGATTCAAGCTATGCAAGAAGAGTCAATCGGTTTGAGAGAAATAAAGTATGGGGAATTAGTACAAAAGACCCATACATCAAAATGTTATTGGAACCAAATGGGTATTCAGAAATAAGATGAACGAGGAAGGTTCTGTGGTAAGAAACAAAGCAAGATTGGTAGCCAAAGGATATTGCCAAGAAGAAGAATAGATTTTGATGAAACATTTGCTCCCGTAGCAAGATTGGAAGCTATAAGGATGTTTCTTGCCCATGCAGCCACAAAAAACTTCATTGTATATCAAATGGATGTAAAAAGTGCATTCCTAAATGGATTATTGGAAGAAGTGTATGTTGAACAACCTCCAGATTTGAGCAGAAGACTCTTGGAGACAAAGTGTACAAACTCAAGAAAGCCCCGTATGGATTGAAACAAAACCCAGAGCATGGTATGATACCCGTCAAATTCCTAATCGAAAACGGATTCACAAAAGGAAAAGTAGATAGAACACTTTTCTAATTCAAGACAAAAAGAGTATACTTTTTGCTTGTTCAAATATATGTGGATGACATCATTTTTGGATCCACAAACAAAGAGTTGTGTGAAAAATTTTCAAACCTCATGCAAAGTAAATTTGAAATGAGCATGATGGGAGAGCCGACATTCTTTCTTGGACTCCAAGTGAAACAACTCAAGGATGGAACGTTTATAAGTCAAACAAAATACACCAGAGATTTAATGAAGAAATTTGGTATGGAGGAGAAGTCTTCTCGTGAAAATACCAATGAATACATCACCAAAATGGACATGGATGCAGATGGCAAGCCCGAAGATCAAACAACATACTGAAAGCACTTATCGGATCATCGCTTCATCTCACAAATGTACGAGCGTACATCACCTTTGGTCAGAGTGTATGTGCAAGATTTCAATCTGCTCCAAAAAGAGAGCCATATGATCAGCCTAAGAGAATATTGAGATACTTAAAAGGAAATCAAGAAGAGGGGCTATGGTATCCAAAGGAAGGTGGATTCAAGCTAATTGCTATTTCTTCAGACTGACTATCTTTGGATCAGAGTGGACAGAAAAGTACTTGCACATGTCAAATGCTTGGAAATGATTAATTTCCTGGTTTAGCAAGAAACAAAACTCAATAGCCACTTTGCTGGTGAAATGCCAGAATACATAGGCGGGCATTTGTTGTGCCCAAGTCCCTATGGATGAGACAAGAATGAGAGATTATGAAGTTGAAGAAAAGAAATTCCAATCATGTGTGATAACACAAGTCTGCAATTGCAATCACTCAAAATCCTATTGCACTCAAGAACAAAACATATAGATGTCGGATATCATTTCATAAGAGATCATGTTGAAAAAGAAGGACATTATCTTGAATATATCTCAACCGATAAGCAACTAGCCGACATCTTCACAAAACCATTATGTGAGTCAAGATTTGAAGAACTCAAACACGAGTTGGGGCTAATTGAGCTAAGCTGAGACACGTAAGAGTCAAAGAAACGAAATGGAACAGAAAGAAGGTGAAAAAGAGCTGAAAACAAAAAATTAGCTCAATAAATCACCAGATCGGAAAAGTCAATATACTCAAGTCACGATAGGCCGAGTCACTAAGAGAAATGTGAGAGAAGCGAGTTAAATCGGCAAGAGATAAGTCAATAACTTATGAGCAAAGAGACAAAAACGCATCGTTTTTGACTAAGCGGAATGTTTTAAGAGACACGTCAAAGATAATGATGATGTGTACGAGACATAAAGCCGCACACCAAGCCTATGATTGGATATAAATGCTGCCGCATTAAATACGAGACATGAATCGCTCAATATGCGTACGAAAATCCAAGCCGCTGATTTCATCACGATTCAAAACCGTCCTGCACGCCCTTTCATAAAACTATATTTAAACCATTTTTCGTCCGCTTTCTCTCACTTCTAAAAACTCGCTTCAATCTCTCTCAAAAAGCAAAGGCAAATACTCAAACCCTATCAACCTTCAAATCAAATTTCGAATTTTTCCTTGAAATTATTCTCGAGAAATGGCACCAACGTATAACTTTACCAAGTTGGGAAAACAAATCCACACCGGTTCGACCGTGATTTCGACGAATTTAATGGCGAAGCGGGTCCGACGACACCGGTGAAGAAAAAATCATGCAGGTTAGAAACGTCGGGATCAAAACCGTTTCTAACAATGGAGTATCCTATGACCTATGTGGAGGAGGTCGCACAATTCTACGTGAATGCCGAGATTCACGATGAAGGAATCAAGTCATCCTGCTCACTGAAGCAAACTATCACCGCCAAGATTTGGCAATATTGCTCACTACCGCCAGAGAGGAGCATCCGAGATCAAAGAGGCTTGATGTAAACTTGGGCGACGATGGAAAGAAATAGCCAAGTCCGACGTTCGACAAAAATAATATACACAAAAACAAGAGATCATCGAAGGAGGACTATCACAAATTGTTGGATATTGTTTCCAAGTGTATCGACATCAAATTTAGCGACTTTGACCAACCGTCAAAGGCAAAATTGATTGTGATGGCTGCAATAATAGAAGAAAAGAAGATAAATGGCTGAGTTTATCTACAACCGATCTGCCAGAACGTGGGAACAAGTCCTTCAAAGAAGATGGGTCATTTGGAGGATCTCTCGGGATATGGCCTGGTGATTGGCCGCTATTGGAGGTGAAAGGAGTACCTCTCGGACATGGGAAGGCCTTCCATGTTAACAAGAGGATGTTGAGCTAATCTCTCTCGGTGCTCGAGTGCGTCGTACGCCAAGAGAGCGACACTGAGGGAGAATCACCACCCCGAAGACACAAATTTCCTCTCCAACCAAGAAGAAGCGCCCTGCTGGCTACCAAAACGTCACGCCTGCGCAGAAAGAAAACTAAACATGCTCCCCGCCCTGCAGCAGAGTCACCCGCCCTGCAGAGTCACCCGCCCAAGGCCGTGTCACTCCCTGCGTTAGTTAGCGGTCGAGAAGGACTCGAAATTCCTTCTCGATCGTCAAAAGAGGAGAACTCAAAGCCTAGACGGCGCGGCTCCTCGAACAAACACAAGCACCGGCCCTGACCGCTTAAGACTCGAAGGACACCGCCCGAACTGTAAATTCCCCTGGTACAAACCAGGAGATGAAGAAGACTCGTCAAGCCAGACCGAACAAGAGAAACCAAATGAGTCACTACTCACTAACACAGATACTGAGACTATTTGGAGAAGTAGAGTCTCCAGATGTAATTGATGAAACAGCCAAGTCTGTGAAGGTGATCAAAGAGGCAACTCCGAAGACACACCGTAGTTCATACAAACAAAACTCAAGAAGAACCAGCCCAAGAGATAGTGATGTAATGATCCTATCTCCACCTTACCCGAACATCCAAAATCGTCTGGCGTGAGTGGAGAAAATGGAAGCGAGCAGTCAAGGGAACAGGCCTCAACGGCCTCGAATTCATAGAAGAAGAAGAGGAACTGCTAAATTTCCTTGGATTATCTCAGGTGCTCCCAGCCTCTAGATGAAGACAAGCGCATGGATATTCTGCAGATCTACAAGGACAAGGAGAGAAAAGCAAGTCAAGAAGCGAAGCACGCGAAAAGGCAAGGGCACTGCCCTATCTCCTAAGAAGACAGAACACTTCCATCCTCTCCTTGATGTCTTCTCGAAAGTGATGAGAACCCGAGAATGCTCTTTGCCCGCGGAAAAATTGCACCGTGCAAAGGCAAGCGTTGCATGAATCAAGAATCCTTCACGAGCAAAGACGATGGAGGGACCAGGAGAGTCCTCCGAACACACGGAAATCGATCCAATGGGAGTGGTTCAAAAATAGCCACCGATGTTGCTGCTACCACTTCCCTCACTCACTCAAGAAGGCAATAAGGAAGATGGCGATGAAACGGGCTAGTGGGACCCCAAATGAGCCAACCCCTATTGAAGGTGTGCCACCACCGCCCCAACTAAACCCGAACCATCAATTGCAACAAAGGGAGTTTGGAGACGAGTAACCCCACTCCAAGTCACTCGGCTAGTGCGCCCCGAGGAAACTCCTCCACCGCTGCGGCAGGTCGGAGGATGTCGCAGATGACTCCACAAAGAATGTAGGAGGCGAAGCAAAGAACACTCAAACACAAGAAGAAACGCAAGTTGCCATCAACGGCTCGGGCGATTGAGACTTGAGAGGTGCCAAATGAGGTGCCAACGAAGGCTAATGACGCTGCCGATGCGAAAATCGAGTACGAGGAAGGAACAACCCCCTGGAGTTAACACTGGGCGATGAAAAGCGCAATCCATGGGGTTGAGACCCCAATGGATGCCACCGCAGTAGAAGACCCTAAGACAAAGGTAGACACCTCGCCGAAAGGGAAGGCCAAAACCTCGCAGCGAGAGAGACTGGAGGAAATGAAGGCCCACGGAGGTTGAGACTTCCGGGGTAACACAAACAAGTAGAGAACATCCTCCCGCAACCATCGATCCATCTCGAGAAGGAGATCGGCGCACTTCATGATTCCCGGACAACCCGATGTCACCTTTCCGGGATCGAGGAAGCGAAGAAGAAGCCGAGTCAACCCCTCATGACAAATCCAAAAGACTCAAGGATGTTCCAGAACACGAGCAAGTCGATCCCAAGACTACTCGTCAGACCTTTAATTTTGATGATGAGCCACCAATGGAAATCTCATCATCGTCCGATGACGCTCGATAAGGCCGAGGACCGTCTACTCAAAAGGAGAAATCACCGAGACCAACGAAAGTTGCGTTAAGATATTGGTGCTCAAAGAAGCCGAGCCCATCGCACCACAAAACCCGGTGAACCAACGATCACCGCTCCGGCTCCTCAAGCTACAATGGATCGATTCCCAAAAGAATCGCACGCCCACCGCTATCATCGAACAAATCCCGGATGGCGGTGATGAATCCTTTGAGGAATCTTTCCTTTCTCACCGAGATACCGAACTCCACGAAGAGTCGGAAAATGAGCAAGCACGCTATCACGCACGCATCCCTCCTGTTTTTCACTCAGGCACCATTGTTCCAGCCGATTTCGATTTATTGTTGTATGGCCATCACCGCAAGAATGAAGAATCAAGTACGAAAGTGTTCAAGCACTCTTTTTGGTTGAAAAGATGGAGAGGCATCGGCCTCCTGGATATGCGCTGGACAACAGAGATGCCAACCTTACAAATGACTTGAGAGGCATCACAGTCGGGGTAAGGGAATGGTGGCAACAAAGAAAGAATCAATGCGTGTGGAACAGGAGATACTTGACAATTATTCAAAAAGTCAGGTGTGGAGTCAAAATGTTGATGCGAAACGGTCAAGGCTGAAACACATTGAACATATGCACGAAGCTCACACCGCCGAGATCAAGTCGCTGCGTGAGCGAGAATGCAAATGATATACAGCGTTTGGAAGAACACATGACAAGAAAATTCACCTTCTCATGGCCGAGATGAAGCGATTTCATGAAATCCAACGCTACTCGGTTAAATTCCGTCAAAGATACAACGCAGCAGACTTGAAGCAAAATTCAACCATCGGAGACTTCGACTTCATGCTTGCCAAAGATGTTCCCTTAGTTCCTCTATCCTTTGATGATGCCAAAAGGGGAAAGAGGAATACCTTAAAGCGGAAAAATCTGTGAAAAGAAAGGAAGCGGTGGCAAGGAACAATTTGAGAAGGGAAAATCACCGAGGAAATTTTGAAATCAAGAAAGGAAAATCTCGAGGGGTAAGGATCAAAGAATATGACCTTGATGATTGCACAAACCCCCCAACGGTCCTGTCACGGTGACATTATAAGCGACAAACTCCCGTGACTCTGCCACTCCAACACTCTGGCTTTGTGTCTATGGTGAGAAGAGAAAAGAAATTGAAGCGGGGGGATGAAGGAGGTGGAAGGAAGAATGGATGCCAGGGTGATGAACATTTTGAAAGAACACGGAGGCATTCCGGTTAGAGACACGTATGCCATTTCGTAGATGTCGGGGCAGAGCCAAGATCGCTTGACGAATTCAAAACGCCGAATCAAGGTTATTTTGCAAATATGTCCTTGCTCGCTTGGGACTGTCTTCGGGAAAAGGGTCTCACATTATGTGAAGAAGCCGACAGACAACCTAACCGTGATCACTCTGCTTTCACTCACTGGCACTCACCGAAAGAAGGCCCCAAGACAATGATACGCCTGCAGAGGTAGAGGAAAAGCGGCGGTGGAGGAAGAAGCACCTGGGCCTCCCCAAGAATATTGAATACGTAGATCCGGGAAAGAAAGGAGGGATCTCTTGGTGGGCTTGACCATGTGGCGAACTTGCAAGTGGCTAAAACCAACGCCGAGTATGCAAAAAGGATAGAAGAAAAAAAAGAGACAAACTCAGCTATGGCGGAGAGACAGAAAGAATAAGGAAAGATGAAGCTGCCAGGAAGGCATATGAGAAGAAGAAGAAGAAGGTGATGACGAGAAGAAGAGAAGAAGAAAGAAGATCTTGATCAAGATGAAAGAAGGAGACGAAGGAGATGAAGTGTTCTTTGTCAACCCTTCGTGTATTTTATATGTAAATACATACAATGTAAGTCTTCGTAATAATGCAATTTTTTTACTCACGATACACCTTGTAAACATTGTGTTAAGTACAAGAATGATATGATCAATAAAAAGATTGATTATCGCGCATACATTCTATGTCAATACACTATCTGTATGTATCGTGTTATTTGCATCTTTGTATGATTTAAGTTTTGGCATCATCAAAAGGGGGAAATTGTTAGGAATTCTATTGTTTAGATTTTGATGAATGCCATGTAAAACTTAGAATAGAAAGTTGGCTCCCCAATTCTTGCTTTGAAATGTATTGTAACAATTAGAGTGGCCAAGGCGAGTTAAGTCGGCCTACGCTCCAACTTGCAAGAAGACAAGCGAAGGCTTGAAGGAAAACTTCTGTGTGAGACAAATTTGAGTACAACAAAGAAGCGACAGAAACTCGAAGAAGAAAGCGGTGAGATGCGGTGAGTGGAACATCGATCAAGTCAACTCAAGAGAAGCCAAGTCTCAAGTGAAGTGACAAGAAGAGTCATCCATGATTGGAAGGTGACTCTAAGTCACCCGGGAAAGCGAGGAAATGCGATCAAGTCGAGATGATCAGTAAAAAGAACCGCTTACTGCGTAAAATCAAGAGATTTACTTAAACAAGTAATATCTCCGTACTACCTTTCTTGGAGTGCTCGGTCCCGAGGAAGCGTGCAATAGAAATGAACCAATGGGAAGCACTACAGTGTCGAACTCGAAAAGGTGATAAAACATTTCATACGAGGAAATGGCAATTCCAAGAAGCGCACACCAACGATCGCAAAGTGATTTTCAAAAATGAGCCTATCTCTTCAACGGGCAAATTTTTGAAAGTTCACTATAAAAGGCCGAGGAGTTTGATTGAGAAGAAGGATGCGTGGATGAATGACACACACGTGAAGATATACAAGCTTATCAAAAACTGAAATATTCTCAATCCTCAAGCCTACATCTCGAAGTACATCAATCCAACACTTACCCGTGAAGGAAAGAGAACTTCAATCGATTGAAGAGGAAATCTCGAAAACAAGGGGTCTACATTCCAAGAAGGATTGTAGAAAGGTTCAAGGTGAACCAAGTCTTAAGCTTTTGGAGGGCTTCGTGATCAAATCCAAAGTGCTTGAGCAAGTGAGTCAGTAGTAGCAAGGCAAAGTGCCCTGTGAAGAAGGCGAGTCGCACGAGAAGCCACCGAGTGATCAAGGCGTCTCGGATCGAGTCCCAAAGGATCAAGTCACTGTTGTGATCAAGACTTGTATCCGGATCATTACCACTTTGTAAACGATCATTACTTAGTGGATTCCTCCAGGAGTTGGAGAAGAGAGGAGTAGAAGAATTACCCCATCTTGAACCTCTATAAAAACTTTCTTGTGTCATTTACATTTCAAAGATTTAAATTTACGCACGTTTAATTGCTTATATCTCGATAAATTTGCTATCCATTTGATAATCTATAAGTACTAAATCAAGTCAGTAAAACTTGCTTAATCAAACTTAAGGGTGTTAAGTCTTCCAATAAAACAAAACCACAAATGAGTCAAATTATAGCCAACAAAGTTACTCTATTAATAGCTCAGCTGAGTCATGTTGAGAGATTAACTCTACTGAGGGACTAATTCGATTTGTCCATCAAGGACACAGCTGTGTAGAACTCTGTAGATTTAAAAGGCCAAATCGAAAATTTGGTAAGGTTTATTCAACCCCCCTTCTAAACCTTACACTTACACCCTTGGGACCTACAATATATATATATATATATAGATTAGTTACGTAATTCATTTTAACATCATGATTTTCATCTTTGTCAACAAATTTCAATAAACATATTTCAACAATTACATGATGCATTTGTCCACAAGATATGCCTAAACAAACTAACAAAAGTGGATTTTTTTATTTAAAAATTCGGTCTTGTCAAAAGTGGACTTTATTGTCCCTTTTCCTCCCCCACTTAAAAACAATTTTGTAATTTTTCATTCTTCTCTACACTTACCACTCTTGCTATTTACGTCTCCCATGAAGGCCGATAAGGATCTACATCATTCGAACTTGCCAATATTGATTGGTTTGGTAATGCTATATGCTAGGATTTCATTAGTTTGGATTTTTGCATATCCACACTTTCATTTTCCACTACTTCTATGATATTGAACTTCTATGTGCTTTGTCCTTGAATATTAGGCGAATTTTTCTTGCAATATGCAAGGCGCTCTAATTGTCACAAAACGAACAATATTTTCTTGTTTGTGCCGAGTTCCCCCAATAACCTTTGTATCCATAATGTTTTCTTGCAAGCTTGTGTAGTCAGCATGTATTCTCGCTTTTGTTATTGATAAAGCTATAACATCAGTAATTTTGAAATCCAGCTTACGACTCCTCCTGTAAGTGTAAACACAAAGATCATCCGCAAAATCGAATCAACATAACCCATGACAATTAATTCCAACCCTTCATAACATGTGATATATCTAAGAATCCTCTTCACTTTGTATCCCGATACTCTCGACCGAGGATTTGTCATGTATCGATAAAGCGTAAATGAATCAAGTGAGCCAAACACAAAATTGTTCAAACTTATTTGAATTTTTATCGAGCTTCAAAAATTAGGTTTGAGCTTGGTTTGTTTATTAATTGAGTCGAGCTTGAATGAACTTTAATTGAAAGCCAAACACGAATCAAGATCGAGTATCTTGATATTTTTACATATTTTACTAATTGAGTCGAGCTTTATATTTTACCGAACAAAAATTTGAGTTCAAATATAGTTCATTTGTGTTAATGAATCGAGCTCAAATGAGCTTTTAACGATCGATCTCGAGTATCGAGTAGCTTTGTTCGATTTTCACCCGTATGTATCGACTTGACCGATCCCACTGCTTGTGCAATATCTGGTCTTGTGCATATCATAACAAATATTAAACTCCTCACTACTGATGCATACGGTACTCGAGACATCTCATTCCTCTCTGCTTTATTGTTAGGATTCATACTTGAGGATAACTTGAAACTAATAGCAAGAGGGGTAAAAAATGGTTTACAATCTTACATGTTGAGTCATCGCAAGATTTCTTGAAGTAGTTCTTATGACAAAGTCAAGTCTTCCTATATTTATGTCTCGGTGAATCTGCATCCCTAGAATATTGTTTGTTGGTCTCAAGTCCTTCATATCAAACTCCCTAGCCAACTGCTTTTTCATTTCTTGGATTCGATCTTTGTTGGGGCTTGTCATGAACATATCATCCACATACACAATAAAATAATAAAATTATTATCACCAAACCTTTTGTAGTACATCCAGTGGTCTAAGTTGAGTATGTTATATCCAATGCTCATTACGAAGAAATCGAATCTATTGTACCAATACCTTGGCACCTATTTGAGATCGTATAGATATTTGTTCAACCTGCAAATCAAGTTCTCTTTGCTGTTTCAACAAAAACCTTCGGTTCAATCATATAATTTTTTTCATGCTCTCCATGAAGAAACGTAATTTTTACTTTCAACTACTCTAGATATAAATCAAATGTAGCACACATCGTTAGAACTACCCTCACTGTAATACCCACTAATATTATTATTATAATAACTATAAATTATAGTGTATTAATTAGTATCACCATGTGATTAGCCAACCCATTAATTAGGGTGCAAACAACCTCCTAACCTATTAATTTCTCCTCTAAAAGTCAGATTTTATTGACAAATTTTTTAATAAATACTAATTATAATATTATTACCTTAACTATATAAAAACTCTCACCACCCCATTTGAACCTTAGGACAAAGGTACATAATTAGTAATTTCTACTTTTTTTCCGTTTGACTTCTTTCCAGCCAAAATGTCCACTCATAATTCTTCCCATAAAATTTTCTTTTGTTTTATATCATTTCTTCTATTGTACATACAAGTAGGTCATATTATATTATGTTTATGGTGTGTATTATAAGAATGTGTGTGCATGTGTTTTTCAAAGTGCAGTGTGTGAGTGATGTATATATGTATATTTGTGTGTGCGTGCATGTGAGTTTTTCTCATACTTTATATATTATTATTTGTGAATATATATATATATATATATGTGTGTGTGTGTGTGTGTGTGTGTCTTGTGCAACGCCAGGATGAGTGTGTGCGTGAATGATAGAATTCGGTTATAAACTGAACAAAAAATGTAATGTGTGTATTTTAGTATTTTATTTATTATTCTAGTGTGTATAAAGCCCACAAGTCTATACGATTTCTATATCTATATATATTTTTTAATAATGTATTAAATTTATAATAGTTTACACTATTCTTATTATATTTTACAATATCTATAATATTTTCTTAATAAGTAATTTAGAAGATTATAGTATTATTTCTAAGTTATAAGATTAATTTAGGATTCTAAGATATTTCATTTTATGGTAGAAAACGAGGACAGTTAGAAGATATAAAGACTAAGGGCATACAAACACATAATTTCCATTGAATCTTTTATTTTATTTCAAGGGAATTTTTACTATTTGTCCTTGTTAAATATTATGAATGATTATATTAATGTTTAAATTTACATGCTATGTCCTCATGCGAGTTTTGCTCAATGGATTCTAGGATCTAAGATTCAAGTTACATGAGTTTTTTGCTCTAGGAACTCCAAGATTAAAGTTACATGAGCTTTATGCTCTAGGAACTCTATGATGCCATGATGCTTTATGATATATGTTGCGAGGTTTTCATTAATGTGATGCATGGATTTTATTTAGCTTGAACAAATGTGATTTCCCACTGAGTAATTCTTTTTACTCACTGCACTATTACCAATGATTTTTTAGATGGAGTTTGGCACAGCGAAGGCGAGGAGGAATGACTGGTTTAATCTTCATTTAAATAAATAAATTAGTCTTCTATTCATACGATTATTCTAAGGTCTACTTGAACATTTGATTTTAATGTTTTGTTAAACTAATGTTGCCCTACTATTTAGTTTTTTGTGGCTTTGGAATAAGTTTGACTCTGGTTAAAATCCATTGCCCTATTATAATGGATGACTATTTTTTTTTCTAACTGTTAAAATCATTTCTGCATTTAATTTTCAGTTAAAATATTATTTTTTATGTGTTCTCTTTAATGTTATAATATATATTAAAAATATTTCATTCTCGCAAACATCCATTTTTAGGCGCAACACCCCAAGTTATTTTTATTTCTCTTTTTCAAAGAAAATATTTTCATATATAAAAAGTGGGCGCTACGGTGTGGTATTAGAGCGAGTCCTTTCTCTCGAAGACTCGCAATGCTACAGGTGTAAACAACTTGGGCATCAAGCACATGAGTGTCTACATACCATGGAGAGAACTCTAGGAAAAAGGCTCAAGTACCTATAGGAAAAAGGTGAGTGTTTGCACTAACACAAACAGAGTACCAAAGAACCCAACACTATGACAAGTATCTTTGACAATATTTGAAGTTATTACTCTTGTATTGTTTGACACGAGTGCTACAAATTCAATTATATCTGCGAAGTTTCATATCAAAATTGGAAATAAGAGAGATATAATGAACATTCCCCTTGAAGTTAGCATACCTTCATGAAGAACATTAATGATCAATGAATTGTCTAAGAACGTGAAAATAGAAATTTGTGGAAGAAATGTAGTAACAAATTTACACATCATAAACATGAGAGACTTTGACGTAATTTTAGGGATGGGTGGCTAGTAAGAATCGATCGAGTATTGAGTGTCATAAAGAGAGATAGTGTTTCATCCGCCGAGGAAGGAGATGAATTCACTTTTTATGGAGCCAAGTGTAACGTTATACCTGGTGGTGTCGGCTATGAAAGCGATAAAAATGCTTAGGAAAGAAAATTGCCAAGGGTACTTAGTGAGTATGGGAGACACCAAAACTACGGAGTTGAATTTCACTAATGTTCTAATTGTGAGGGACTATAGGGATGTGTTTCCAAAGATCTTCCAGGAGTACCACCAAATAGACAAGTGGAATTCACAATAGATTTAGTACCAAGAGCGACAATCAGATCAAAAGCACCCTACAGGATGGCGCCAAAGAAGCTACAAGAGTTGAGGGTGCAATTACAAGAGTTACTGGATAAGAAATTTATTCAACCAAGTGTGTCACCTTGGGGAGCACCGGTCTTATTTGTTAAAAGAAAGATGGGTCAATGAGGATGTGTATCAATTACAGAGAACTTTATCGACTCACAATCAAGAATAAGTATCCGTTACCGAGAATAGAAGACCTATTTGATCAATTAAGAGGTGCAAGTTTCTTTTCGAAAATTGATTTACGATCCGGCTATCACCAATTAAAGATCAAGCATAATGAAAAACCGAAGACTGCATTCAGGACTCGGTATTGACATTATGAATTCATGGTAATACCAGTTGGTTTAAGCAATTAACCAACTGTGTTCATGTATATCATGAATCGGATTTTCCATTCGTACTTAGATCAATTCGTCATAATGTTCATCGATGACATATTGGTCTACTCAAGGAATGAGAAACAACACCAAGAGCATTTGAGTATTGTACTGGAAACACTTCGCAGGGAGAAATTATATGCGAAATTTAAAAAGTGTGAGTTTTGGTTGGATCGTGTTGTAGTTTTGGGACATGTCGTTACATTAAAATGAATAGAAGTTGATCTGGCTAAGGTCGAAGCTGTGAAAGACTGGAAAGAACCTACAAATAAAAAAGAAGTTCGTAGCTTTCTAGGCTTGGCAGGTTACTATAGAAGATTCATTAAAGGATTTTCAAAGATTGTAGCGCCCATGACCAAATTGACAAGGAAGGGCGAGAAGTTTTAGTGGTCAGAAATGTGCGAGGAAAGTTTCCAAGAACTAAAATGGAGACTAACCTCAACACTCGTGTTGATAATTTCAGAAGTATCGATGGATCTATCATCTATAGTGATGCATCGAAGCAAGGATTGAGTTGTGTCTTGATGCAACACGGCAAGGTTGTTGCCTATGATTCAAGAAAACTTAAACAACGTGAGTTGAATTATCCTACCCATGACCTAGAACTAGCCGTAGTGGTTCATGCATTGAAAATTTGGCAACACTATTTGTATGCGGGGGAAGTGTGAGATCTATACATATCATAAGAGTCTGAAATATTTATTCACTCAGAAGGAGTTGAATATGAGGCAGAGAAGATGGTTGGAATTGGTGAAAGTCTATGATTACACCATCCACTATCACCCTGGTAAAACAAACGTGAGTTCCGATGATTTGAGCGAAAAAAGAGGGGATTTGACCAAAGATATACTCATCAAGAGGAGAAATTAATAAGAGAATTTACTAAGTTAAAAATCAAAGTCGTGCCACCACCTAGATGAATAGAAGAAATATTGGAAGCTATTGCAATATAACCGATATTACGAAAAATATAAAAGATGTACAATCCAAGGGTGTTTTTTTGATCAAGATGAGGAGTCATGCCCTGAATGGGGACACTAAAGGTTTTCGATTCACTGATTGTGGATTAACTTACAAGGGTGGGTTATGTGGGCCGAAGGATGAAGAATTGAGGAAAGAAATCCTCGAAGAATCCTATTATACTCCATATACTGCTCATCCAGGAGGTACAAAAATGTATCGAGACTTGAGAGAAATCTTTTGGTGGAGGAGTATGAAGAGAAGTATAGGAAACTTTGTTCAAAAGTGTTTGACATGTCAGCAAGTTAAGGTTGACCATCAGCGACCATCAAGATTTATTAAACCGCTTGAGATTCCGAATAGAAGTGGGAAATATATCAATGGATTTTGTGACAGGATTACCTCGGTTAGTAAAGGGGAATCAAGCTGTTTGGGTTGTAGTTGGCCGATAGCATGGATCAGTATGCACATATTTACATTAGGGAGATTGTGAGACTACACGATGTTCCGGTCTCAATAGTATTGGACATAGACACAAGGTTTACTTCAAAATTTTGGAGGAGTCTACAATCAGCCATGGGAATTAAATTAAATTTTAGTACTTCCTATCACCCACAAACAGATGGTCAATCTGGAAGGACCATTCAAATTTTGGAAGACATGTTGAGAGCATGTGTTTTGGACTTTGCAGAAAGTTGGGAAGTATATCTGCTATTAGTAGAATTTGCCTATAATAATAGTTATCAAACAACGATTGAAATGCATCCATACGAGGCATTATACTGAAAAAGGTATAGGTCGCCTATATATTAGGATAAAGTGGGTGAGAGAAAAATTTTGGGACCTGAGATCATGGAACAAATCGTGCAAGTTATTCAAAAGATCAAACAAAGAATCAAAGTAGCACAAGATCGACAAAAATCATATCTTGACAAAAGGAGAAAAGATCTACATTCAAGATGGGAGATAAGGTATTTCTAAAGATCGCATTGAATAAACACATCAAAGATTTGGGATAAGAGGAAAACTACAACAAGATATATAGGTCTATTTGAGATTTTAGCTCGAGTTGGAGATTTGACCTATAGACTAGCTCTACCACTGAACTTGCCTCCATTCACAATGTCTTCCACATTTCAATGTTGAGAAAATATGTGCATGATCCAAGTCACATAGTCAAATACTCGAATGGAAATCAACAGAGACTTATCTTACGAAGAAATACCAATTGATGTATTAGATCGAAAGACACATACATTGAGAAAAAGGATATCACTTAATTAAGGTACAATCGGAGTCGTCACATGCAAAATGAGGCAACTTGAGAACGAGAGGACGAGATCATAGCTAAGTATCCAAATTTATTTAATCAAGGTTAGTAGTTTTGAAATTTCGAGTGAATTTTTTTTTTAAGTGGGGAGGATGTAATACCCGCTATTAATATTATTATTATTATTATTATTATTATTATTATTATTATTATTATTATTATTATTATTATTATTATTTTTGTAGTGTATTAATTAGTATCACCATGTGATTAGCCAACTCATTAATTAGGGTAGGCAAACAACCTCCTAACCTATTAATTTCTCCTCTAAAAGTCCTATTTTATTGACAAACTTTTAAAAATACTAATTATAATATTATTACCCTAACTATAGAAAAACCCTCACCACCCCATTTGAACCTTAGGACAAATGTACGAATCGATAATCTCTACTTATTTTTTTTTGTTGGTCTTCTTTCCACCAAAATGCCAACCCC
The DNA here is from genome assembly GCA_016081115.2 of Rehmannia glutinosa. Lineage (NCBI taxonomy): Eukaryota > Viridiplantae > Streptophyta > Magnoliopsida > Lamiales > Orobanchaceae > Rehmannia > Rehmannia glutinosa. The sequence goes on along the minus strand of CM071927.1, from coordinate 20,005,438 downwards.
TAGTTCTTCGTACATAAAATTTTCTTTTGTTTTATATCATTTCTTCTATTGTACATACAAAAGGTCATATTATATTATGTTTAGTGGTGTATACTGTAAGAATGTGTGTGTGCATGTTGGTGTACATATATATATATATATATATATATATATATATATGTGTGTGTGTGTGTGTGTGTGCGTGCATGTGAGTTTTTTTAATACTCTATATATTATTATGTGTGTGTGTGTATATATATGTATATCTGTGCTTGTGATGAGTGTGTGCGTGAATGATAGAATTTAGTTATAAATTATAAAAAAATATAATGTGTGTATTTTACTATTTTATTTATCATTCTAGTATGTATAAATCCCACAAGTCTATATACGATTTCTATATCTATACGTGTTTTCTTAATAGTGTATTAAATTTATAATATTATACACTATTATTATTATATTTTACAAGATCTATAGTATTTTCTTAATTAGTAGTTTGAAGATTATTGTATTATTTCTAAGTTATAAGATTAATTTAGGATTCTAAGATATTTCATGTTATGGTAGGAAACGAGGATATGAGAAGATCTAAAGGCTAAGGGTCTATCAACACATAATTTCCATCAGATCTTTTAACTTTTGTTTCAAGGTGGGGATTTTACTAGTTGTTCTTGTTAAATATTATGAATGTTTACATTAATGTTTAAAATGTACATGCTATGTCTTGCGAGTTTTGCTCAATGAATTGTATGACCTAAGATTCAAGTTACATGAGTTTTTTACTCTAGTAACTCCAAGATTCAAGTTAAATGAGCTTTATGCTCTAGGAATTCTATGATGCCATGATTCTATGATGCCATGATGCTATGATATATGTTGCAAGTTTTTCATTAATATGATGCTTGGATTTTATTTAGCTTGAACAAATGTGATTTTCCACCGAGTAATTGTTTTTACACACCCCACTATTACTAATGATTTTTCGATGGAGTTTGCCGCTTGAAGGCGAGGATGAATGACTGGCTTAATCTTCATTTAAATAAATAAAATAAGTCTTCTTGAACATTTGATTTTAAACTATTGTTACCCTGCTTATTTAGTTTTTTGTGGCTTCTAATAAGTTTGACTCTGGTTAAATTTCATTGTCTATTATAATTGATGACTATTTTTTTCTAATAATTAAAATCACTTCCCATTTAATTTTTAGTTAAAATATTAATTTTTAGGTGTCTCTTTAATGTAATTATATTTTTTTAAAAAAATATTTCATCCGCGCAAACATCCATGTTTTGGCGTGGCGTCCCAAGTTATTTTTATTTCTCTTTTTCAAAAGAAAATATTTTCATATTTAAAAAGTGGGGCGCTACACTCACTATCATGAGTCAAACTACTAGGGAAAATATCTCACTGAAATCAATACCCTATTTCTCGTGCATATCCATTTACCATCAATCTTGCACGATCTTGCTCTCTACTTGATCATTTTTATCCTGCTTGATCTTGTATATCCATTTACTACCAACGGATTTTCACCACGTGGTAATGTTACTAGTTTCCAAGTTTGATTTTTGTGGAGAGCGTCAATTTCTTCATGCATTATTGTCCTTCACCGAGATGCATCCGAGCTTTTATAGCTTAATAAAAAGTTGACTTTCCATCTGTCGAAAAGACAAGATATGCAACGTTGCCCATAACATACTATGATTGCCAAGTTGACAACTTTCTCTCATGAGTTGGGTCAGCGTACTTTTGGACATTGGACTCGACTTGTTTTTGTACCTAGGGTTATGCATATGGTAAAATCGTCTTGTACCAAAATTTCCTTTTACACCATATATTTATATCATTTACCGAACCGTATTAGGCCGGTACATTTGGATTTTACGGAAATAAATTTATAATTCAGTACGACTTCAGGTAAATGAAAAATGAAAGGGAAAAAAATTTGTTTGGCCTTTAAAAAATCCATCCAACGACAACTGAATAGGGATCATAGAATTTGAATAAATGAATACGAAAACTTAGAAATTATATCTTTTACGTATATCTGCACATGTTTAAGGATCTTAAAAAATCGTTTGAATTCTTATCTAAGTTAGAGTTTCTTAAACTTGCATCGAGTTGCTTTAGATTTTTGTTAATTGTAATAAAAATTAAATCTAGCTCTTTCCAGATATTTTTTATTTCTAGAAATATTTTTCAAGAAAAAGTTTTTCCTCGTTCTTCTTATTCTTCGCCATTTTCCAAGAAAACACGCAGAGTTGTAAGGAATATTTAAAAACAACATGAATTTGCTCAACAACATGAATTTGCTCACTTTAGTTTATGCAAATTTTGCTATTAGTTTCTAAGTTCTTTTGAGTCTTGAGAAGAAAACAACAACTCAATGGAGGTGAGAGACACAGAGTAGATAAAATCGAGAGTTGCGATTTATGCTTGTTTATCCATTATAAATTATTTAGTTTGTTTATTTTTTAGGATTAATTAAATACATTATATTTGACATTTTAAAATAGATAACTATTAAATATATAATTTCAAAAGATTTGGTACGGTACAATATATTGGACCAAATTTTTCGATAATGTACCGAATACCAAAATTCAAAAAATATTAAAATCGATCGGTATTTAGTATGTACGAATTATTGGTATGGTTCGGTTGGTTTACCATATCATGCACACTCGTGCTTGTACCTCGTGCTCGTGATGCTTTAAGATCTCAAATCTTCTTTTCTCGTATATTATTTTCCATTTGCATCGTAGTAGTCTCTTAGTTCTCATTTAAAGTGTTATCTTTTTAGTTCCTTTGCCGCTTATCTTCTCGTAAATATTCCATCTCTCGTTGATGACAACCTTGTAGATAGTGGGACCCCACAGACAATACCTCTTGACTCCATCAGCATATCCCAAGAATATACATTTCTTGGACTTTGGTCTAACTTCATTCTTTCTTAGTCATTGTACATCAAGTACACATGACTTCCAAATGTATGCAAGTGAAAATAACGAGTAGGCTTATCAGTCCACATCTCTCTTGGTGTTTTCAAATCAATCGTAGTTAATGGTGACCAATTGATCACACAACATGCAATTTTGACTGCATTTGCACATAATGTCTTGGATAGACTTGTAATTCTCAACATTGTTCTTGTCCTTTTTAACAAGGTTTTATTCATTTACTCTGCCACTCCATTTTGTTGAGGTGTGTATGCTACCGTGAGCTGCCTTTTAATTAAAGCTGATAATTTGGGCCCGGCCCAGTGGGGCAAATGGCCCAGTCGACCCAGCTGGCCCGAGGAAAATATACTACACGGGCTAGACAAGGCCATGAAAATATTGGTCCAAAGTAATTTTGGCTGGCTTGGGCTACCAGGATTTTCTCTCTGGCCCAACAGCCCAGCACTGGGATGGCCCGACCCAACCTAATTGCCAGCTCTAATTTTAATTTCTTCTTGTTGACAGAAAATATCAAATCCATCACTTGTATTAGTTGTACATTTTGTTCCACCATCTGTCCTTAGATATTTGATCATTTTCCAGATTCAAGTTTTATCTGAGCTTTGTTAAATTTTGAATACTTGAAAATACATCGGTCTTTCTTTTAACAATATACACCCAACATCTCCTGGAGTAATCATTGATGAAAAATATGAAGTATCTTGACTCTCCTAGGGATGATAATGGTGCTTGCCAAACATCAGAGTAAATCAGCTCTAAGATGCCATTACTCTTAGATGTTGATTTGACGAACTTTAGTTTGAGTTGCTTACTTGTAAAACAATGCTTACAAAATGATAAAGTTAACTTTGTAAGTCCAGATAGTAGCTTCTTTTTAGAGAAAATTTTCAACCCTCGTTTTGATAGGTGGACAAGTTTGTGATGTCACATTATCCTTGATTCTTCTACTAAATTTGTAAAAGTTTTTTTCCCCTTGCATTGTCTTGCATCTTTAAGCATATACAAATTCCCAGTGAGTTTATCCGCCTTCATTACAACAACTGCTCATTATACAATCTTCATGACTAACACTGGTTTTACATCCAACATAATCCAATTTTCCTAAGGACATTAGGTTTTTCCTTGGGCCCTTCACATGGCGTACTTCCTGGATGGTGCTAATTGTATCATCAAACATTTTTATTTTGATAGAACCAATACCAGTGATATCCAAGTCATGATCATACCCCGTAAATACAAATCCTCCAGAGATTGGTTCATATTTGTGAAACCATTCTCGTCGGGAGGTTATGTGCCAAATTACTCATGAGTTTAAAAGCTATACATCAGAAAATAACTTTCTACCTTCAACAATGGTTGTTGTTTCGTCGTATAAAACTTCTCCATTATTAGAGGTACTTACGATATTTCCTTGAGCATTTGATGACTCAGGGTCTTCACTCTTCTTATTCCAATAATCTTTTTGAAGTGCCTATTTTGCCATAATTATAGCACTTGATGTTTTTTTTTTTACTTTTGGATTTTGATCTACCATGATTTTAACTCCCACTAGAGCCATGTTCCATGGATATTCCTCTCATTGCCATCAAAGCTTTAGCTTATTGCAAACTTGCTTGTATGTCTTCCTTATTTCTACGCTTGCTATCTTTTTCTAGTATATCACCGCAAATTCATCGAAGACTAGATAGTCCGCAAAGACGCGTTATTCCTCAAGTTGATGACGAGTTGATCGTACAAATCTAATAAACTTGAAGCAAAAGCTTTACACATTCGATTCTTCTATTTTGTAATCGATCGAGATAAGTTGCAAAAATAGATTATTCAAGGTGTTAATATGGTCATAAGTGAAGTGGTTTTCACCGTACTAAGAGAATACACATTTTGCTTTTTAAGAAAAATTTGTTGGTTATTGACTTAGCCTCCTAAAATTTTGTCGAGTATTTCATATCTCTTTTGCCGTTTTTTTACGCCACACCATATAATATTCCATCGGCTCATGCTAAGTGCGGATCAAGCAATTGCATCATCGTCTATCTCATTACACTTGGCATCACTGGTGATATCTGTGGGCCTTTCTCCAATTGCTGCCAAGCAATTATCTTTCCTCAAAATTGCCTTAATCTTTATTTTCCATAATAAGAAATTATTCACATTGAACTTGTTTACATCGAACTTTGTCGTTATTTTGTTCACAACCATTTGGTTTTTACTTGAACTAAATTTCACTATTCCCATGAATAGTGCATAAATAGTAACCACCATGAACAGTAACCCTTAAACCAATGGCTCTGATACCACTGTTAGGAGATTACGGACCGAACAAGCTCATGACAATAGTGATATGAGAAAAATAAGGTAAATTGGATACGGGTATTTTACATGAAAAACCCCAAATAAATTTGAGGTAAAAACTATGGGCAAGTGTAGGAGTAATTCAATATAAAAATAGGGATTACAACACATCTCCAAATACAAAAAGAGAACAATATCACACTCTTTCTTGAAATATGAGAAAACTAACACTCTTAAATAAGAAAATAACAAGAAAAATGAAAACTATGCAGAATAATTTCGTCCATATTTTGATTGCCTATTTATAGGCATTTACTAATCCACCTCATTTCAAGGTGTTTAGCTGCATAATTAATTTTGATAGCATAATTTTTATTTTTGTCAACAAATTCCAGCAACCTATTTCAATAATTACATGTTGCATTTGTTCACAAGGTGTGTCCACCCAAACCAACAAAAGTAGTATTTGTTGTCCCTTTTCATACTATTGTTTTTTTAAATTTTGCAATTTTAGTCGCATGTTGTTGGAGTCTCTAATTATCTCGAAATTTCTTATTAGCCACAAGACTCGGCTTATGTGGCAATAAAATTAGTGACTGAGTCCATGTGGCTTTGACATTCTATGATTAGGTCGACCAAGTTAAATAATGAAAGTTGTGTATAAATAAATTGGAGAAAAAAATATCACAAGTCAAGAATTAGAAAATGTATACTCGTGTTGTTGGAACTTGAGGCTAGTTGAGGCACATCCCACAAGTTACATCCTTCAAGACTCTAGGGACGGGATTTGCGGGGCCATGATTAGTCCAACGAAACCTAGAACTTAAGACATACAAAAAATAGTGGGTCGGTGTTTTGGCCATTCCCATCAAACCAAAATATTTTAGCCATTGTTTTCAAATACATGTTTTTTTAGTCATTTTGACATGTGAAATTTTGAAATGCCCCTTAACACAGTAAACCCCTTTTCGAGACACACACGCACATTCACCAACTTCATAACTCGATATTCAAAATTTGGGCAAAAAATCTTATTCCGGCAACTTGCAAAAATGGAACCTACAACGACTGTATTGATGGGCAAAAAATCTTATTCCGTTATTTTCATGTTTTTTATTGATTTAGTTAGTTTATAGTTGTTTGGGTTAGGATTTATTGCTAGATTTGAAGAATTTTGACGGTCTAGATAATTTAGGTTTTGATTGAAAACCTTGTTGGACCGTTAAATGGTGGTTGGGGTGAATGAGTAAGATGACAAGAATTTTCATCGCATAACTCGATATCGAGTTACTGTAGCTTGATCTTGAGTTATGTAACTCGATATCGAGTAATGTTTGTTTTCATCGAGTTGTTTTGTCGAGTTGTGCTTAAGATCTTGTTCTCAGTTATATATCGAGTTAAATGTAACTGGATATCCAGTTACATAACTCGATATCCAGTTATGCTTACTCGATATCCAGTTACATAGTTGGATATCGAGTTTTCAGCTTTTAATGTAGACGTTGGTTAAACCAGCGATAACTCGATATACAGTTACATAACTTAATATCGAGTTACCTGCTCAATCTGCTCTCACTTATTATAACCAGTTATTTTGTTTTTCTCCAAAAAACTTTGAATTCACAAAAATCTTTTCTTTTCAAATTCGTTTTGCATTTATAATACATCAAATTAATCCTCTTTCTGAGATCTATAATTCAATACTAATATTGCATATATAGAAACAGAAAATACAGATTCAAATTTTTTAAAGAGTTTGAAATAGAGAGTAAGAGGATATATATATATATATATATATAGAGAGAGAGAGAGAGAGATAAGTTAAAGAGAGGGAAAAAGACCAAATATCAAACAAATATGCTAGAAGGGTATGAATGTCTTTTGTTGTGCCAAAATGGCTAAAAATATTTATTTTCAAAAGATGGCTAGTTTTCATTTTTTCATTTTAGAAGTGGTCATTTTGACCCATTACCACTTAAAAAAACAGACTCCAGAACGTCTTACAAATCCCCAAAATTTGAGAACCTGACTCGATTACATCGCAATCATGGAAAAACAAGAAAAAAAAAAAAAGTTGAGAATATGAAAATTAGGGACCCAAATAATCACATTCATCCCTACCGTTCGACCGGTAAACACCTAAAATAAATCTAGCAATCCTCGCAAGAGAACGAGAGCAATCGTAGGTAGCAAGTTAAGCAAAAGTCATCTCTCAAGGAAGACTTAGCCGACAAATAATTATTATGCACACAATTGACAGAAAATAAAACCTAAACACTCTAACCAAATTTGTGATTTTAATAAACTAAAGGAAAACAATTAAGAAGACAATAATCAAACTAAACACGACTAAACTTTGAGAAAAAGATATGGATTAAAGTCTAGGATTTTGGAATCATCTCATCAAACTTGCAAGCAGAATACCAACTAATTGATCCTGTGGTTTAACAAATATAACAAACATATAAACATAATGCCTAGATCTGATAACTCACGCATTCACAGATTAGGGTTATCCTAACATAATTTGTTATTTTCATTAAGCTAAAGTTAGATAATACATCTCTGATTCATCTGTAACTCCCTGAATAAATTTAGTCCATGAATAATATCTTCTCTCAACCTCAATTATTCCCTCAAAACAATCAAAAGTTGATTAGACAATCAATTATCAAATAAAGTAATTCATTCAAGAAAGCAAATCAATCAGTCAATACTCATGCTTGTTTGTTTGAATAAAATCATCCTAATCCTAGAACATGGAAATTAGTTCATGCTTGGGGATGGGATCATAATCTCAATTGAAGGAAAGAAAACAATCATAAACATTATCATGCAAAAATAATATTCACCCAACAATTGAAATCGAGACAAAGAGATGAAGAAATATTACGCTTTGATTAAGCGGCAAAAATAACTTCAATGGGAAGAACCTGACAATCACAATCTTGAAAAACAAGAGAAAAGAGAAAAATTAGAGTCTAAAAGTGTTAAAAAGTAAAGTGTGTCGAAAATAAGGGCCCCATAAGTCCTATTTATAAGTCTAGAATCATAAACAAGGTGGAAGAGCCAAAAATTGGAAGAAAATCATGAATTTCGTACTCAGGAAGTCATCACGCGCAAACAAAGATGCTCGTGCATAGCCCAAAAATGAGCCCGAGCCCGCATCGTCCGTCGCAAATTTCAGTGCCTGTTCGCCATTGTTCGTGTAGTGCGTGACCACGCCTCTTGTTCGCGCTGTGCGCCCTCAAAACTTTGGAATTTGGTCTTGATGTATCTTATGAATTGTATATCTTTCTCTTAACTTTCCATAGCCACTTGAATAACCTCAATATCAATTTTCTAGAGAGAATTATGACAAAAATACCAAGACGTGCCATTTCCGAAATCTCATCACTTGATTTCCATTTTCACATGATTTTAATCCATCCAAACATCTTCATTTTCACTTAGTACCGAAAAATATACATTGTAGAACTCTCTCTTATCTTTCTAATGGAATAAGAATCGGTCAATTGAACTTCTGGATAAAAACATTATGTTTCAAATACGAAGACTTAAGCATGATTGCGCGAAATGACTTTTTGACGTTTTTGCTCCAAAACTTGTCTTTTTCCACCAAAAGACAAGCCGTCTCTCAAGGAAGACTTATCCGACAAATAATTATTATGCACACAATTGACAGAAAATAAAATCTAAATACTCTAACCAAATTTATGATTTTAATAAATTAAAGGAAAATAATTAAGAAGACAATAATCAAACTAAACACGATTAAACTTTGAGAAAAAGATATGGATGAAAGTCTAGGATTTCGGAATCATCTCATCAAACTTGCAAGCAAGAATACCAACTAACTGATCATGCGGTTTAACAAATATAACAAACATATAAACATAAGACCAAGATCTGATAACTCATGCATTCACGGATTAGGGTTATCCCAACATATTTTGATATTTTCATTAAGCCAAAGTTAGATAATACATCTTTAAATAAATTTAGTGCAGGAATAATATCTTCTCTCGATCTAAATTACTCCCTCAAAACAATCAAAAGTTGATCAGACAATCAATTATCAAATAAAGCAATTCATTCAAGAAAAGCAAATCAATCAGTCAATACTCATGCTTGTTTGTTTGAATCAAATCATCCTAATCCTAGAATAAGGAAATTAGTTCATGCTTGGGGATGGGATCAAAATCTCAATTGAAGGAAAGAAAACAATCATAAACAATATCATTCAACAATAATAAGCACCCAACAATTGAAATCAGACAAAAGAGATGAAGAAATATTACGCTTTGATTAAGCCACAAAAATAACTTCAATGGGAAGAACCCAAACAATCCCAATGTTGAAAAACAAGAGAAAAGAGAGAAAACTAGAATCTAAAAGTGTTAAAAAGTAAAGTGTGTCAAACATAAGGGCTCCCCAAGTCCTATTTATAAGCCTAGAGTCCTAAATAAGGTGGAAGAGCAAAAAATCTGAAGAAAATCGCGAATTTCGTGTTCAGGAAGTCACCGCACGCCAAACCGTCGGCCGACCATGCCTGCCACTGCATTCGCGCACTATTCGCGTGCGTGCGTGAGCGCGTGCTCTTGTGCGCGTCCGTGCGCCTCAAAACTTTGGAATTTGGTATTGATGTCTCTTATAAATTGTAGATCGTTCTCTTAACTTTCCATTTTTTTAATGAAAAACTTTCTTTCAATGGCAGGAATGGAAAATATTCCTTCCAAATATTTGGTCCACATGGCTACCCTAAACGCCAAATAAACATTTTTTCTGGGAACAAATTTATATTCCACTTTTCGTATTCCACTACATTGGATGGTGGACGCGTGTTATTTTTAGGACGAAAGCTTTCATTAGATAGACTAAGTTTTCTCATCATCGTGATGAGATGAAGAAGGTCGAAGAAACAACCGAATAAGCATTACAACTAGGAAAAGAAATAGAAAAAGCAAATCTAGCTAAAAAGTGAGCCATCAAATTGGCCGTTCTAGGAATATGACGGAGATTGCATGAATGGAATAAATTGCATAGCGCTCGTATGTCTTCCACCACCCGTCCAAGGTATGAGAGATTCGTATCTTTAATTTGGAATGCCTGAACCACTTGCTGATGGCCCGTCTCCATTTTAATATTTTTTAATTGTAACTCTTTGGCAAGTGTATGGCCCTCTCGGCACGTTGTGGATTCCATGATGTTGATTGCAAATTATTGTTGATATTTCCGGGATAACACTTTGATCACTTCTTCGTTATGTGCTCGAATCACCACTCTAATACTCGAACCATCGCTCTTCACTATCGATGCATCTGTATTTATCTTGAAAACTCCATTTGTAGGTCGCAGCCAATGGGTGTCTGCACCTCTAGTTCTCTGAGCTGCCAACTCATTTTTGGTGGCCTTGTATTCTTGTGTTAATCTCATAGCTAAGGCGAAGCAGTCATCATGTGAGAGGTCTTTTCCTTGGAGTATTAGAGAATTCCTTGCATACCACAAGGCCCAAAGGAGCATAACAAAAATAAAACTTGCTTCGTCATTCTTATAACCCGCTATCTTCTCTATCATATCCGCCAAGGAGGCAACCGGATTAGTTACGGTGTGATCGAGTCGAAGCGGAGAAGCTCGCCAAAAAAATAAACTCCACGAATAATTTTCAAATGGCATGTTCTATTGTTTTGGGCCTCTCTCCACATCTTTGACATATTGGGTTGGGCACCACCTTACGATGGAATAGTGATGCTCTCACTGGGAGTGCATTTTGAAGTATTTTCCATATAAACACCTGCACATTAGGGGGTATGGATAATCGCCATAACCACTACCATATAAATTTGGAGTTCTCCGAAGACGAGGATCTGTCTGCAAACCGACTGTCCAAGGCGAGACCAATCTTATACCCGCAGTTTTACACTATATTGTCCATTCGCCGTGAAATGCCAAGCCCAACGGTCCTCGCACCAAAAATTGCAAAGTGGGATACGAAGAATATTCAAAGCAACCTCCTGCGTGAAAATCTGATGCACTAAACCCTTGTTCCATTCTGCCCATCCCTCCCTAAAAAGCTCAGACACCGTCATCTCCTCCCGCCACCGTTTCATATCCTCGGGTGGAAGCTACTCCTGGAATGTAGCCAAGTATCTTTCCAAATTTGAATTGATTATCCGCCTTTCCGGATAATGTCCCTTCCCACGATAATGCTTTTCCAAGTAAAACTGGGGTTATAGCCTATTGTAGAAGTCGGAAAAACCCCGTTAGGGTAATATCGGGCTTTTAGGATACGGGCAAGCAGTGAAGTATCATCCTGAATTAATCTTCATCCTTGTTTGGCTAGCATGGCTTTGTTGAACTCTGAAAACTCTCTAAATCCCAAACCACCATGATCCTTCGCTTTACATAGTGCATACCATTGTAGCCAGTGAATTTTCCTCTCCTCATTCTTTTGACCCCACGAGATTCTCGCCATTAGTGAATTGATTTTTTCGCAAGTTTCTAGTGGAATCAAAAAATAGCTCATGATATACATCGAATTGCTGCGCCACACTCTTGAGTAATGTCATTTTCTCGGTTGTCGAGAGCGTGATGGCTTTCAATTTTTAAGCTTTTTCCCCACTCTATATACCAATGATTGGAAGATACATTTCTTAGAACGCCCCATGCTTGCCGCGGCCCCAATAGATGAGATGCTTGGCTACACGTTGCACCCCCAAACGATTCGCAAGTGAGGCCGCAAGTGCCTCGTTGACCCCTTACTCGAAAGTAGTTTTAAACTTCTCGAAATTAACAACCTATCCTGGATGCCTCTCCGTATTGAGTTATAATATTCTGAACTTCCCGGATTTCATTTATGGTTGCCCTCCCAAAAATAATGCTATCATCAAAAAAACATAGATGGGAGACCGAGGTGCCCGCCGCATATTTTGAATCCATGGATACGCCCTAGCTCGACCATCGATAAGGGATGAAAAAGCCTATGCACAAAATAAAAATAAATATGAGGAAAGAGGGTCTCCTTGACAGAGCCCTCGCGTGGGGACAAAAATATTACCAGGGATACCATTAGTGAGCACAGAATATGAAACCATGGACACACAACGCATAATTAGAGATGCAATATGGCTAGGTAACCCAATGCGAACTCATGACCTGGTGCAAAAAATCCCACTCAACCCTATCATAAACCTTGCTCATGTCAAGCTTGAGTGTGAAAGATCCTTTTTTAGTTGCAATGGAGGACTTCATGGCGTGGAATATTTCGAAGGCTAAGAGGGCATTATCAGTGATTAAACACCCCGGGACGAAAGCTGATTGGCTAGGGTGGATGACATGGGTGAGGGCGTGTTTGATTCTATTAGCAATGACTTTAGTAATAATCTTGAAAATCACATTGCACAAGCTAATAGGTCTAAAATCACTGGGAAGGGATGTGCATTTCTTCTTAGGGATCAGGATTATATGCGTATTGTTCACTTGGTTTTATACCATTGATTTGGGCTTCCTAGACTTGAGTTTTGTGTTGTTTTTGAGTATTTTGAGTCATTTGAGTAGCCAAGTCATGTTGAGAGCCAATTATATTGAGTTTATAGTCATAGTAATGAATCATGTATCAAAAAAAGTACGAACGAGCAAACAACGAGAGATTGATTTGAATAAACGTGCAAACATGTCTCAAATTTCCATCAGCGGTGTTTAGTATTTTAGCCATAACTCTCTCTACAAAATTGATATTGAGATGATTCAAGTGGCTATGGAAAGCTAAGAGATAGGGATACAACTTTGATGAAGAGCACAAAAGCAAATTCAGACATTTGGTGGGTGAAAAAACTCGGGTAGAGCGACTGCAGCTTTCCGATATAGGGCACGGTGGTTTTTTGGCTAGCGGGTCTTGCCGCAGCGCTAACGCTCGTGCGCTGCGCCCGGGCGGAAATTCCTATGTTCCTCCACCTTTTTCTTGAACTTTTGAGGGGCTATAAATACATACATGGGAGGCTTGATCTAGGGCATGAAGGAAAAGCTGGGAATACACCCAAGAACACAAGAAATACATCAACTTCATCAAGGAAGAACCAAGGGAAGAATCGGGTCGAATGGAAGCTTGAGGATTGAAGATCAATCGAGAGATATATTATCCATTTTCCTAACTTTTCTCATTCTTTGTGCTTTAATCTTTCATTTTAGCTTGTCATGAATATGAACAATTTGTCTATGGGTTGTTTATTTGTAATGAGTAGCTAAACTTCTTGTGATTTTCGGGTTTTGGAAGTAGATTAATTGAACTCTTGTTGAATGTTTTAATCTTAATTGAAGTTATTGTCTTGAAGCCTATTTGAGTACTTTGTTCTTATTCTTGTTTTATCATTTGGCCAATGATTTAGCATGTTTGATATATTGATTCATAATTCGAGAGATGAGTTTCAATATTAGATCTTGAGTACTTGACATGAATATTTTCATAATCGAGAGGTTTGTGAATATTTGTGAGGATATATGATCTTTTGTGCATTTGGGAGTTGTGTATCTTATGTTGAGTATAGATGCTAGCATAGATATTTTAATCTACACTTTATATACATCTCGAGAGGGAGGATAAAATATTTTTTGTGATCGTCTTATAGGTGTAGTGATAATAACTTTGACTTTGATTAATCGGACAACAAGAGGAACATTAATTGAAACCATAACCCGGGAATCCATTTCATTCCCTTGATAATTCCACTATTCTTAGTATCTTGTGTTTTTGTGGTTAATCTTGTCTTACTTCTACAACAATTATCAAATTTCGATCGTCTAAATAAAAATAAGACTATCTTAGTACAATACTTAGCGCATAAATTTATTAGTCTCCGTGGATACGACCTTGCTTACCCTATTCTATAAACTACACCGTACACTTGCGGTGAAGCTAAAAATAAGGCGAACTAGTTTTTGGTGTCGTTGTCGGGGACTAATATAATTTTTGGTGCTAATATTGCGATAGATAGAATTATTTTTAATTTAGATATTTTTTTTATTTTATTTCAATTTTCTTTTGTAAATTCTATCTCTACAATGTTTGATTTATTTCTTTGAGTTGGTGCGGGTAGTGCACACGAACACTTGCTCGAATGGAGAAAGTCAATTACTTCAATAACTCGAACTCTTACGCTTATTGGAATAATCCTACTCCTACGTGCTACTATCCGTTAGGGAATCACGAAGATTTTTTATATGCTAACACGGAGAATGTGATTCAACCGCCATCAAACTTCAATTTAACGAATGGATTTACTAATGTGTAAGGTAAACCATCTTTAGAAGAAGCCCTCACCTCGTTAATGAGTCAAACAAGTTTGTTCATGAGCGAGACGAGGACCGTTTTACACGTGATGAAGCAAATAAGGGCAAGTTAGAGTTACAACCGACACAGCTTGGCGACGATGAAAAATCTTGAGACTCAAATCGCTAATTAGCTGCTACTTTTGGTGAACAACAATGTAAGAATCAATTTTCAAGCACCACCGAATCAACTCAAAGGAACAATGTAGTGCCATTCATCAAAGGAGTGGTACCGAATATGATGAGCCGAATATCTTGGAAAAGCAAAAATTGGAACCAAACACGAATCGTGTGTTTATGCACTTTCACCGTACCGAAAAAGAGCAAAAATAGGACAAGGAACACACGAACCATGTGTGTACGCCCGTGCAAACACATGCAAGATATCATAAGAAAACTATTCCGAATGAGACGAGCACGAACTATGCGTATGCACACGAACAATATGCCCGTAATTCAAATCAAAGTGTTCCAACACTAGAGTCCACTACTTTCTTGAAATCCTAATTATGCATTACTAGATGCAAACAATGCAAAAACGGTTCTTGACCATGACCCAAAGCAGTTAATATATGCATTCAAAGGTGGTACGAAATGAAATTAATAGGCATCGAGCTAAAGACGTTAAATATAGCGCTTGTTGGGAGGCAACCCAACGGTTTGTGGTGTGATTTTTGTTTTTGTTTGTTTTCTTAAAAAAGAAAATTACCGATTTTACTTAGCGCCCACGCACGGGCGTAACGCACGCGACCCGTGCGTGATTGAGGAATTGGAAATATTGCTACAGCTCCACACACGAGCAGCCCGTGCGTTTGGCGCACGACCGTGCGGAGAGACGCCCAAGGAGGGCGTGGGCCACGAACCGCCGCCACCCCTACAATAAATCAGTCCAATCCACACAAAGTTTATATTGAAATTCTATCTTCTCTTACGTGCGATATCATTTCATTTAAGTTTTGGGGAGATATAGTTATTTTGATATGAAATGTGTGGATATATTAAAAAAACATTGTGCATTTTGTGTGTTTTCATATAGTTGCATGTAAAGCATTTTAGGTTGCATTTGCATTAGAAGCACGTTTACAGTTTTAGCACGTTTATTGTTTTCATAGATTTTAAGGAGTGAGTTGACCGTGTGCGACGAGACTTGACGCTTATATTTTTGAAAAATTTGTATTGTTTTGATTGGGTGTTGAGTATGAGTTGATTGAGCCATGAATACATGATATTGAGCATGTGGATATTGAAAACATGGTTTGATGCTTTTGAATTACGTATTTGCAAGCCTGTGAGCTTTTGAGCCTTTACTGCTTTCACAATATGCAGTCTTGTTGATGATTTGAGTGTTTCATTCATGTTGTTAGAATTCTAGAACTTGCTCTGGTATCTCTGTCAAGGTCACGTGTTGTATGCGAAATGTGAAAATGATCAAAGGCCATTTTTGTTAGCCCTTCAAGCCTTTTGCTTACCCAATGATGATATTGAAATCCCTAGTTAGCCAACTTGAGCCTATTGCCTAATTTTTTATAGCCACAATTCAAGCCTTAACTTGATAAATCTTTTACCCAAAACTTGAGCGTATAGCATTGAGTAAAGGGATTGAATAAGCGTGAATGGGTGAAATCAAAATTTTAGAAGATGGTGTTAGAGTTGGTTGATGGGAACAAAGAGGAAGAAAAGGAGGATAAATAAAGTGTTGAAAACTCGTATAAATGTCGGAAAAAAAATCGGCTTTGTAAATGAGTTTCATTTAAATGAACTTGGGGGCTAAGGATTGTAATTTGAGGTGATTCTCAAAAGAAATAAAGGAGATGGAGATAAGAGGAGTTGATGAAAATGAGAGATGATTTGAGTAGCATATTGAGCTTTAATGTAGATGATTTGTATGCTCACCGGTCTATACGCTCGAGTTTGAGTCACTCTATCCATATTTTCCTACCCTAACCAAAGAACCTTCATTACAACCAAAGAAAAAGTCCTTTTTGATTCACAAATTGCATACATTCTAGTGGCGGAGATATGAAACAAATTGCAAGCCTACGGTAATTTTGCGACATTGAATTGATTTGAGCGTAAACACGTCCTTTATTCATTCGAGATGAGAGTATACACTTGATCTTTGAGTAACGTGATTCTTAGCATTTACCATGGTTTCCTTGATGTATGTTCTATGTTAGTATGTTTGAGGCTTGGTTGATTCGTTGCTTGACACCTATGGTGAACAATACGAATTTTATGGAGTTATTGTGCGTTCTACTTTTCATTACTCCCAATCATGTTTTATCTTGTTTTTAAAAGCGTTGACCGGGACGACCAACGAGTTTAAGTTTGGGGGAATTTGTTCACTTGGTTTTATACCATTGATTTGGGCTTCCTAGACTTGAGTTTTGTGTTGTTTTTGAGTATTTTGAGTCATTTGAGTAGCCAAGTCATGTTGAGAGCCAATTATATTGAGTTTATAGTCATAGTAATGAATCATGTATCAAAAGAAGTACGAACGAGCAAACAACGAGAGATTGATTTGAAGAAACGTGCAAACGCGCCTCAATTTCCATCAGCGACAGCGTTTAGTATTTTAGCCATAACTCACTCTACAAAATTGATATTGAGATGATTCAAGTGGCTATAGAAAACTAAGAGATAGGGATACAACTTTGATGAAGAGCACAAAACCAAATTCGAGACATTTGGTGGGTGAAAAAAAAACAGGCGGCGCAAGCAGGCCATCAATAAGCGCTGCAGCCGCCGATCTGACATGCGATGGTTGTTTTTTTTTGGCTAGGCGGGCTGCAGCCTAACGCCCTTGACTAGCAGCAGCCCTGACGGAAATTCCTATGTTCCTCCACCTTTTTCTTGAACTTTTGAGGGGTAAATACATACATGGGAGGCTTGATCTAGGGCATGAAGGAAAAGTCAGAATACACCCAAGAACACAAAAATACATCAACTTCATCAAGGAAGAACCAAGGAAGAATCGGGTCGAATGGAAGCTTGAGGATTGAAGATCAATCGAGAGATGTATTATCCATTTTCCGAGTTTTCTCATTCTTTGTGCTTTAATCTTTCATTTTAGTTTGTCATGAATATGAACAATTTGTCTATGGGTTGTTTATTTGTAATGAGTAGCTAAACTTCTAGTGATTTCCGGGTTTTGGAAGTAGATTAATTGAACTCTTGTTGAATGTTTTAATCTTAATTGAAGTTATTGTCTTGAAGCCTATTTGAGTACTTTGTTTTTATTCTTGTTTTATCATTTGGCCAATGATTTAGCATGTTTGATATATTGATTCATAATTCGAGAGATGAGTTTCAATATTAGATTTTGAGTACTTGACATGAATATTTGCATAATCGAGAGGTTTGTGAATATTTGTGAGGATATATGATCTTTTGTGCATTTGGGAGTTGTGTATCTTATGTTGAGTAGAGATGCTAGCATAGATATTTCAATCTATACTTTATATACATCTCGAGAGGAGGATAAAATACCATTGTGATCGTCTTATAGGTGTAGTGATAATAACTTTGACTTTGATTAATCGGACAACAAGAGGAACATTAATTGAAACCATAACCCGGAATCCATTTCATTCCTTGATAATTCCACTATTCTTAGTATCTTGTGTTTTTGTGGTTAATCTTGTCTTACTTCTACCACAATTATCAAATTTCGATCGTCTAAATAAAAATAAGACTATTTGAGTACAATACTTAGCGCATAAATTTATTAGTCTCCGTGGATACGACCTTGCTTACCCTATTCTATAAACTACACCGTACACTTGCGGTGAAGCTAAAATTAAGGCGAACACGTATGATTCAAGGATGAGGGGTTAACATTGTTATTGAGGATATTGAGATTAGATACAACATCATTTTTAATCGAAGACCAAAAATGTTGGAAAAAGAGGGCAGTATACCGTCAGGCCCCGGGGCCTTTGAAGGGTGCATCCGAGATAACGCCGCAACAATTTTAGGCTCAGAATCGGTGCACCAATTTCAGCTATGTGTTCATCCGACATTCCGAGGTTTATAGCGTCGATAATGTTGAAATTCGTGTTCGTGGTGGAAATGAACAAATCCTCGTAATAAGTCTAGAACACCCTCGCAATATCATCATGTTCCTCTACCCATTGGCCGACGTTCGGATTTTTTTTTATGGTATTACGCCTTTTCCGACCACTAGCCACCTTATGAAAGAAGGTCGTATTCTTGTCCCCGTCTAGTCCAAGTGGTTACGATAATCTAGAAGGAGGGTTGCAAATTCCGCCCTATTTTTTGAGTGAACAAGCAAATATAGAAATCAAATGCGAAAATAAACAACACATGTTGATTTATAGAGGTTCAACCCACCTAGGGCCTGTCGTCTACCATCCCAATATCTCCTGGGATGGATTTCAAAAAGAAAAAAATATTAATTACCACAATTAATACAACACCACCTTTGAGGACTATCAAAATCTTCTTACAACACCTTCAAGGAGATTACCACAATCTTCCTTCAACACCTATGAAGAGTACCACACTCTTCAACACCTAAGATCACCCAAGTGTGCTCTTTACCACAAGAACAACAACAAGGATATCTTGTTTTGGATGATGGAGAAAACTCAAGATTACAACTCGATAATGATAATACAAATATTGAGTGCAAGTGTAATCAAGAATTAAAAGCCTAGACCTCAAGAATGTGCAAGTGAAAGTACTTAGGCTAATACAACAAGAGTTTTTGACAAAGTGTTTGCTTGTATGCTTTTGCTTGTATGTTGTGTTGTCTCTTATTGCTTGAATGATTCCTCTATTTATAGGAGAGGTCTTGGTTTAATTTCCAGACATTGGCTCCTTATTGGAGAGTGATTTCTGCAAAAAATAATGTAATTAAACTCAAGAAATAGCTGTTAGAAATCAACCCCTTAAATTGGGGAAAAGTTGTCTGAAAAAACAATGGATAGTTTGTTGTCAAAACCATATAGCGATCGGTCGCGCAGAGATAAAGTTTGAAATAATTTTCACCAAAATACACAGGGGGACCGGTCGTCGGGGGGTCCGACCGGTCGACCCCTGTGTGGACCGGTGGGGTCCTTCAAAATGTAATACAGGGGAGTTCTCGCAATCTTAAGAACACTCCCGTGCACCGTCGCCGCCCTTAGGTCGACCGGCCGCCCACACCGGTCGACCTCCAGGTTGACCATCGCCTCCCTTATTTTCCTTCTCGTCCCGTTTTACGTTTCAAAACTCAACTCGGGTATGGGTTGCCCTATAGGGCAACCTATCCAACATGAGACAGTTTTTGTCTGTCGAAAATAAACTTCAAACAATACTCCAAAAAATCAAGAAAAACATTTTATGTCGATCGGGAGTATTTGGACAACATTTAGAAACATTGTTTTCGTGTAAAAACTCATTTAAACAAAATCATCAAAATCATGATAAAAAAAACATTTATCTAACAAACTCCCCCTTTTTGATGATTACAAACCAAAATAATTTTAAGAGGACGATTTTGAAAATAAAATAATTTTTCCGGTCAAAGAATAAACTTTCTGTTTTGAGCGACAGTAAACCATGCATAAGAGCCAAATATAAGGGAGTTAAAATTTTCAAAGCCATTTTACAAAAGCTCCCCTTGTCAAAAACAATCATTAATATGCATATAAGTCCATAATACATCCTTCACAACTTTTGGCTTTAAGGAGCCATAGCTTATAGCTTCTTTCGCGAGCTTTTATTAGCTTCTTTGAGCCAACGAACCAATTTCCTGTTTCTCCCCATTTGGAATCATCAAAAAAAATGTTAGCACGATAAAAAAACATAATCCATGTATATCAAAGTGCGCTAAGTAGTTTATGTATCGAACTTTTGAAAAATTGAAGCTTAAAATCCAATTAACAAGGGAGAAGTTGTTCATTTGAAATGCACAAGCTCGTTTAAGTGGAAAAACATGATCTCTATAAGTGTAAGGACTTTTAAAATCGAGAGAATCATGTAATTGGTGAAATTTTCTTTGCGACAATTCATCGAACACTTGGCGGGCGTTAAGATTTGAAGAAGTTGTATATAGCCCTTGTAAATATAATCAAGCCAAAAATTTCATCACCAAATCAATGTATACAACATCCAAACAACAACAATTAATGAGCTCATCACAATCATATAGAACTTGCATATAAGTCAAATTCTCAAGGGTTCAAATCCTTAAGGGTTCAACCCAATTGAGCTAAGTGAGTAGAATTCTTACCATACAATCGGTAAAAATGAGCAATAATGATGATAAATGAGCATAATGAAGTCCAAGATATATAAAACTCATTTGGAGTTAATTGTGTATGCAAATGACATAGGGGGACGGAAAATGGAGAAAAAGAGCCAAAATGGCTAAGTCTGAAGACAGAAACGATTTTATCCAAAAACATGTTTAGGGCGACGGTTGAGGCTGAGGGTGACCAGTCGAGGGCTAGGCCGACCGGTCGACCTCAGCCCAGTCAGCCCACTGGATCAGTCTGTTTTTCAAAAATCTGAGGTTTGATCCAAAAATCCGATTTTCCGCCCCTAAGTTTTAAAAATGAGCAAAATGCAAACATAGACCTTATTCAATATGCATTATGCCTAACCGAGCTCGTATTGACGCAAAAGTCTCAGAAGATAGCGGTTTTATAAAAATGTCCGCCAATTGATCTTGAAATGGTACGAAAGATATCTCAATTTTTCGTTTTGAAACACAATCCCTTAGAAAATGATGTCGAATCTCAATATGTTTAGTACAGTTATGATGAACCGGGTTTTGAGCAATATTTATAGCGGATATGTTATCACAAAAGATAGAAACATTTTAAAAAGAACATTTGTAATCCGCTAAAGTTTGTTTCATCCAAAGAAGTTGAGTACAACAAAAGGTCATGCGAAATATATTCTAAGCCCGGCCGTAGAAAATGAAACACAATTTTGTTTCTTTGAAAACCAAGAAACTAGGCAAATCGCTTAAAAATTGACATGATCCTGAAGTACTTTTACGATCATCAATATTACCTGCATAGTCCGAATCACTATAACCTTTAAGAGAAAAATTTTCATTCTTTGGATAAAATAAACCATATTTAATAGTGTCTTTTAAATATCGAAAAATCCTTTTATCGGCACTCATATGAGATTCTTTGGGATTGCTTTGAAAATGAGCACATAGGCATACAACATGAAGAATGTCCGGTCTACTAGCGGTTAAATAAAGTAAACTACCAATCATACCTCGATACTTTGATTCATGCACTGGCTTGCCTTTTTCATCTTTGTCAATTTTGACA
This sequence comes from Rehmannia glutinosa, assembly GCA_016081115.2. Lineage (NCBI taxonomy): Eukaryota > Viridiplantae > Streptophyta > Magnoliopsida > Lamiales > Orobanchaceae > Rehmannia > Rehmannia glutinosa. The sequence continues at coordinate 19,983,582 of CM071927.1, read as the reverse complement.
TTTGTTGCCATAGGGGTAGATATTGTTCTTCCTTCTTCAATGCCGAACTTTTTCAAAAGTTGTTTTGTATATTTGGATTGCGAAATATAAATACCTTCTTGGCATTGCTCAAGGAAGAAATTAAGCTCCCCATCATGCTCATCTGAAATTCACCTTGCATCTACTTAGAAAATTTCTTGCACAAGGATTCATTAGTAGCACCAAAAATAATATCATCAACATAAATTTGCACAAGTAAACAATCTTGCCCTTTTTCAAACACAAAGAGAGTAGTATCAACTTTACCTCTTGCAAAACCATTTTGCAAAAGAAAAGAGCTAAGTCTATCATACCATGCACGGGGTGCTTGTTTTAAATCATACAAGGCCTTTTTAAGTTTATAAATATCATTAGGCCTAGAAAAATTTTCAAACCCCGGAGGTTGTTTTACATAGACTTCTTCTTGAATAAAACCATTTAAAAATGTGGATTTAACATCCATTTGGTAAAGCTTGAAATTTTTAAAACAAGAATAGGCAAGTAAAATGCGAATAGCTTCTAAACGTGCTACAGGTGCAAATGTTTTATCATAATCAATACCTTCTTCTTGACAATACCCTTGAGCTACTAACCTTGCCTTGTTTAGAAAATTGTTGCCTTGATCATCGAGTTTGTTCCGGAATACCCATTTTGTACCAAAATTGTTTGAGATGGAGGACAAGGTTCCAATTCCCATACATCATTTCTTTCAAATTGATTCAACTCCTCTTGCATTTCCAAAAACCAATCTTCATCTTCAATAGCCTCCTTAGCATTTTTAGGCTCTTTTTGAGATATAAGAGCTTTCTCGGCAAATTTTCTTCGGGTCATTACTTTATCAAGGGGATCACCAATAATAAGATCTTTTGGGTGATCTCCTTTAAATTTCAATGCCACGGGAAGATCCGAAGTATCACCTTTGTCTTCTTGAGGAACATTTGAAGTGGATAGTTGATCATTTGAGGTAGAAGGTTGATCATTTTGAGCATCATTTTGAACAATGGGTTCAATAAGATCCTCTTCATCACTTTCATCGTTGGGTATTCTCTCAACACCCGAGGCTTCATTGAATTTTACATGAATGGATTCTTCAACAACCATGCTAGTCTTATAGTAAACCCGATATGCTTTGCTTTTGGTTGAATACCCCATAAATATTCCTTCATCGGCCTTAGGATCAAGTTTGTTTAATTGATCCTTTGTATTCAAAATAAAGCATTTACATCCAAATATTTTGAAGTAACTAATATTTGGAGTTCTTCCTTTCCAAACCTCATACGGAGTTTTATTCATTTTAGGACGAATATAAACTCGATTAATGACATAGCAAGCGGTACTTACGCTTTCGCCCAAAAATATTTTGGAAGTGAAAATTCATTGAGAATGGACCGACTCATCTCTTGAAGTGTCCTATTCTTTCTCTCGGCTACTCCATTTTGTTGAGGTGTCTTTGGAGCCGAAAAATTGTGTGTATATCCTTTGGTTTCACAAAAGACACTAAATTCACCATCAAATTCTCCACCTCGATCACTTGAATAAACTTAATAGTATCTTCCTTTTCATTCTCAATAAGTCTACACAACTTAACAAACTTATTAACGACATCGCTTTTATTTGCAAGAAAAAGAGCCCAAGTATATCTAGAAAAATCATCGACAATAACAAAAGTGTAATGTTTTCCACTTAGACTAACCGTACCAAGATCCCCATACAAATCTAAATGAAGAAGTTGTAGAGGCTTGGTTGTGGAAATTTCATTTTTGGGCTTAAAACTACTCTGAACTAATTTGTTCTTTTGACAAGTGTCACATAAGCCAACATTTTCAAAATTCAATTTGGGTAGTCCTTTTACATGTTGGTTTTTGTAAATATTTTTCAAATTCTTGTATCCAACATGTCCAAGTCGCCTGTGCCATAAACTCGTGAAATCATTATTAGCGACAAGACAAGAAACATTTTGACTAACCAAATCACTTGTACAAATTTTGTAAAGATTGCCTTTTCTATTTGCTTCACAAATAATTTCATCATTTTTAAGAATAAGGCATTTTTCTTTATTGAAAACAACATTATAATTTGAATCACAAAGTTGGCTAACACTTATCAAATTAAACTTAAACCCTTCTACTAAAAGAACATTACTAAGACAGAAAGAAGAGTTACCAATTTCTCCATTTCTAAGAATTATTCCTTTGCCATTGTCGAGCATGACCATACCGTCTTCTTGGAGCTTGATGTTGGTAAAAAGTTATCTCTTTCCGGTCATATGGCGTGAACACCCACTGTCCATGAGCCATTTTGAATCCTCCATGGTTGTTATAACCCCTATTACCTACAAATGAAGCACTTTTAGGTACCCTATAATTTTGGGGTCCATGGGGTTAGTCTTGAGACCTTCGGGTCTCTAAACATAGCTAAAATTATTCTTCAATTTACAATGAGCAACATAATAACCAACTTTTACCACAATAAAAACAAATAAGATTGTGGGCACTACTAAAGACGAACAAAAGTCGGACCTTGGTCATTTTTCTTTGAAATAGGTTGAAAACGTTTATAGTCAAGTCCTAATTTGGAATGCTCACCTCTTTGTGCATCTAAAATTTTTGTAACTTTGTCCGTACTTATGTTAAAACGATGCACATCCTTTTTTAAACATTCAAGATCATTGGTGAGCGATTGTTTTTCGGTTTCAAGAGTATGGACTTTAGTAAGAGTAATAGCATGAGTAAACAATTTTTTCTTTTCAATTTTAAGCTCTTTATGCTCTTTTTCAAAGTCTTGTATTTAATGATCAAATTTTGAAATTCAATTTGCAATTCATCAAAATCACATTGCAATTCATCAACTAAGGAGGAAGTTGAGGAGTTAGAGCGTACCTCGTTATTTTCATCGTCTATGGCCATAAGACCATGTTCGGTTTCACCTTCCTCGTCGGATGTGCCGAGCAGTTCATCCCAAGTTTTGACATCCGCATTTAGAGCCTTTTTTTTTTAAAAGGCTTTTTCTTCTTTTGTTCCTCCTCCTCGAGTTTTGGGCAATCGGCTATGAAGTGCTCGGATTATCCACATTTAACACGATTTGTCTCTCGGTTTTCTTGCCTTATTTTTATTCACAAATTTTGCAAATTTCCGGACAAGTGCGGCCGTCTCTTCATCATCCTCATCATTATCATAATATGAATTATTAGAAGAAGATACTAGACCTTTAGGAATATTTTGCATACCCAATTGAGTGATGGATGGTTTGGAATTTTTCCTCTCCTTGAGATAGACTTCATAAATGAGGAAGTTCCCGATGAGCTCATCGAACTTAAGTGTTTCGAGATTTTGTGCTTCCGTAATAGCCGTCACCTTTTCGGACCATGAGCCAGGGAGTGCATTCAATACCTTGGACACCTTGTCTTCTTCGGAGATGACTTTACCGAGGGCCACAAGAGGATTGACAATATTGTCAAGTCTTTCCACCATTTTTGAAATGCTTTCACCATCATGCATGTTGAAGTTTTCAGAGTCATTAATAAGCATGGTTTTTATTGGTTGTTTGACCTTCTTTGTTCCTTCATATATTGTCTCTAATTTTTCCCAAACTTCATGTGCCAACCTTATTCCTCTAATGCAATTATACTCGATGGATGTAAGAGAGCAATGTAAAATATTTAAGGTCTTACCGTTTAGAGAGAAAGCCTTCTTGTCATTTTCATCGAACTCCTTGAAAGTTTTGGGAGCCGAGGTGTCGTCCTCCAATTTCTTGGTTGGTTGATCAACTCTTTCAATAACCACATTCCAAATATCAAATCACTCTTGTAGAAAGTACTCCATACGGTCTTTCCAAAATGCACAGATTGTTTGCGTCGAATAACGGTGGCTTGTTGGTGGAGGCGCCGATGGTGAGATAAGCTTCAATTGTAGCCATGGATCTTTTCTCTTTACTCGAACGAGCTAGCCAAAGAGTTTGGCTTTGATACCACTTGTTAGTCCAAGTGGCTACGATAATCTAGAGGGGGGTGAATAGATTTTGCTGGTTTTTCAAATTCTGCCCTCTTTTTCGAGTGAACAAGCAAAGATAGAAACTGTAAATGCAGAAAATAAACAACACACGTTGATTTATAGAGGTTCAACCCACCTAGACCTAATCCTCTCCCACCCCAAAGATCTCCGAGATGGATTTCAAAAAGAAAAAAAAATATTAATTACCACAATTAATACAACACCACCTTTGAGGATTACCACAATCCTCTTACAACACCTTCAAGGAGATTACCACAATCTTCCTTCAACACTTATGAAGAGTACCACACTCTTCAACACCTAAGATCACCCAAGTGTGCTCTTACCACAAGAACAACAACAAGGATATCTTGTTTTGGATGATGGACAAAACTCAAGATTACAACTCGATAATGATAATACAAATATTGAGTGCAAGTGTAATAAAGAATGAAAAGCTTAGACCTCAAGAATGTGCAAGTGAAAGTACTTAGGCTAATACAACAAGAGTTTTTGACAAAGTGTTGCTTGTATGTTGTGTTGTCTCTTGTTGCTTGAATGATTCCTCTATTTATAGGAGAGGTCTTGGTTTAATTTCCAGACATTGGCTCCTTCTTGGAGAGTGATTTCTGCAAAAAATAATGTAATTAAACTCAAGAAATAGCTATTAGAAGTCAACCCCTTAAAAAAAAAAAAAAAAAAAAAAAAAAAAAAAACCCCTTAAATTGGGGAAAAGTCATGTCAAAAACCCAACGGATAGTTTCTTTGTCAAAACCATATATAGCGACCTGGTCGCTCGAGATAAGAGTTTGAAATAATTTTCACGAAAATACACAGGGGGACCGGTCAACCCCTGTGTGGACCAGTTGGGGTCCTTCAAAATGTAATACAGGGAGTTCTGCAATCTTAAGAACACTCCAAGGCACCGGTCGCCCTTACGTCGACCGGTCGTCCACACCGGTTGACCCGGAGGGCGACCGACCCTCCCCTATTTTCCTTTCGTCCCATTTTCTGTTTCAAAACTCAACTCGGTATGGGTTGTCCTATAGGGCGCGTCGGTCCAACATGAGACAGAAGTGTTGTCCAATTTTTTGTCGAAAATAAACTTCAAGAAATACTCCGAAAAAATTAGTAAAACATTTTATGTCGATCGGGAGTATTTGGACAATATTTAGAAACATTATTTTGGTGTAAAAACTCATTTAAACAAAATCATCAAAATCATGATAAAAATATTTATCTAACGCCGTCTTTTATCGAGTTTGCTCGGGCCCTTTGGAACCACATTGTTTATTCTCGTCTCAACAAAGATGTAATTTTCTTTTCAAGTTCCTTGGCAGCCCAATGTTGTTACTAGTTGGGGGTAATTTTTGTGCTCTTTCCAATTGGGATCGAGCACTTTCTAGTTGTTTACGGACGATACCAAAATGCGATGATTCTCGATTAAGAAGAGAGGCTCCCAAGAGGTGTTTTTTTCCTTAATATGTTCCTGAACCGCACTCCACCATCGAATTCCAGGCCTGATGAATGAAAGGCTTCCAAGAGTCATCTTGCAACCACATTTTCTCAAACCTGAAGAACCGCTACCTTTTCTTACCACCTCTACTACGAGTTGCAGCCCATGTAATCAAAATGGGATAGTGTTCGGATGAAATGCGAAGGAGGTGCTCCACTTTGTAGTAAGGGAACTGGCAAATCCACGAGATGTTGGCCACACATCTATCAAGCCGTTCTTGTATATTATCCGAACCTTCTAGCCGATTTGTCCATGTGAATTGAAATCCTTCGAAGCCAAGGTCATCGAGGTTGCATTCCGATAGTGTGTCCCTAAAAGCTTGAATTTTAGCTTCATCTTTCAATCTACCACTGTTCCACCGCTAAACACCTATAAGAGTCTAATAATCCTAGCAAGAGAACGAGATCAATTGTAGGGTATCAAGTTAACCACAAGTTGCCTCTCAAGGAAGATTTAGTCGTCAAATAATTATTATGTATCACAATAAATAGAAAATAAATTCTAAACACTCTAACCAGATTTGTTGGATTTAAATAAACTAAAAGAAAATAATTAAAAAGACGAATTAAAACTAAGCACGAATAAACTTGGAGAAAAAGATATGGAAGAAATTCTAGGATTATGGGTTCATCTCATCAAACTTGCAAGCAGAATATCAATTAATTGATCATGCGGTTAACAAATATAACAAATATGTAAAAACTAGGTCTAGATCCGATAACTCTCGTATTCACGCAGTTAGGGCTATCCCAACATAATTTGCTATTTTCATTAAACCTAGGGTTAGATAATACATCTCTGATTCATATCTAACCCCCTGAATAAATTTAGTCCAGGAATAATATCTTCGATCGATCTCAATTATTCCCCCAAAATAATCAAAAGTTGATCAGACAATCAATTATCAAATAAAGTGTTAGGAAATTTATTGTTTAGATTTTGATGAATGCCATGTAAAACTTATAATAGGAAGTTGGCACCCTATTCTTGTTGTAAAATGCATTGTAATAAATAGGGCGATCAAGCCGAGTTAAGTCGCTACGCTCAAACATGTAAGAAGACAACCGGAGAACTAGAAGGAAGACTCACGCGAGAGACAGACTAAGTATGGCAAAGAAGAGTAGACGGGAACTCTATCAAGAAGCAAACAGATGCGGTGAGTGGAGTATCGAGTCAAGTCAACTCAAGAAGAGCCAAGTCTCAAGTTGAAGTGACAAAGAGTCATCCAATGATTGGAAGTCTAGTCTAAGTCACCTGGGAAAGCAAAGAAATGCGCTCAAGTCGAGATAATCGAAAAAGATCCGTTGCACGAAATTTAGAGAATTACTTAAACAAGTAATATCTCCATACTACCTTTCTCGAAGTGCTCACCCCGAGCGTGCAAAAGGAATTAACCAATGGGAAGCACTACACCGTGTCGAACTCGAAAAGTGGAGAACAATTCATACGAGGAAATGGCAATTCCAAGGATCGCAACAAGACAAGCCAACGATCGCAAGTGACTTTCAAAAATAAGCTATCTCTTCAACGGGCAAATTTTTGAAAGATCAATATAAAAGGCCGAGGAGTTTATTTGAGAAAAAGAGATTAAGGAACTAAGTAGACCAGGAACCAAAAACGTTCAAGCAATTATTAGAAAATCTGAAATATTTTCAATCCTCAAGCCTACACTACGAAGAACATCAATCCAACACTCACCGTGAAGGAAAGATAACTTCAATCGCTTGAAGAGGAAAATAAAAATTAAGGGGTCTACACTCCACGAAGGATTGTAGGAAGGTTCGGGTCGAACCAAGTCTTGATCTTTTGGAGGGCTTCGTGATCAAATCCAAAGAGCTTGAGCAAGTGAGTCAGTAGTAGCAAAGCGGCACCGCCTGTGAAGAAGCCGAGCCGTCGAGAAGCCACCGAGTGATCAAGGCGTCTCAGACCGAGTCCCAAAGGATCAAGTCACCAGTGATCAAGACTTGTATCCGGACTTACCACTTTGTATACTTGATCAATACCTAGTGGATTCCTCCGGGGAGTTGGAGAAGAGAGGAGTAGAAGAATTACCCCATCTTCGAACCTCTATAAAAATTTTATTGTGTCATTTACATTTCAAAGATTTTAATTCCTGCATCTTAATTGTTTAAATCTGATAAATTTGCTATCCACTTGATAATTTCTAAGCACTAAATCCTTGCTTAATCAAACTTAAGGGTGTTAAGTCTTCCAATAAAACAAACCACGCAGTTAATTTAGACTTAATAGCCGAGTTATTCCATCAACAAATGGCTCGATTGAGTCATGTGAGAGACTAACTCTACTGATTATCTAAATCACCGGTCCACCAAGGACACAAACAGTGTAGTATCAACTCAATATTTAAAAGGACTAAATCGAAAATTTGGTAAGGTGTATTCAACCCCTTCTAAACCTTACACTTACACCCCTTGGGACCTACATAAAGAAATTCATTCAGAAAGTAAATCAATTAATCAATACTCATGCTTGTTTGTTTGAATCAAATCATCCTAATCCTAGAACAAGTAAATTAGTTCATGCTTGGGGATGGGATCATAATCTCAATTGAAGGAAAGAAAACAATCATCAATATAATCATGCAACAATAATAATCACCCAACAATTGAAATCGGACAAAAGAGATGAAGAAATCTTACTCTTTGATTAAGAAGCATAATAACTTCAAGGGAAGAACCAAGCAATCCCAATGATGAAAAGCAAGAGAAAAATACCAAAAAAATTAAAATTTCGTGTTCAGCAAGTCAAACCGCCGCGCCCATACTGCACAAGACCTCATTGTTGTGCAGTTCTTGCACTGATGCACGATCATCACCCCTTGCACGAGACCGCGTGGCCTCTAAACGTCAGAATTTCATCTTGATGTCTTCTTATAAATTGTAACTCTATCTCTTAGCTTTCTATAGCCACTTGCTTTCTATAGCCACTTGAATCACCTCAATATCAATTTTCTAGAGAGAGTTATGGCCAAATACCAAGACATGTCATTTCCGAGATTTTGACATATTATTTTGCCTTGTACATAATTTTAACCCATCTAAACATCTGCATTTGCATTTAGTAGCAGAGATAAACATTGTGGAACGTTGAATTATCTTCCTAATGGTGCATGAATCATGTCAATTGGGCAATGTTACGTCCAAAATACGATGACTGTCGCAGTTGCGCGAAATGACTTTTTAACGTTTTTTGCTCCAAAACTTGTTTTTTCCACCAAAACCTAAAAAATCAATAAAATAATACAACATAACACTAAAACATGCAAATGCAAATAAAACACACCAAAATATGTATAAATCATCACATAAAACACACACAAAAATATGCAAAACAACCACCCGACTTCTCTGCTTGATAAAGAACTTCATTAAAGTCCCTCATGCAAACCCACAACATGTCATCGTTTGAATGGAGGGCTTTAATGAGGTGCCATGTGTGTTGCTTTGAATTTTCCTCGCCATCCGTATTTCCCGGTAAGTCTCTATCTTCCATCTATCATGGCATCTATAGCATGTAATGAGTGATATTGGATCGTGACCTGAATCGAATCCTTCCAAAAAGGACATAAACCACATCAGCAACCTTCATTCCTCATATCACAATCAACAACAAAAAAAATTAGCGAAACCAAGTCTGTCACGAATTTTACCGACCTCCGAACCAAGTAGCTTTGTTTCCATGAAGAAAACAATGGTGGGATCTTTTCTCTTGATATCTCACGTAAGCACTTGAACTGCCTGGGGGTTCCCAAGCCCCCGACAGTTCCAACTGAGGCAACTCATTGTGTTCTAACCTAAAATACTCGCAGACACCTAACAGAAAGGGAGAAAAAAGAGGTTTGGTTGGGGGTAGGGTGGGGACCAGGCACGCGGGGTTACACAGAGAGGGAGACGTGAAAGAGAGCAACGAACGATGGGGAGGAGACTTCGGAAGAGGGACAACAGGGGAAACCCTAACAAACCCTAAGGGGGAACTCTAGACTCCTAAGAAGAGAGGAGAACTTTAGTGAATACTTTGGACGCGTGTTTTCAGATAAACATGTGTTGTTGATTTTTTAGATGAATATACACATGTCCATTATCAAATGGAATGGAACAAGAATTGAAACAAAATCGATTCCATTTCCCCCTAAATTAAAATTTGCCCCAAATTTAACGGATGGGATCTTTTCTATTCCGAATGGTGTTGCATCTCATATTCCACCACACGGATGATTGACACGTGTATAGAAGTTACCATATTAAAACCCCATAAATTAGGCTTGATTTATGCTCCAATAATAATATGGTAATGTCTATACACGTGTCAACATCCGTGCGATGGAATAGGAGATGAAACACCATCCTGAATAGAAGATCCCATCCGCAAATTTAATTTCACATCATTAAATGAAAATCTTGCCATGTCGGATTTTCTCGCAACAGAGGACTAATGACTAAATCTTGTTTGGCAATAAAGAATTCTACACTACTAAGGAAATTAATTAATTAACAAACTTATGATTCTCTCTCTCTCTCTTAAAATTTTTTTTTTTTTTTCCTCGAATAATTCCATATTATTATTGATTTTTAGAAACTTCATATAAGACACTCATTTCTCCTCATTAACGTTGAGTGTTGTTATGTATTACTTTTAGTTATTGCAATGAATCGTAGAACGTGTTTGTAGACCATCAAGATTAATACTTGTTGGGACGAAATTTACCCCAACGAGAAAACTCGATTTCTAATATTTTTGTTCCGTTTTGACGCCGCAAAACAACAAGAAGAAGGAGTCGGAGGATTTTTCTCGCATACCCTCTCTAACGCTCAAGTCGAAATCTATGGAAAGAGAATAATTAAATAATGAGGAGGTCTTATGTGAGACCGTCTCATGGAATTAAGTTCATGAGACGGATCCAACAAAACACAAAAAAATGGATCTTTTTTTATAGGTTTTTCTATTTATATTTAGGATCCGTCTTATACAAAATATTGATGAGACCGTCTCATACAAGTTTTCGTCTTAAATAATTCATGTAAAGAGGTAATGTAGAAGAGAGGAGAATAAAATACCCCCTTTTTATATAAAGCCACCTTTATAAGGAGAAGTAGTAATTAAGATAAGAATTCACCTCATCTTGTGGATAAGCATCACTTGGTAATTCAATTAGATATATTTGGTATATTTATCCTCTTTTCTTTAATATTAAATATTACCAATTATGACCTTAATAAAGTCCATATTCATATTTGGATTCATTTTTAATATTGAGGCCCAAATTATATTGCACCAAAACTTATATAATTAATATGGCAAATCTTGATGGTATCAATACTACTCACACATGAGTCATGGCCTAATTTCATATTGGTGTTTCTTAAAAATTTAATACACATTTAGAGTACTTTGATTTGGCAGTTCTTCTTTTTTCCCCCTTCAAATAATACTACTCACACGAGTCATGACCTAATTTAATATTGGGGTTTCTTAAAAATTTAATGCACACTTAGAGTACTTTGATTGGCAGTTGTTTTTCTTCCAATAATACTGATGCGATTGAAATGGGCCCGTTTTGTTTAGAATTCTTGACAAAAACACACGCAACGTTAGACTAATACTAAAACCGACCATCACTATGCACGCCCTAAACTTGTTTTTCCTTTTTTTTTTCTTTTGTTTGTTTTTAATTAATTATATAAGTTTTGGTGTATTTAAAATATGTAATATAATGTTATTTATTATCCTAATTGTATATTCTATTTTTGTTTAAGTTTAATATAAATTATGAAAAATATTAAATTTAATTAATATTATATTATATATTTTTGTTTGTAAGGTAATAAAAATAAATAATACAAAATAAAATAAAAAGAGCAAGTCTCTTGTAAGACGGTCTCAGTGATCTAAATCCGTGAGACGGACCTCCTAAGGGCTCCGTTTTTGAGAACATGAACCATGAAAATAAATTTAAAAATAATAATGAACCATGAAAATAAATTTAAAAATAATAATGAACCATGAAGAAACAAAAATAAACCCTAAAAACATGAACCATGAAAAATAAACCCGAAAAATAAAAATAAACCCAAAAAAAAAAAATAAACCATAAAAAAAAAACTAGAAATCCTAAAAAGTCAAATCAATTAAAAATAAACCCAAGAAACAAAATAAACCCTACAAAAAAATAAACCCTAAGAAAAATAAAATCAAAAAAAAAAAAAAACCTTTAAAATTTTGTGTAAGTTTTTGCCAAATAAAAATATTATTAAATATTCTTTTTTTAGTGCAAGGAGGAGGGTTGCGTTAGGTCGACAGAAAAAAAAACTCTTGTCATTTCCTTATGGTATGGATCATATAAGACATCGTGATAAGGCTAGATGCTCCCCGTAAGAGTGCGCCAAGCAGGTCCGATCGGTGTCTTGGCAAGGACCGCTTACACCTCCATAAGGGCTTGGGTGTAGTGAAAATACACAAGAGCCCTCACACACTAATAAGAGGAACACAAATGATAATAAGAAAATTAGAAAGTATAGAATTGGCAAATGGAACATAGGTACTTTGACAGTAAAACTATAGAGCTCGTAGATATTATGAAAAGACGAAACATAGATATTATGTATATCCAAGAGACTAAATGGGTAGGCGAGAAGGCTAAGACACTAGATACAACAAAGTTATAAGCTTTGGTATAGTGGAAAGGATAGAACTAGGAATGGGGTGGGTATCATTGTAGATCCTCTCTTCATAGATCAAGTAGTAGAGTAACTAGAAAAGGAGATAGAATTATATCCCTTAAAATTGTAGTAGGTAAATCGAACTTATAAATATTGATAGTGTATATGCACCTCAAGTAGGATTAGATGATGCTACTAAGGCTAAATTTTGGGAAGATTTAGAAACTCTAATGCAATCAATCCTCAAAATGAAAAAGTCATCATAGGTGGAGACTTAAATGGACATGTTGGGAAGGATAATGAAGATTATGAAAGGGTCAATGGAGGATATGGCTTTAGCTCGCGAATAATGAGGGTAGAACCATCCTAGACTTTGCGATTGCTTATGATTTTATTATAGGTAATACCTTCTTTAAAAAGAGAGACGAACATTTAATCACATTTAAAAGTGGTCCTAACAAATCACAAATTGACTACTTTCTAACCAGAAAAACGATGAGAAAAATATGCAAAAATTGCAAAGTAATACCGGAGAAAGCCTCACCACCCAACATAGACTACTAGTTTTGGATATCAAACTTATTAACATACACTTAAAGAGAAAGAAAATTAACATACCGAGAATTAAGTGGTGGAACTTAAAGAATATAGAAAAAGAGATAGTTTTGTCAAATCTCTAGTAGAAACCATGGATTGGAAAGTGGAAGACAAAGCCGATGAAACATGGAACTATGTAACTACTCAAATGAAAAAGATCGCAAAAGAAACATTAGGGGTGTCAAATGGTAATAAATGGAATAAAGAGTCATGGTGGTGGAATCAAGAAATCCAAGAAAAGGTAAAGGAAAAACGAACTAGTTACAAAGTATTGTATTCCCCGTAAAACGAAGAAAACCTTAAAAGATATAAAGACGCCAAAAAAAGAAGTAAGAAGAGCAATATATGAAGCAAAAACCAAGGCATATGAAGATTTCTATAAGAAACTAGATACTAAAGAAGGAGAGAAAGATATATATAAAATAGCAAAATTTAGAGAAAAACAAACAAGAGATCTAACCCAAATTAAATGCATAAAAGATGAGAATGAAAACATTTTAGTGAAAGACGAGGACATAAAAGATCGATGGAGGAGGTATTTCAATAATCTTTTAATGAACCGAAGAGAATGAAGTCACATTAGGGGAACTAGGCCAATCTGAATCGAATAGAAACCGTACCTTTTATCGTAGAATTCAACTTCATGAAACAAAAAGCACTAAACAAAATGAAAATTGGCAAAGCAGTTGGCCTAGATGATATACCAATTGAAGCGTGGAAATGTTTAGGTGGAGTTGGAATATCATGGCTTACTAAATTATTTAATGTTATTCTAAAAACTAAGAAAATGCCTGATGAATGGAGAAAAAGTATATTGATACCTATATATAAAAACAAAGGGGATATACAAAATTGTGCAAATTACAGGGGAATTAAATTAATAAGTCATACAATGAAACTATGGGAAAGAGTTATAGAAGCAAGAATAAGAAATGAAACTAGTATATTAGATAATCAATTTGGCTTCATGCCAGAAGATCCACAATTGAAGCTATACACTTAATTAGACGATTATGTGAACAATATAATGAGAGAAAACAAGATTTACATATGGTTTTTATTGATCTTGAAAAGGCATACGATAGAGTCAACCGTGATATAATGTGGCGCGTATTGGAAAAAAGAGGAATAAAAATAGCCTACATAGATGCCATAAAATATATGTATGATGGTATAACAACATGTATCAGACACCAACAGAATATCTAGTGAATTCCCAAACACTATAGGTTTGCATCAGGGATCTGCTCTAAGCCCGTACCTTTTTATCCTAATAATTGATGAAATCACTAAACACTTACAAAAATCCATCCCTGAATGTATGTTATTTGCGGACGATATAGTTTTAATTGATGAAACAAGGGAAGGAGTAAATGCAAAATTGGAAGTTTGGAGAGAAGCACTAGAATCAAAAGGTTTTACTATAAGTAGGGCTAAAACAGAATACATGGAATGCCACTTTAGTAAAAACAACAGAACAATGAGACGAAGGTTAAAATTGATGGACATGAAGTGAGTATAACAAAGAGTTTTAAATATTTAGGATCTATAATTGAAGAGAACGGAGAAATCAATAAAGATGTCACACATAGGATCCAAAGGGTTGGAATAAATGGAGGAGTGCATCTTCTATCCTTTGTGACCGTAAAATACCATTAAAATTGAAAGGAAAATTTTATAAAACGGCCATAAGGCCCGCAATGCTTTATGGAGCGAGAATGTTGGGCGACTAAATATGAACACGAACAAAAAATGAGGGTAGCAGAGATGAGAATGCTAAGATGGATGTGCGGACACACTAGATTAGATAGAATAAGAAATGAACACATTAGAAACAAAGTGGGAGTAGCACCAATAGACGAGAAAATTAGAGAAACACGATTAAGATGGTTTGGACATGTTTATAGGAGATCTTTAGATGCACCGTGCGACGTTTAGAAGGTAGAGAATCACTCACACAAATCAAAAGAGGGGAGAGGTAGGCCTAAAAAGACTTGGAAAGAAGCTATTAAACATGACATGTTATACCTAGAAATAAACGAAAATATGGCTTATGACCGTAAACGATGGCGCGATATGATCCGTATAGCCGACCCCACGTAGTGGGATTAAAAAGTTTGTTATTGTTGTTGTTGTTCTTTTTAGTGCAAAATACTCTTGGAGATGATCGAAATCTTGTTTGGGTCCTTTGGAAGGATTTTGGTCAAAAGAATAAAAGATGAATGAGTCCATCTTAGAATTCGGACTAATGGCCATTGCCCAAGACCATCATTAATCACGCTAAACTTTGTCTCCTCCTCCTTTTCTTTTGTTTGTTTTTAGTTAATAATTAAGTTAACCACTGGTTTAATCCAATCGCCACAGGTATTACTCGCGATGACAGTCCTGAACTTTCAAAAAAAAAAAAGTTAATTAAATAAGTTTTGGTGTAAGTTAATTAGAACAAGTTTTGGTGTATTTAAAATATGCAAAGATAATGTTATTTATTATCCTAATTGTATATTACTCGCGATGACAGTGTCCGAACTTTCAAAAAAAAAAAAGTTAATTAAATAAGTTTTGGTGTAAGTTAATTAGAACAAGTTTTGGTGTATTTAAAATATGCGGTATAATGTTATTTATTATCCTAATTGTATATTATGTTTCGTAAATAGTTTTAATAAAATTTAATTATTTGCATACATTTATTTTTAATATACATTATAAAAATATAAAATTTAGTTAATATTATATCATTGTATTTTTATTTGTAAACTAATTAAAGTCAAAGTTAAATTAATGAAGTAAATAATATTATGAAACATTCTCTTTTAGTGCAAAATTTAATGCAAACTACTTAAGATGTAATGTATATTCTATATTAAAATAGTACATAATGTGCACTAAAATGGTGCAAATTCCTAAATGCTCTAAATCTTGTTTGGCAATAAAGAAATGTGATTGCTTACCCGAAAATAAAAATGCATTGATAAAAATACATGTGATTGCTTTTTCGTAAAATACATTATTCACTCACTCCCATTGTTTTTTCTCACTAATTACATCTACACATTTTTTCAAAAAGAATAAATCATTATTACATATTTTCCCATAAATTTCACTAATCACCCACATATTTTTAACTATCACACATTCAATCATTATTTTACTATTTCTATATCACATCAACTTTCATCATTATATTTTCATCTCATATCCAATCACATTCTCGAATCCATCTTTTTCTTTCAAATATTTTTCATTGGTATTCTCTAGCAGAAAGAAAATCTTCCAAATAAAATAATATCCAATCGCAATTACAAACCCCTCTCTCTCTCTCTCATATATATATATATATATATATATATATATAATTTTACTTTCTTGAATAATTCCAAATTATTTTATTTTTAGAAACTTCAAATTGTCATGCATTACTTATCAATAATTACAATGAATTCCATTTAACATTGATGCGATAGAAATGAGCCCGTTTTGTTTGGGAAGCAATTTGGTACAAATATTAAGTGGACGTTTAGAAGCACTTATACAAAAGTCCATTCGAAAAATAAACTTTTAATAAATGACGTTTTCAAAAAGCTTCAAGTTCTAGGTAATTCACCCTTACAACACATGTCTCAACCACTAGAGCACAAGGTTAATCCCCAAGTTCTAACTTTTTAAGAATTGACTTTTTTGGATGAGTGATTTATTCAAAGATTCATTCTAAATTAACCACCAAATATCAGTTATTATTGAAATGAACTTCTAGACCTAAAAAACTCATCTCAAAAGTGCTTCCAAATAAGCACTAAGAGGGTGTTTGGCTAAACTTATTTAAAACATCTTATAAGCACCTACATCCGATAAGTCGTTTTTAAGAGCTTATAAACTCAACCAAACACCCTCTAAGTATACTTTGATTTTGGCTTAATCCATCCTAAACTCGTAGTCTGTATTGTGTACTTTCAATATATAAAAAGAAAATTATGCTTGAGATTTATAAATTTTTTTTTAAAAAAACTTGAACATGCAAAGTTATATTTACAAACAATCAGTTATTTGTTAATAACATTTATTGACTTATATTTTTAAGTTGCAAAATATTTCTAATTCATCTAAAAGGTCGATTTACGAATCGGTACAATCTTTGTCGTCACGTCATATTTTTAATTCAACATAAAATTTAGGGATAATTACAAAAAAATAAAAATTGAGGTTCGAACTAATTACAAAAAGTCCGAATTTTTTGAAAAATACAAAAAACTCATTGAGGTTTGATTCCATCTTACATTTTCTCTCTTCCTAAACGAAAAACATTTAAAACCCCCTTACTGTTTATAAAAATACTACAATTACCTCCTTTGATTTAAAGCAAAATCAAACCTGATGGCGTGTTTTGTAATTTCAATGGTGTTCTTGTCACTATCCCTATATTTTAATCAGCAGGTCTCTTGTAAGACGGTGTAAGACCGTGATACCTTTAGTGTAACAAGTGATACATTTAGTGTAAAAAGTGATACTTGTCTAAATGCACTAATTTAAGTATACTCAATGGCGGAGGTAGGGACAATCCGGCCCGACACCCCGCTTTAATTTTTTTTTACTCGGTAAAATATTTTTTTAAAAAATAGTTAATGATTATGTGTGTTTTTTTTAGTTTTTCATTTGATCCATCTCAATTTCATGATCGGCCCACCCCGTAATAATTCCCGACTACACCATTGAATATATTTAGACAAATATCACTTTTTACACTAAAAGATATCACCGTCTCGAATAAATTTTTGCGTAAATTAATTCTTCATAACATGCATTCGTTCATATCCCTAAAATGGGAGTTTTTGCAAATCCGTAGTTGCAAAACATTTCCTCAAGTCAGAATTGAGATCCGACACATACGGAAATATCACACGCAATTGCCACACACGTGACACGACAATTATATTTAATGATATCATACTATCCCATGATTCAGATCTTATGGTAGAATTTAGTTGCTAGTAAATAATTATAGTCATTATTTAAGAGGGTACATTAGGGAAGAGAACACATGCACATGTATCGAATTCGGGCCAATTATACAAGGGAAAATTGCAAAATTGGTCTTATAACTATAAGCAGTTTGCAATTCCGGTCCTATAAATACTAAGTTTGCAAAATTAGTCCTGTAAGTTTGAAGGTTTTTGCAAAATTGATCCTACATGTTTTATACCTAAGCAATTTTGGTCCTGTAAGTTTCGAGTTATTGCAATATTGGTCCCCTGGGGTTATTTCATATTTTCAAAATACCAAGAATACCCTTATGCACATAATTGACTTATTTGACTAAGTGTTTTGCTTAAAATGATATCAGAGCTCGGGTTCATTAAGAACTTTAAGTTATATTTATTATTTTATATAATTAACAATTGGTGAGGATCCATTTTCTCTAGATCTGGACGAGTGTTCAAGGTGTATACCCTACAAGAGATATCGTCAATTTTGACGATGTATGCACAAGAACACCAGAACAAGATAACATATTGAAATAATCAATATGTTGAAAAAGAACTCGCAGGAGCCGATAGAGAACCTTGAGACAATGCGAAAAACAAGCAAAGATATTGTCCGGGTATCCCTTCCGCCCCCCCCTCGAATTTTTAGTTGTAAAATATATTTTAATATATATTTTGCATATATAATATATATTATAATATAATCTTTATGTATTCTTATATTATTTATAAATTCACAATAATAAATTTTGTAAACAATATTTTATAAATATATTTTTTTCATTTTTTGAATTTAATTTAATTTAAAACCTGCGAACGGGTTCGACTTGGGAGAGATTATACGGACAAATATTTTAATATCAATATAGATTTATATGTAATATATAAACATAATATCCCTATGCAAAGTATCATATTAACAAAACTGAATAATCTATGCTTCCAAAAATATAAAAAGACGTCTGAGATCTGTTTTTTTTTCTTTTCAAAAGTTTGAAATATTCATACCAACATTTACAAATAATTAGTCATTTGTTAACAACACATATATTGTACTAAAACCAAAAAAACTCATTGTTAAATTGCTTCACAGATATCCAGCCCAACGTGTGCAAAACTTTTCAATTGCAAAAACCATGAAAGAGATTGAGCACCTAGCAAATAAGTCCACCATGAAACAACACCCAAATTTGAGAGATCTGCATTCAACTTGACCACCAATTCCCCATTTGAGCCAATATAGAAATAGCACAAGTATTGACAAGTTGATATGTAGGATATCAGTAAAAATATAGACCAGTATCACTTGAAACCTTACAAAGATAACAAAAAAGGAAAAACATCATCCGACTTATGGGGAAAACAAGAGGGATTGAAAATGAAGTGTTCCTAAAATCATAATCCATTGGCACGAATTCTAACTAAAACACGGGCAGAGTCGTACCAGAAGGAGGATATCATTTTAATTAGTTTACACAGTGTTGCATCAATGAACCAATGCTTCAATTATATAAAACCACAACAAAGAATCACAAATTGCTAATCTACAAGATACCAAAAGAAATGAGATTCGAAAGAACTCACCTCCTTTGCACGTTTCGTCAAGCTAATAAATGACATGCTTTAATCAGACAGCTGAGAGACTGGCCCATTTCCCAAGTTCGTAAGGATCAGCGTAATAGTACAACTTAACTCTGTTTGCCAATGATAACCCTGCAGCCCATGGATGAGCTTTGTATTCTGAGTCATCTTGTTCTGAAGGGTCATCTGAGAATGCAGCAATATCTCCAAGCAGCCGAAATGTTACGCGGCGAGTGCTTATCTGTCTAGGGAAATCAAAGTACAAGGCTGTGCCGGGTTTGACCTCTGGTAGTCGATACTCAGCAACAGTGACCATATTGTGGGACTCCTGCGGAGGAATATGGTGGGTTGAAATTATAAAACACCAAATAAAGAAATATGAAAGAATGAGGAGATAAGTTAGGGTTTTTTCAAGGTAATCATGCCACTTTCATCTATATTTTCCTCTCAAGTTCGGTTTTATTTACAAGCTATCAAACTAATATGAAAAATGAATGAGACATACAGGTCCGAAATCGTCATAAACCCTAGTTGTCCGTCTGTTAGCCCAAATTGACCCCTAAACTGTTATCTAGAACAACCAACAAGGACAGAACGGAATGTCTTAAGAGAGTATTAACGAACACTTGCCACAAGATTTAGCAAGGAACTTGCAGTAACAGCTGTCACTTCTTGCTGTGTGATGAATCCATAATGTAGTCTCTGAGTCACCCCTCTCTAGCACCTTCACTTTTTCCAAGAGCTTTCATGATTATTATAATGGCTTTTTAATGATCAGATCCTTATTTCATTAGTGATCCATGTCATAATAGCTAATGTTTTGCAATTGGCTCCCAGTTCTTTTCATCATTTCCCAGTTCACTATTTCTCGGCAACTTTTCTCCATGTTTCTACCAAAATCATTCTCATGCCACATTCCAGTTCTAAGTTTTGACATCTTCCTTTATATGCCATTCATGTTGCTACTCTAATTCTGTATCAACTCCCCTATTTAAATATTGCCATATTGTCTTACATAACATTTTCTCTAATCTAAGCTAGTTCTTTTATAATATTTAGTTTAAAATGGTATAATTAAGCAGCACAACAGCAAACATCTTTGCAGTACCTGAAGGGCAGACGCTTGAATATATAACACGGCAGGAGATGTGAGCCTCTCTTCTAAAAGAGAGTCCTTATCCCCTATATCTACATCTCTAGAAGGTGAATGATTCACTCGGTGCTTTATTGCACTGAAACCATCCAGACGAAATCCAGCCAGCATAGGTGAAGCTGGGGATAAAAATTGTTCCAGGACAAGATCATTGTCAATTAATCTCTCAACCTCAATGGGAACCTGAAATATTCAAAAGGATTTCTCAGCCAAACAACATGCAACATATTCTGTATAGTGAATAGTTGTGAGAACCTATACAGGATTTCTCAGCCAATTAACATAAGAAAGTTTCTGTATCATAAACAACAGTGAGAAATTTATGCTTCACCTTGAATCGGTTCAACTGTGGAGGTCTCTCCAACCAGTTCCTCACATTTACTTGGTCAGAACCTTGTGGTGATACCCCTAATTTTTTCTTACAACACTCCCAATGACTAGAACTCTCTTCGCATGAATGCATGGATCATTATCAAATTCACTACCAAATGAGGCACGTCTGCTGACTTGCGCGAAGGGGTTTTCATCCATAGACAAAAGACTGAAGTCTCTTTCAAAATTGACAGAATTAGATCCAATTCTTGGAAGACGTAAGGTAATCCAAATGATGCGACACCGGACAGGATTCTTGAAGGCAAATTTTACATGCCTAGGCACTTTACCATCGTTAAACGACTTCTCTGGGCCACAAAGTTCAGATGAAGATGCTAACAGAGACTGCATATCCCATTTCCCTGTGCATGATCTTTCTTCCTTGTCTATTTTATCGCTAGCCCAGATTTGTACCTGTACAAACAGCAGAAAGATGCAAATAAACAAAGCAAGATTCTGCTAGGTGGTAAAATGACCTCATAATGTTTTCGATACATGATTCTTTGCCGTCAAAACTGATCATTATCATATCAAATAAGCAATAGTAAACACATGAACATGCAGATAAATAAGTGGCAGGATACATGAGTTTATTAATACACTAGTCTATGATCATTATAGGTCAGACGGTAAACTCATGGGTGTAAGAAAGTATGTCGAGAAGGAGCTGAACCGGCATAAACATTCATTAGCAACAAGACCAAGACTACCATCATATATTCGTGTATAACTCAACCAAATGAACAGTCTAATTCTATTAAGAGAAAGTCTCTACCTCCAGATAGAAGAACAATGGTATTTGAAGAAAATAAAACAAATTATGGCAAATAATGACTTAGGGAGTGTTTGCAAAAACTTATAGTTATCTAGAAGTGCTTAACTTTAGAAGTGAAAAGTACCTGGGAAGCAAAGGTTGGTAAACAGTAAGTTAACATAGAGTGTTTAGCAAATAAGTAGTAAGGTGCTTTTTTTTCCTTTTTTTCCGCATATAAGTCTAAATTATCCTAGGAATTTGAAATAGTAATTTGACCAAATTAGAGTAAATTATCTATATGTATAATAATAATAATATCTATGTATAATTAATATATCTAAATAAATGGTCAATTTAACAATACAAGATTTTTAAAAAAATTATAAGTATATTTAAGTATAAAATATCTTAGTATTTATAAATGAATAATGTATACGTATATATAGAGTTAAGTGTATGATGAAAACATTTATTGGGTGTAATAATATTTGTGCATGTCAACAAGTATGCATCTCTATATTTATATATTATTTAATATTTAAATAATTAAACATAATAAATATTTGTTTCTTTATATTTCTAAAATAATTATAGGGATAATTATATAAAAACCCCTGAGGTTTGACTAATTACAAAACAAACCAGAAATTTTTGAAAATTACAAAAAACCCATTAAGGTTTGATTCTGCTTACATCTTTCCCCTTCATAAGCAAAAAACATTTCAAAAAACTACCCGATATTTGTAGAAATATTACACTTAACCCCTTAAATTTAAGACAAAATCAAACCTGAGGGGGCTTTTTGTAATTTTGAAACATCTCTGGATTTTTTTGTAATTAGCCCAAACCTCGGGGTGTTTTTGTAATTATCCCATAATTATATATATCGTATATATGCCCGTATATATTTATAGATATATATCTGAAACCTATATAAAAAGAATAAAAAATATTTATAAACAAATATATATGTTATATAATATTTAAACACTTATATTTGTATATGTTATATATCTTTATATATATATAAATATAGGATTTGGATCAAATGAGTCTAATGTCTTTGGGGTAAAGAACGTAGGGACAAATGGAATGTTACTATTTTTCTTTAACTACCAAGAGTTTAATGCATTTTTTAGATTTTAGTCATTTTTTAATTAGTTATAATGGTAATAAAGTAATATCATCTTTAGTTGGATAAGTCGGGGTAATTTTGGTAATTTAAGGCCCATGATTTATGGGGTGGTTTTCGTAATGTGAAGTAACTTCCGATTTTATTTTCATTGAGTGAAGATTTTTCGAGTATCAATTATTAACATTACATCTCTTTTCTTCCTTCACGTTTTTTGGGGTGACTTTCCTGCGAAAAATTCTTAAGATCGTCGTCAGCCGCGATTTTAATTTGGAGCTTAGAAGGACCATTTTTTGTTCTTCTCTTTCCTCCATTCAATTTTAACTAAATATTTTCTTTCCTCCATTCAATCCATCAATATTAATTAACTAAATCTTCTCTTTACGGGTAAGTCGACGCTACCCACTGGTAGCTACCCAAGGGGTTCTATACCATTGGATCAACACATACATGCACACACACCCACATGTGTATGTGTTCATCCAAGTATAGAACCCACTGGGGTAACTACCTGTTGGTAGCATTGACTGCACCCTCTTTTTACTCCATTCAATCCGTCGATTGGGTTTTTTTTTTTTTTTTTGGGGGTGGGGGGAATTGGGGATTTTCTTTATGGCTGCCATTGAAGAAAAACTAGAGCTTGGAAGGTGTGATTTTTTTTTTAGGTATACCACATACTAAATACGCAAACATTCTATACTAAATGAGCAACAAACTACTATAAGTAAGCAATAAAAATCCTAAATAAGCAAACGTTATGCACTCAAAAACATACTAGTACCAAGTAAACACTAATAAACTATTAAATAAGCAAATATTATATACTAAATGAGCAAGAAACTAGTTCTAAGTAAGCGATCAAATAATAAATAAGCAAACATTATTTACTAAGTGAAAACAAACTAGTACTAAATAGGCATACCAAATACTAAATAAGCAAGCATTATATAATAAATAAGTAACAAACTAGTGCTAAATAAGCAACAAACTTAGTGCTAAATAAGCAACACAAAAATCCTAAATAAATAAGCAAACGTTATATGCTACATGAAAACAGACTAATCATTATGCAGCAATAAGAAATACTAAATAAGCAAATATTATGTACTAAATGAGCAAGAAACTAGTACTAAGAAAGCAATAAGTTAACAATCTATACTGAATAAGCAAATTAAGCAGAACAATTGAATCAAATATCTGCATTTTACTGGGTACAATCGATTAGAACGACTAAGGTGAGAGAAGATGAACAAATTGATTTGTTGTGTTTTATTTTGCCAGATTAATTGGGCAAAGGCAGTGTAAATAAGAGGAGTGGGAAAATAATCAAATCTTTTCCATATCTGAATTGTAACTGCCATTTATCACGTAATTTGTTTTCTTTATGTTGACTGATTTACCCTTAGCAATTTATAATTAGTTAAGAAATATAGACAAAAATAGATTTAATTTGGAATGTGGATTAAAAGAAACCGATGCATAAGAAGTGTCCCCACATTCTTACACATGGTACGGTCTCATATAACCTCCCTATAAATATATAGAAATATATGATACATAGTTATAACATTTAATATTTATATGATATAAGGGTATGTTTGACGTGAAAATAATTTTCAGCAAAATTGTCCAAGATAATTTCTACATACTTAAAAAAAAAAAAAGTGGCTAGAAGTCTCCCAACCTAGTTTCAGCTGCTAAATAAAATTTTAGAGAATCACAAGTGGATGTTGAAAGTGTTTGCATTAGAAGGAAACAAAAAAATGAGCCAAAGGCTGAACACTTTTGAGAAGTTTCTGGGACGTTCCTTAAATTGCTAAAGTTCATGTTCTTCTTTCTCCAATTTACATTATATTAGTTCTTTGAACTGGCTAAGAAACAAGGTTTCACCATCCAGATGTTTTATTTATACTTACGTGGAACAGTTGGATTGTATACGTTACATGGAACACAAGAATGACCAAAATGTGCAAATTCACATGATAATAGCAACATGGCAGTAAGATGTGTAAGTAAGAGAAACTTTTGCTGCATTGGCACTAAGTATTATATTAGTTTGGTGAAAGTATCTACGCAAGCCAGAGAGAAGTTACATCAGTAACATACAAACTTTTGTGATTGCGAGTAAGAAAGTAATTGATCATTTCATACAAGAATATAATGAAAAAGCGTGTGCACGATTTGTGGCAGATGCCATTTAATCTGAAAAGATCATTGTGCAGCAATGTTTGGTTTCTGAAATAAGATGCGACATCCAATCATGTAGTTTTTAGCCTCTGTAAGTGCATCAACTGTTAAGAGTCAGGAGAAAGTGTACTTACAGTAGGAGCATCGGTCATTGAATAGCCACATGGACTAACCAGAAGGACAACACCAGAGACATCAGAAATATCATTGAGGACAATGACAAATTCCACAGACGAGACACTAGGGGGAGCTCTCCAATACGACTCTTGTGATCCAGAATTTAAAGGAGCAACCAATGACAACAACGGTGCTGAACCTACTGCTGTCTCAACCTACATAACGTAAAGTCACAGCTAACTTCCAGACAAGGAAAAGGAAAAGGAAAACAGAAAACAGCCAACGTAAAGTCTCAATGGAAGCGGCGAAAATGCATACACAATAATTAGGTTTTTAAATAGAGTAGCTATTTGTACCATTGGTGCCAAAAGCAGTCGTAGCTTTTTGGATGGCGAACTTTTAATCAGAAAAGTGAGATGAGAAAAAGATAGACTTGGGCAATTTAAATTTGAATCATTTGAGAAGAGATCAAAATTAAGAAAATGTTCATTGAAATACCGGGTGTAAAAAGCTGGCAAATGGAAACTCTGCAAGTGATTCCTCTCCATGCTAACTTCTTTAAGATCTTTGCAGTTCCTTGACTCTTTAGAAATTGATCTCTTTCAGGAATTAAATTTCTTGAGGATAGTCCAAACACGTGGTTCAAGGCTTCCTCCGCAGCATCATCTGCCCTATTACTTCTTCGTTGGCTAATCAAGACCCTGACGAAGTCCAGAACCAACGCATCAAGGACAACTTCATGGCAGCACTCTTTACAGATAATCCCATCAAGCATCGGAGAGCGGTTCAAGATGCATCAGCTGAATATCCGTGGACTGATCCTCCCTGGCTAGTTATGCCATTGTACCCTGAGATCTCCTTTGAGTTATAGGTTGCAAGCAGAAGAGCTCCTTTTCCTGCAGAACAAACTTTGCAAACCCTTCTTCCACATTCAGAACAGGAGAAAATGGATTCTGAAGTCGTCGAAGATGATAAAGTTAATGACCCGCCCGCAGCTGGCCCAGTTTCAGCACGAACTTGGCATGCACCACCTGAACACATCTCCCCAATTGCAGTAACATTCCAGAAATCGACAGGACTTTTATCAAATGTTCCAAGCCCAATTGAAGCAGTAATTTTGTCCTCCACTGAAGCTTGCCCGAGCAATGCAAGGGTGCTTGCCACCCTGTATAATCTTCCCATGTATGAATCCTCAAGCAACATATTTGGATTTATGCTGGCAGGATCAATGCCTATTGATAAGAGGGCTCTATCCCTTTCAGCAGCAGAAAGATTCAGCCGAAGACGTTCTATTTCAAGTTTCATAGCTTCCATGAAATCTAACCTTCTTTCCTGCTAATTTTATTAAAGACAGAAGTAACCTTACACAATGTTCGCATCTGTTGGTCAATGAAGCGCATTCCATAATAAATCATGATAACAGAATTCAAGTACAGATTTCCACAGTATTCAGTGACATCAACATGCTAATGGTTATTATCCATGCTTTGCAGTACACACAAACTCAGAAATTAGCATACATGTATCGACGTAAATGGTATGGACAACTAATGGAATAAAACACCAGGTTACCGGTCAGATGTCCCCTGGTGTAATTTGAACAGCTAATTCTCAAAAAGTCCACAACGCACAATCAAATCAAACTGCTGAAACATGGTTGAATCAAAACCAAGCTCTGAAGTACAGTTGAGTCAAAACCACTGGACTAGAGGAGAAGTGAACATTAAAGAGGTGAAGTTTACTCAATCAAATTGCACGACTTGAAAAGCAAGCTTATTCCAAACAGGATATCAATCCAGGGTAATGACAATAAAATGCATCAACATGCCTGTATTCCTCATTCTTGGTGCAGTAAGGTATCATCAATTAACTGGTCAATATTATATTGTTATCCATAACAACATACAACTCAGACCATTGAACTGATGATCTAGAAGCAGTAGAAGATCAAAAAAGCCAACTATTTCACCCTAACTATCAAAGCTTCTTCATGATCTTTATTTGACGGAAATCAACAATCGTGTTACTTCACTGTTCAGTTATATCTTAATTCTTAAACAATTTGACATGGGATCAATACAAGCTTCCAAATTGATTTGTGCATGGAAAAAAAAAAAACCCAACTTCACGTGCAATATGGGAGAGAATTGTTTACTAACCATAACATTTTAGCAATAACCAATATAACTAATACTTTGATTCAATCCGCCCCATTACCATATACAGCAGATGGGAGTTGGACAAGTGCCCACACATAAGCATTCAGCCAAATTAATCACTTTCGAGCTAGAGCAACACGCTCCCGCACTCAAAGCATCAGTTCACAACCCAATCAACAGTTGCACAGGTGGGGTAGTAAGTTGACAGCTAACATCACCCGGTATTTAACAACTTCTTATGAACAACAATAAGAAAGGGTTTGCGTACACATGTAGGAGTGAAATTCAGTACAAAACTGTGACATCAAATATTTCGATATACTACAGCAATTCCACTTCTTTTACAAATTGCAGAATGCAGATGCATTGAAACTACTAAGATTTTATCCCTATCATGAATTGAACACACAAACACTAATAACCTGTTTAGATGACCACAGACACATGTGAAGCAGCCTAAATTGGTCTAACTTAAAATATAAGCTAACAATTTGAAAATTAAAATGTTTTCGTGTAATCTCAAAGAAGAACAAAATTCAGCAGCAGCAGCCAACCAGGCAACAATCGAAGTCTATTATTAATTCAATAGAAAACATACCCAATGAGGTCCTGCAAGAAGTTTGAAAAGTCTAATGTAATGTTGAGAACCATTATCTGAAGGTTGCTGAGATGATGCAATATTGGAGTGATTGTTTGTATCAGAAACTGGCTGAGTGACAACATCATCCAAGAAGTCAAGTAAGTCACTCCTCTCATGAACCACAGTTTCTGCAACTGGTTGAGAAATGGAGTCTGGAATTATTACTTCTCCAGTCAAGAGGTCTACCAATGAGTTGGCAGATGATCCTGACTGCAATGATTGAGGTTTTTATCATTTTTGTTACAGCAGCATCATAGGGATTGGCATCTGTTTGAGAAAGAAAAGGGTTCATTTCTTTTCGTGACCATTTATCCGCTCAATAAACCCAGCACCATTGTCTTCATGAGAAAAAATTGACCTCCATGGAAGAGAAACTCCAAGGATCTCTACCTGCATATACAATCAAGTTAAATGATGATATTCTCTCCATATATTCTTCAAACAATATTCACTCGACTTTTCGTACCTCGCCAAGTGTCATTGGGCCTCTTCCAGGCACAGCAGGATAAAATGTTACTGCAACAACACGTGTAAGAAAATCCAGTTGTCCTTCCAGTTCTTCAAAATCATATAACATGGAGGGGCTAGACGATTCTTGTGCATGTAAACGTGCACCTGCCCCAGTTACAGCCATATCTTCTGGACTGATTGGTCCTGCTAACGGTATCAGAATGTTTGTACCATTTGCACACTGAGGTACAGAAGCTCCCTGTGAAGAATTAATGTTAAACAAAAAAAAACCGTAAGGCTGACTGAACGCTGCATCTTACAAAAAGAAACCAACTTCCTGTCAACTGATTTATTTGGATTGCAAAAATATGCAGAGATAAGGGAAACACTAGTTGTTTTAAAAGAACAAGCAGTCAATCATATTTCAAATTAGCCAAAATCAAAGTGGACCCTATGAACAAACAAAAAAGAAACCCAGCCAGTAGGTTTTATTCCATAATTTTCATTATTTTTCAAGAAGACAAACAAAGTGATAAAAACAGGCGAGAGGAACCCTGTAGAGATTCACACAACTCAAATGCAGATACTACTAACACTCAAATATCTTCAAAAAAAAAAAAAAGAATGTTAACAAAAGGATAAGAAAGGCAAGCTCCTACAATCCACTTTAGAATTCTTCTTCAACACAAAAAAAAAGCATCCAATGGCTCCTAGGTAAAAACCATTACAACATTTTCAAATGACACCAAAATTTGCATTAAAGAGAAAAATACATCACCAAAGTTCATTAAGTACAATTACTTGCTATATCCTATAGAACTTATTTCTAATTTTCAAATCTTCCAACCTATGTAATTTGCAGGTAGAACTTTCAGGGGAAGATAACTGATATAGAGTAAGGTGTCCGAGTTTTTTGGTATTTGAAGAAATAGATGGATTTCTTCCAACAAAATTTAGTACAATTTCAAATAATTCTTTATAAAGTGATTTACCCTAGGTCCAACTAAAACTGTGCATTGGTATATTACCTGCGGAAAGTGGTAGCTGCAATAATTTAATTCAAAGGCTCGAGTGGTAAAAAACACATCTTAGTCAATGAAGGGCTACCCGATCAAGTGATCCCTAGTACTAGGCTCTCCATAGAGCTCCACTTAGTTTAATCTTCTAGTCATATTTATATTGCAACCTTCAGTTTTACACCAAATGTAATGTATCAGGCTTCACTCTTGCATCTCCCTTCCCTCCCTCCCTCCCCCTCTCTCTGCCCTCCTCCAACATACCCGTTTAGATGATCTACTTTTTTGATTGGTTCTAAGAAAATAAATATAAAAACCCAGGATCGGGTAAAATGGAGTGGTGAGAACAACAGAGCTTGAGTGTTCGTGGGTGCACCTGCTACACCTTTGTAACCCTCAAGCACTTCTAATTTATGTCAACAACAACAACAAACTAAGCCTTAATCCCACTATGTGGGGTCGGCTATACGGATCATATCGCGTCATCGTTTAAGGTAATAAGTCATATTTTTATTTGTTTCTAGATATAACATATCTTGTTTAATAGTTTCTTTCCAAGTCTTTTTAGGTCTTCCTACTACCTCTTTTGATTTGTGTGAGTGATTCTTTACCTTCTACACGTCGCACGGTGCATCTAAAGTTCTCCCAAACATGTCCAAACCATCTTAATCGTGTTTGTCTAAATTTATCATCTATTCGTGTTTGTCTAAATTTATCAACTATTGGTGCTACTCCCACTTTGTTTCTAATGTGTTCATTTCTTATTCTATCTAATATGTCCACTCATCCATCTTAACATTCTCATCTCTCGCAACCCATATTTTTTGTTCGTGTTCATATTTAGTCGCCTTGACATTCCGCTCCATAAAGCATCAAGGGCCTTATGGCTATTTTACAAAAAATTTCTTTCAATTTTAATGGTATTTTACGGTCACAAAGGATAGAAGATGCGCTCCTCCATTTATTCCAACCCGCCTGATCCTATGTGTGACATCTTTTATTATTTCACCGTTCTCTTCAATTATAGATCCTAAATATTTAAAACTCTTTGTTATACTCACTTCATGTCCATCAAATTTAACCTTTGTCTCATTGTTACTTTGTTTTTACTAAAGTGGCATTCCATGTATTCTGCTTTTAGCCCTACTTATAGTAAAACATTTGATTCGAGTGCTTCTTCCAAGTTTCCACTTTTGATTTACTCATTCTCTCGTTTCATCAATTAAAACTATATCGTCCGCAAATAGCATATAGTCGGGATGGATTTTTGTAAGTGTTTAGTGATTTCATCAATTATTAGGATAGAAAGGTAAGGGCTTAAAGCGGATCACCTGGTGTAAACCTATAGTGTTTGGGAATTCACTGGATACTCCTGTTGGTGTCCTGATACATGTTATATCGTTGTACATATATTTTATGGCATCTATATAAGCTATTTTTATTCCTCTTTTTTCAAAAATGCGCCACATTATATCCTCATTGACTTATCGTATGTATTTTCAAGTCAATAAAGACCCTATGTAAATCATGTTTTCTCTTGTTGTATTGTTCACATAATCGTCTAATTAAGTGTATAGCTTCAATTGTGAACCTTCCTGGCATGAAGCCAAATTGATTATCTAATATACTAGTTTCATTTCTTATTCTTGCATCTATAACTCTTTCCTTAATTTAATTCCCCTATAATTTGCACAATTTTGTATATCTCCTTTGTTTTTATATATAGGTATCAATATATTTTTTCTCCATTCATTAGGCATTTTCTTAGTCTTTTTAGGATAACGTTAAATAATTTAGTAAGCCATGCAATTCCAACTCCACCTAGACATTTCCAAGCTTCATTTTTTGTTTCATGAAGTTGAATCCTACAATAAAAGGTACGGTTTCTATTCGGTTCATATTAGCCTAATTCCCCTAATGTGACATCATTCCTCTTAATTCGTTAAAAAGATTACTAAAATACCTCTTCCATCGATCTTTTATTTCCTCGTCTTTCACTAAAATGTTATTGTTCTCATCTTATACATTTAATTTGGGTTAAATCTCTAAAGTTTGCTATTTTATATAAATCTTTATCTCCTTCCTTAATATCTAGTTTTTTTTTATAGAAAATCTTCATATGCCTGGTTTTTACTTCATATATTGCTTTACTTCTTTTTTGGCGTCTTTATATCTTTTAAGGTTTTCTTCATTTTTATTTTTACATGAATATAACACTTTGTAACTAGTTCGCTTTTCCTTTACCTTCTCTTGATTTCTTGATTCCACCACCACGACTCTTTATACCATTTATTGCCATTTGACACCCCTAATGTTTCTTTTGCGATCTTTTTCATTTGAATATTACATAGTTCCATGTATCATCCGGCTTTTCTTCCACTTTCCAATCAATGGTTTCTAATAGAGATTTGACAAAACTATCTCTTTTTCTTTATTCTTTAAGTTCCACCACTTAATTCTCGGATGTTAATTTTCTTTCTCTTTAAGTGTGTTAATAAGTTTTATATCCAAAATTAGTAGTCTATGTTGGGTGGTGAGACTTTCTCCAGGTATTATTTTACAATCTTTGCATATTTTTCTATCGCTTTTCTGTTTAAAGTAGTCAATTTGTGATTTGTTGGACCACTTTTAAATATAATTAAATGTTAGTCTATTTTTTAAAAAATGTATTACCTATAACAAAATCATAAGCAATCGCGAAATCTGATGTAACTACCCTCATTGTTACGCGAGCTAAAACCATATCCTCCACGGACCCTTTCATAATCTTCATTATCCTTCCCACGTGTCCATTTAAGTCCCCACCAATGATGACTTTTTCATTTTGAGGATTGATCGCATTAAAGTTTCAAATCTTCCTGTAAAATTTACCTTAGTAGAATCATCTAATCCTACTGAGGTGCATATATACTAACAATATTTATAAGTTCATTACCTACAACAATTTTAAGAGCTATAATTCTATCTCCTTTTCTAGTTACTTCCACTACTTGATCTATAAATAAAAGATCTACAATAATACCCATCCCATTCCTAGTTCTATCATTTCCACTATACCAAAGTTTGTGCCTTTAGCTTTCTCGCCTACCCATTTAGTCTCTTGATACCACAATTGTTGGGTATACGGGTGTAAATGTAAAATATGAGAGAGGTAAAAAAATAAATTGGAGGCCAAAATATTTGCTCACTAAAAATATAATCTCATCAAAATGCAATTTTAGAAAATACACTCAAACTTTGCTCACAAATATTTGCAAGAATTATATCTCACTACTTAATTTGTAATTTTTTTTTTGTTGTTGCTCTTGGATATCCGATGATTAAAATTCTTGATGAAATGTTGAAACTTTCGCCCTATTTATGGGCTAAACAAAACCCATTTTATACAAATGAAAATATTTCTTTACAACCATGATATGAGCACTATGTTTAATGGATTGGTTGGCTTCCAATTCTAAATGGTATTCTTTGTGATGTGTCAAGTGCTTTTATCCACGAGCTCCATAACGTGTTGTTGGTGATTAGTAGTGCTCCACTATCCTCACAACTTTTACAAATTAATATTCCAATACCCTCTTAATTTGTAATTTTGACACTCTTCTCAAGTTGTTCAATTTTTTTCAAGGCTCACCGCTTTGGAGAAACCACATCCCAATTGCTCATCTCGTGTTCTCAAACTCCAATCAATTATTTGATCATTAACAATACTTCGATGAAATGGTGTCGAGTTCAACGTGCTTCCGACCTTGCATGGAAAATCGGATTTTTCGCATTGCAATAGTTGTCGCAAAAATTACTATGGAGTGTCTTGTCGAATATCACCCAAAGTCGCCTAAGTCATATCTGCTTCACAAGTTGCACCAGTGCGGCGTGTATTTTGCTTCTGGCGATGAAAGTGACGTTGTCTTTGTCTTTTGCTTCTTTGATGACCGAGATATTATTTTCGAGCGAAGCGGATATATATACCCATATATACTTTTACGATCATCAAGGTTGAATCGCACAATCCACTATCTATATATCCAAAGCTGAGCTTATTTTCTTTTTCTTTGACATACTTGATGCCGAAGTTTTCTCGTATCTTGAAGGTATCGAAGATTTTTTTCCGCCGTAAAATGTAGCTTGCTTGATCGTGATATCAGCCGATCGGGTAGATAATATCAGCCTTGTATTCTTCAAGTAGATCATCATCCGACTAAGTCAGATACATCTTTAGATCGATTTAGTTTGCACCATCATTTAATTGCAAATTTTCGATCGAGTTGAGATCGCTTGCAATTGCTCATCTCAAATTTCTTCAACAATGTTTCAAGATATTTTTCTTGAGAAATAAAAATTTCTCTTTTGTTTGTCGAACTTGAATTCCAAGAAAATATTTCATGAGACCCAAGTCATCATCTCAGATTCCTTCATCATTGTCTTTTTGAAATCTCGCATCAATGCTTTGCATTTGTCCCCCATGATCAAATCATCTACGTAAAGACAAACAATTAGAAAATCTTGTGCACCTTGTTTCTTCACGATAATGATAGTGGCCTCTCGAATGCCAGATTGATAGTACTTTCAACAAAATGGTTTTCAAAATGTCGAGTGAATATCATTATACGTGAAGAAACAAGGTGCGCGCAAGATTTTCTAATTATTTGTCTTTACGAGATGACTTGATCTATACAAATACAGGGGACAAATGCAACAACGGGTGCAAGATTTCAAAAAGACAATGATGAAGGAATACAAGATGACAAACTTGGGTCTCATGAAATATTTTCTTGATTCAAGTTCGACAAACAAAAAGAGAAATTTTTATTTCTCTTCAAACATTGTTGAAGAAATTTTAGATGAGCAATTGCAAGTCAATCTCAACTCCACTCGCGTCGATGAAAAATTGCAATTAAATGATGGTGCAACTAACTGATCCAAAGATGTACCGCATTTAGTCAATCATTGATCTATTCGACGAATACACACACCGATATCACGATCCAAGCAAGCTACATTTTGCGGCGAAAGAAAAAAGATTCTTCGATACCTTCAAGCGCGAGAAAACTCGACATAAAGTATGTCAAAGAAAAAGAAAATAAGCTCATCGTCGAAAATAATATCTTGGTCATCAAAGAAGCAAAAGACAACGCTACTTTCATCGCCAGGCGAATACATCGCCACCACCGTGCAACTTGTGAAGCAAGATGACTTAGACGACTTTTAGGCGATATTCAATGTGAGCCAAGACACTCCCATAGTAATTTTTCATGCGACAACTATTGCAATGACGAAAAATCCGAGCTTTCCATGCAAGGTCGAAGACATCAACTTCGACACCATTTCATCATAAGCTTGTTAATGGTCAAATAATTCAATCGAGTTTGTGAACACAAAGGAGCAATTGGTGGTTTCACCAAAGCAAAGAGCCTTGAAAAAATTGAACCACTTCGTAAGAGTGTCAAAATTACAAATTAAGAGGGGTATTGAAATATTAATTTGTAAAAGTTGACAGATAATGAAGCACTAGACACATCACAAAGAAT
This sequence comes from Rehmannia glutinosa, assembly GCA_016081115.2. Classification (NCBI taxonomy): domain Eukaryota; kingdom Viridiplantae; phylum Streptophyta; class Magnoliopsida; order Lamiales; family Orobanchaceae; genus Rehmannia; species Rehmannia glutinosa. The sequence continues at coordinate 19,948,723 of CM071927.1, read as the reverse complement.
GGGCCGAATTGAAGCCAACCAACCCATTAAACATAGTGCTCATATCATGATTGTAAAGAAATATTTTCATTTGTATAAAGTGAGTCTTGTTTAGCCTCTAAATAGGACGAAAGTTTCAACATTTCATCAAGAATTTTAAGATCGATATCCGAGAGCAACAACAAAAAAAACGGCTAAGCAAGCTAAGTAGTGAGATAGAATTGTGCAAATATTTGTGAGCAAAGTTTGAGTGTATTTTCTAAAATCGCATTTTGATGAGATTATATTTTAGTGAGCAAATATTTTAGCCTCCAATTTATATTTTACCTCTCTCATATTTTCACATTTACAAGACCAAGTACAAAAGAAGATGGCTCAATTCACAAGTACAATGCCCACTTAGTTGCAAAAGGGTATTCCCAAAGAACCACGAGTTGATTTCAATAAGACATTTGCACTAGCTTGCTCGACTAGAGACAATACGAATTGTCTCTAGCCATTGCAACACAATTTGAGCTACTACCTACCAAATGGATGTTAAATCAACATTCCTCAATGGTCTCTCGAAATATCACAAACCACATTTCCACATTATATTATCATTGCGAGATGGATCTAAAATTCAAGCCACTCGAATAGACTGGATCTCACCTACTTCCTCAATATCTTTAAGTTTTGACGTATTGGTTCCCAATTGTCCATTTAATTCAATCTCCATAAGCAAATTAACTCGCTTTTTAAATTGTGCCATAACCTTCACTTTTGATTCTTTCTCAATTCAGATCGAGTGCGGGGAAGACGATTGGAGCAGATTTGAATCTCGAGGCCTTTACTAACTTCAATCCACCAACTCTACTAATGTGCCACTACTAAATCTCCGATCTTCTTCATTGTTGTCTTGCCACCCGAGTCTACCAAAATTACAAACAATGGTATCCGGTCTTTCGCATTTGAAGTTTTTAAATTGTGAGTCTTGTCAACTAGAAAATATGTTCGCGTCTCTTTCCTAATCGTATTAATAGTAGAGTTGTGTCTCCTTTCGATATTGTTCACTCGATGTTTGGGGTCCAAGTCGTGTTCGTGCGCCTTAAAGGCTATCGATATTATGTCACTTTTATTGATGATTTCTCTAGATGTACTTGGGTATTTCTAATGAAAGATCATTCTAAGTTGTTCGCTATTTTTCAAGCTTTTGTTCATAAATTATGACTCAATTTGGAAAAACAATTCGTGTTTTGGCAAAGAATGCAAAAGAGTATTTTCTCGATCGATTTAATTCATGTATCCGTTCTAAAGGTATTATACATCAATCCAGTGTCCCTAATACGCCTCAACAAAATGGTGTAGCGAACGAAAACATGTATACATTGTTGATACCGCTCGCACCCTTCTCGATATATGCTAATGCACCTTTAAAGTTTGGGGTGATGTTGTCCTGATCGCCGCTTATTCGATAAACCGAATGTCATCTTCTCAGATTAAATGTCCGTCCCTACTCTATTTTGCACCCTATGGCCTACTATATGATGTTTCCCCTCGCGTCTTTGGTTGTACTTGCTTTGTTCATGATCTCTCTCCAGGTCATGATAAACTATTTGCCTTGCCTATCGTGTATTTTTCTAGCTACTCCCGTGTTCAAAAGGGTTATCGATGCTACTCTCCTCCTTCAAACCGCTTCTATATTTCAAATAGATGTTGCTTTATTTCAAGACATATCATATTTTGTCAACAAACATTCCTTTAGATGACTTGATCATGTTTTGCTTATACCATCGCTCCATCATCTTCGCCACAATCTTCCCACCTATAAATCGGACGGCATTACTTATGAAGGGCGAGGAGAGTCACGTGCTTCCACTTCCGATATCTCTTCCCCGCTCCGCATTCACCTACTTCACTGATTTGTCCTGTCGCTTCTCCGCAGCTGCATATACGTTCCACCCGTAACCATTGTCCTATCTATAATTTCTCTCATACCATCGTTTGTCCCCATAGTTGTTAAAAGCGAAAGCGCACCCAGTGCGAAATGCCTCTTGAGCCCGAGGCGCAGCGCGCAGGCGAGGCGCGCTTTTGTACATGAGGCGACAAAATAATAAAAATATTTAAAATATATATATACATGCAGCTTTTAGGCTACACATAAGCAAAGATTTCATAAAACACACAATTCATAGAAATTCATACAACCAAAACAACCATCAAAGCAAACCTAACACACAAAACATAACACAATGTTCATAATCATCATTCATCAAGTAAATCCACTCAAGAGACAATAGTCAAAAAAAAAAAAATCAATCATCATCAAACTCCACATCCTCCTCCTCATCCTCTTTGTCATCCAATTCTTCAATTTCAGTTCATCCTCTTCTCCATAATCTTCTTCTTCTCCAACTTCAAATTCACTCTCATCATCTTCCTCATCTCTAAGTTCTAAAGATGACTTAGCTCTCATAGTCGCACGGGAGGAAGATCCCTTTGTTTGTTTACCCCCTAAATTAGAAGTTGAGGCGGGTGTAGTGCTTTGCCTTTCCTAGTATAATAATTAGGCTCTTCAACTCCGGCTGACCTTAGAAACTACACCCCAAGTCAAATCATCATCCTCAAACACCAACTCATTTTCTCCATCATCGTAGTCTCCTTCCATTTTTCCCATCAACCATTCGTTGCTATCATCAATGTCGTTCAAACAAATAGGGTCAATTCGGTCACGCATCATATCGCATCCTTAATTTTCGATTGTACTTCACAAAGACCAAATCATTCAAGCGCTTTTGAGCAAGCTTTATTTTTTTGTTATGAATCAAAATAATAACAATATGTCAAATGTCACAAATTAGAATAAGTTTGGTAGCATAATAAATTAGCAATTACAAAGCAAATACCAAATAATTATGTTGATTGTTGATATTTTAAAATATTTACTTACATGCTCAAAAATGCTCCAATTGCGCTCACGACCAAGCACTACAAGTGAGATCGAGCACTTTAATGGCAAACCTTGCAACTCGGGAGTATGTTTTCCATAAGACTTCCACCATTCAAATTTTGAGACTTCAATTTTGCTTTCCTCCCTGTTTCAACGGGCTATAAATAATCCAAATAGCCTTCCTCATTGTGATACAATGAAAGCCGATCGTCAATCTTGTCTTGCTCACCCGCATTTGGAACCAATCTCTCCAAAGCTTGGTAAAACCAAGCGCAACTTCTCCATCTTTAGCTAATTTGTTGCTCGAGTCAAGGAATGCAGGTTTAAGTAATATCTGCGAAGATGCAGGGTGATGGTGAGCCGATAATCCCACTCTTTTCTATGATCTCAAGATCTCTTTGTTTTCCATCATTCTCCTTAAAGGCATTCATAATAGCTTCTTAAGCCCTATCCATAGCCTCATATATATATCCCATCATAGCTTTTTTTCATTATCAACCCATCTAAGAACACGGACTAAAGGCCATATATCTTCAAGATATAGACTATCTTTGCTCCAAAATCTGTGTCAAGATAATTTTAGCAATCTTCTTACCACCATTTCTTTAGCCCTTTGCTACTCCTCCATTCCTCCGACAAACATTTTCCTTAAGTTGTGTTTGTTTGTGCATCCTTACTAAAGTGTGAGGTAAGCAAGAGCAAAATCTTGTGACTTTACGAACAAGCTCTCTTTGGCCCGTAAACTTCCTCAACAAATTCACCACACTCGACGCACATAGATATAGGCATTCACACTCATCGCTTTCTTAAGTGTTCTTAAATTCGACAAGTTACCAATATCCTCCATTATCAAGTCTTTTAATGGGCAAAGATACGAGTCCAAGACAAATGTGGTCTAGTGCTTGCAATAATTTTCCTACAAAGAAAATAAAGAGATTGGTAAATGCTAAGAAAAGTGTAATTAATGAATAATGAATAATGAATAATTATAAATATGAAAGATCAAAAACAAATTTCTTACCTAAGATACACATTGTTACTCGCATTGTCGGTGACAAGTCAAAACAACATTAGCTTCCCACACGCTCCACAATTCTATCAATCAACTCAAACATTTTAGCCCCGGTCTTTGAATACTCGGATGCATCAACAGACTCAAGAAAACCGAGCCCTTCGGTGAATTTACAAGAAAATTTATCGATGTTCTTTGTTTCTTGTCGGTCCAACCATCCGTCATGATCGAACAACCATATTTAGCCCACTCCTCTTCATAAGATTTCATCATCATTTCAACACTTTCAACTTCCTTCTTTAAAAGGGGAACTCGCACCTCATGGTAAGTAGGTGGTTTCATGCCGAGGCCATATCGTCCAATAGATTCGATCATTGTCCAAAGCTCGATGATTAACAAAGATTAAAAGGGATTGCCGCGTCATACATCCATCGAGCAATGTCCCCACAAGCTTTTTCTCTCAAAGACTTTTTCAACGTTTCATTGACAAAATGTTTGCTTCATTTTGTTTTTAGTTTCCTGAGCAAAAATGTATCAATTGACCTACTTGCCTTGGCCTTTTTGCGTAGCTTCATGAACTTAACTTGCTCCCAGTCCAACATCATCAATTTCTTCTTGTCTCATCACCATAAGTATCTACTTCTTCATATTCCGGGATTCCAAGTTTTTCAACATTTTTCACGCTATTTTCTTCGCTACATAGTCTTTAATTAGTTCACGTACATGATTCGGCACTTTCGGGGCAAACTTTAACGCTTTGGAAACCTCCAACAATGTGTTGTTTGGCACGATAAATTCCACCCTTTGTAACTTTTGCACAAAACATACAACGTAAGTTGTTTGTATTGCCTTGAGTTTCCATTGTTACATAATCCCATGCCAAATCTTTTGAGAAGTAACACTACCACTCCCACGCTCCATTATGCCAATCAATTAAATACCCGAAAGTGTATATAATAAAAAAATTAATAAAAGAAGTAAAGAACATTAAGTTGTAATCATATAAGTAAATGAAACAGAAATTATATTAGTAAATGAAACAGAAAATTAATAAAAGAACATAAAAAAACTGAAACAGTAACATATATTAAACACTACAAAATAAAAGAACATTAAGTCGTAATCATATATAGTATTTATATTATACACTAAAGAAATAATCCTAGCTAAACACTGAAATTATATTAAAAATATAAGTAAATGAAACAGAAAATTAATAAAAGAACATAAATAACTGAAACAGTAACATATATTAACAGAATACAAAAACTAAAACAAAAATATAACAAAGCATAGTTTTTATTTTTAAAAATCAGTAAAATAAAATGAAATAACAAAAAAAAAAAAGGACAAAAATACCTCGCTTTGAAGAGGTTTGCCGTGGCGCAGCCTCCTGTGGTGGGTGGCGGAGCTCCGATGGTGGGTGGCGGCGTGGCAGAGCTATTTGAAGTCTGCAGCCTTTTTTTTCTTAAGCTTGAACTCTGCTTTTTAGCTTCTGCTTCTAATGTTTGGTGGCTGAAACATATTCCTAAAATAGTTTCCGAAGCATTGTTCCATCTCGGATGGACACAAGCAATGATTGATGAAATGACAGCTTTAGATTCCAACCATACTTGGACGCTTGTTCCTCTTCCATCTGGAAAATTTGTTGTTGCGTGCCGCTAGGTTTTTAATGTTAAGGTAGGTCTTGATGGCCAAGTTGATCGCTTAAAACTCGATTAGTAGCAAAGGGATATACACAAGTCTATGGTCAAGATTACAGTGATACTTTTTCTCCCGTCGCAAAAATATCCTCTGTTCGTTTATGAAACATTGGCCACTCTTTCAGTTAAATATCATGAATGCATTTTTGCATGTTGAATTAGAGGAGGAGATTTACATGGAGCAACCTCCCGGGTTTGTTGCTAAGGGGAGTGTGGATTAGTATGCAAATTACAAAAATCTTTGTATGGCCTAAAACAATCACCTCAGGCATGGTTTGGACGATTCAGCAGAGTTCAACAATTTGGGATGATTCATTGCGAATGAGACCATTTTGTCTTCTTTAGATACTCCTCATCAAATACATATATCTATCTTGTGGTTTATATTGATGACATTGCAATTACTGGCGATGTGAAGGTATGAAGGCTACAGACTTAGGCCCTCTTCGTTACTTTCTTAGGATTGAAGTAGCCCAATCAAAGTCAGTGTTGCTATCTCTCAAAGAAAATATGCTCTTGATATTTTAGAAGAAACGGGTCTTACAAATTGTAAACCGATTCTTTACTCCTATGGATCCTAATGTAAAACTCCTTCCTAGTCATCCAGGAAGATACCGGAGGCTTGTTGGGAAACCGAATTATCTCACCATGACCAGGCGTGATATATCTTTCCCGATAAGTATAGTATAGTAAGTCGCTTTCTCAATTCTCCTTGTGATAGTCATTGACTTCGTATTGTAAAGTACATTAAAGGGTCACCTGGAAAAGGACTTGTTTTCACCGATAAGGGTCACACTAATATCATTGGTTATTCGATGTTGATTAGACGGAGATGAGAATGATCAAGATCTTCATAGGAGGAAACCGATTTCATGGAAGAACAAGAAATGACCATTGTTGCTCGGCCAAGTACAAAAGCCGAGTCGAGCTATGGCTCATGCAACATATGAACTCTTGTGGCTAAAACACTTACTCGCAAGAATTAACTTTTGTGACATCGTCATCATGAAGCCCGTGTGTGATAATCGGTCGACTCTACACCTCTCTTCCAATCCGAGTTTTTCACGAGACGAAGCATATAGAAGTCAACCATCATTTCCTTAGAGAAAAGATTCTCTCCGAATCATCGGGACCTCATTTGTCAACTCTAGAGATCAACTCGTTCATATCTTCACTAAATCTTTACTGAAGCCCTGGATAACTTATATATGTGACAAGATGGATGCATATGATTTATATGCTCCACCTTGAGGGGAGTGTTGAGATATTGTAAAATATAGGCTTAGTGGTAGCTTAGTGGCAGCTTAGTGCCTTAATATAGGTTGTGGTGTTTTCCTCTTTCCATAAATTTTGATTTATGTTAGGATACTCTTGCTATATATATTGTATAACTTCAATCTGAAAATATACAAGAACTTAAGTATTTCCCACTTCCTATTTTCTTTGTTATCATTTATGTTTCCTCTTATTAGTGTGTGAGGGCTCTTGTATATTTTGCACTACACCCAAGCCCTTATCGAGGTGTAGCGGTACTTGCCAAGACACCGCAATCGGACGCTGCGGCGCACTCCTTACGGGGAGCATCCTAGCACTTATCACGATGTCTCATATGATCCATACCATAAGGGAATGACAAGAGTTTTAGGAAGACTTAAAACCATAGTATTCTTTAAATACAGCAACAATTAAGTTCTTCTAGCCAAAACAACTCAAAGGAACATCCCTAAATCCGGTGAGGAAATTAACTGAAAGACCACTTAAAAAAACATGAAAAGCAAAAGAGTAGCCATACAAACTGTAGGTCAGAAGATCAATGTAGAGATATACCAGACCTCAAGAACAAGTTTAAGTCCATCCAGATAGCGTCCGGTTCTCACATCAACTGTTGATGGAAAAGTAGTATCATCAGCACCATGTGCAACAGTGAGAAGAAGTTGGCAAACATGACAAGGCTCGCCAAGATAGATAAAGAGTTCAACCACATCAGCAGCCTGTGCAGAAACCTGGTGTATACATACAAAAGCAATGAACTTCTTAAATGAAACAGAACGAGGCTTCAAATAACAGAATTCAGAGAATGGAGACCAGATTTTACGTGCAATTAAAAATCTTTCGTAACAGCAAAAAATCAGATATACCCATATAAGGTCTTTTCTTTCAAAACTAAGAAGACTGGCTCCACCATCAGAAGATGCAAACATGCTTGGAACTGGCTTCAAAAAGCATCCAAAAGGCCGAGAAGGAACCTGAGGTAATCATCACAAATCATGAAATACTGTTAGTTTCAGCATGTGAACAACATTGTCAGACAAACTTAAATGGGCAGAAATCAAACCAATCTCGGAACATCCAGAGTGAAAACCCAGAATTGATAAGATTGGTAGATATTTCAAGTTATTTTGACAGTTTTGCTCACCATAAGATGACATTTGCTAACAGTTCTTACCAACCTATTTTCCAATTTGTAACCTTACACTACACACATGTATTACAATTATCAAACGTAGCACAGGGTCAAAAAAATACAGTCGAACAACAGGCCGAGCCGTATGAACCTCAAACACCATACTCATAGTTCATATTAACTTTCGAGTCACGATCAACATATGGCCATAAAAAGTATTCAGTTGAGATCCATTAAAGATTGCAAATTAGAGAAGACTTTCACCAAAATATCAAATTACCGATTTCCACATGTGTTGAATTTATTTTCACATGCATCTGTTAGCATATAATGCATTTAAAACACATTTCTCAAATAAGTGAACTGCATATATAATATATTCTGCTGAGACAAGATTTAAGTTATTCAGAAAAGCAGCCTCCTAATTATTTCAACCTACCTGAGGAATCTTCAAGATTTTTCATTTAGATTTGATGGATTTTCTATTATATATTAATGTGATAATGTCCAGTTTTTCTTGGATCAGCTTCAAGATTCAAGTGTTCGAACTAGAACTACAAACTAAATTTGGTTTCAGCAACATCCATTCATATTACAGAAGACAAATTATTTCTCACGTTCACACTGCAGCAAAAAAAAAAAAAAAATTTGCAAGTTTTTCATTTGCATTCAATGATAGACAAATAAATATAAAGAGTCGTTCAATGAGCAAAGGAATTTTGGTGAAATGAAGACCTTATGGAGAGGTTAGACAGAAGAGAGCATAAGAACCAGAAGCAGCCTAAGCAACAAGCACAGTCAGGAAACATTAACTACAAATACAACTTAATTGTTGAAATATAGAGTACATACATGTAAGGGATGGATCATGACTGAAGGAAAATGCTTGAAGAGCCTTAGTCCCAGAAAAATCTCTAATTGCTTCTGACGGGAGCTATCTACAACTGCGTTCTTATATCTTCTCTGTAGAGTGATTTTCATATTCTGTGCAGCAGAGAACTGTTTGAACTTGCCAGCTTCCTCATTAAAAATGCTAAGAATTTGGCTGTGCATGGCTTTGGAACCCGTATATAAAGTGGCATGAATGTCACCAGCAACTAAGAAAAGATCAGCTAACTGAGATACAGGGGATAAGATGGTTGATCTCTTAAACTCCTCAAAGGTCATGTCAAACCTTTTCCAAGGTTTATCAGGACAAGGATGATTCCAGGTTGTAGTCCTAGTGTTGTGATCAATATAATATGTTTTCCCAGTCACTGCATCAGACCTTTTCTCCCAGCCAGGAGGCAGTGGGGCAACATATCCAGCATAGTTACCAGGTGGCTGATAACCATACGCCAAATCACTATCAAGTGATATGCCTAACCGTCTACATTGCTCCATAAAAACCTGGAGTGCACCAAAGAAACTAGCAGCATTTGTTCTATCCAAAGAGTCTGCACAGTTGAAACGTATTACTCCATTTTGATGTGACCTTAAGCAGAATGCGCCATCATAGTCATCATTACAGATTATTTCACCTTTACAATTATTAATCCGTTGGCGTGTGGGCAAATAATCTCCCTCCGAAATGCCAATAGAAACTGTGGGTGCCTTCAAAAGATACCAAAGTCCTTCAATTGTTTGCTGTTCACCCTTCAGTTTCACACTAGCATGCCAATCATAATTTATCAAGTGAATTCGAGTATACGGAAGTTTGCCGATGGAGCGGATATAGTTTAAAGATTCTTCAAAATGCTGAACTAAAATGGATTCTGATTTCCCTTCTCCATTTCTTAGTAAGTTGACGCAGACAATTGGAACCAAAGCACTTTTTTTCTGACTCCCACCAACAGCTACATCCAGCTTTCGTGCATCATATCTTTGAGACAACCTCTGATAGTATTCGGCACTTCCTTTGTAAGGATCACGATCTGATACATATATTTCTGCTTCTGCAGCAGTAAGCTTTAATTCAGCACCCCACCAGATAGGAATGGTGCCTCTACGCCAAATGTAAGTGTTGAAAGGAACGCTTTGACCAGCCCTTTTGGGAACCCAGACGAGTTGTTCACACTCAACTTCATTGCCTGCCCATTCAACAAGTAGTGGCAGGGGAAAAACCAAAGAAAATAAAAATGTGAGTGATGGATTGTAGTAGCAGTATGCTGAAGCTGAATAACACAAGTACCATTAATACTGGAATGGAAATAAGGCTGTTGCTCCAGTCAGACCGAAAAGAAACTACAACGCCATCTAACAGATAAAATAAAGTACAAGAAATATTGGAAAAGAGCATGCACTAGCTCACGCTTATAGCTGCATGTGGTTAAGCCAGGGGCAAAAAAAAAAATAAAAACTGAAACAACCCAACTTTAAGGGTCTTCAATATGAGGAGAAAGTTGAAAGAAAGATTCCTCTTTGCACAAAATATTCTATTTTCATCATAAGTTACCCATTTTGATAAAGTAAAATTAAAGTTAAATAAAGATTTCGCTTCCCAACACTCAGCATTGTAACCAATAAAAGGCAGACACATGATTACTCGTCTGCTATCTGGTGAATTTCAAAGCAAAATTTCAGCCTGGCCACAGCACCTAAGGTACTTTCTTGTTAGTTGTTTGGAGATAATCTCTCTCAATTATAAGTAAAAATTAGTATTAAAATAACCTTGTAAGAAAAAAAATATAAATCGAACTAGGTGAGTCAATAAAGCTTATACGATGTTTCCTTGTCAATAATGATATGGTGAAGAATTAGAAATGTCAAGCGCACATCCACAGGTAAGTTAGAAAATAATTTTGCAAGTTGAGATAATACAAAACCATGGATCAGAAGCATGCAGTAAGCCAATGAAAAAATAAATTAAGACCATAAACAAAATATAAATATAGACAAGTTTTCCAGGGATTCGTGTAACATCCTTCTAGCTGAATTCTCCTAAGTAAATTCTCCAACATCACGGGTAATTAACATCAAAAGTATTGCCAGCAAAAGAAGAAAAACAAATGCATTAAAGATAGTAGAGATCATGGAAGGATTACCAGTGCCATAACATGAGTTTATACCCTAGCTAAGTATCGAGTTCCAGGATGCAACCTACTACGACGAGCAGTGAGTGCGACAACCCCCTCCTGCTGTCCAAGGCTACCAAAAGTCTTACATTCAACAAACCCCTGTATGTTGGTTAACAATTAACAAGCATGTCACCCACACTTTGATTTAAGTATCCTCAGAAAGCTGGTTGATCAGATTCAGAAAGACTTCTAGAACTCTATTAACATGGTGTTTCACAAAAATCAGATATATGAAAAGCCAAATCAAAAGATGCAGAACATCTCAGGGTGCTTTTTACAAAATAAAATACTAATCCTGAGTACTGATAAAAGAGTACTACATCTTCACGAGCCAAGTTGTTTGCATACATTGAAAAATATACACAACAGAATGGCAAAGCTATGTGGCCAAGAACAAGCTTTCAAGAGCTGTTGAACATCACCAAACCATTAGTCTGCTTCACGTAACTAAAAGAAGTCAACAAGCATGGTGATTTGAGAGAGAACCCAACTCAAGTAGAAAGATCTCCATAAAAGAATGTAGAATTAAAAGAAAATGAATAAATAAAGGCTCACCTTACCCAAGTTCAGGAGAAATACTACTTCTGTTTAGATTAGTATTGGCAAAATTTTAAATTTAAGGTTTTCTCTAATCTATTCAATGTTCACCGCGAAAATCATATGTTGCCATTCTAATCTGCAGTATTCGTGTTCTCTCTTTGGCCCAGTAATATCGCACCCATATCTTCTCTTTCAGACACTTTTAGTTGTTCTTATACCCAATCAATTAAAGTTTTCCCTTTTCTAATTGTGGCAATTATCCATATATCCGTTGGCTGTTTCTTAAGTTCCTTTTCTCTTTTAAAGACCACAGAACATCTTCTTCAGGTGTTTCAGCCTTTCAGGATAAAATCTTGTCATGATTAGCTGATAACTGGCGGTAAACGGAAAATCTAACATCGCAATAAAGATTTCAAAAAAAATCCTCGTAAACAATTGAAGTAGAGGTGTAATTCCTCTGAATATAATGAATGACAAGTTACAATAAATCACTTCAATCTCAAGTTCAGAAAATTAAATCCTATTTCTACTCTCCAGATTATAAGTTGTGATAGTCACAACTGCTGGTGCACATTAGTCTCACTGCAATAGCAACAGTACTTAGCATGGCACTTCGGCGAAGTCAAAGGAAAGATGTGCAGATTTAAGCCTGAGATATAAGTACTGAGTCAAGCATGAGCTAGAGGTAGAATAGATTAATATGCAGACAAGTTATGCTGGAGTCGAGGTTAGACATCTAGTCTAACTGTAAGCTACATGCAATTCTTTCTATTATGGTACTTAGGCAATCGAAATAGAGAATCAGAATAGTAACCAAACTTAATTAAAGCAAAGTGAAGAAGTTTTTGTAAAGTTAAAATCATCACAATCTAAGGTACAACAACAAGACTCAAGTCGAAACAGGTTCACATGAGCCCGTCCCAAAAAAATAAAAAGAATTGCATCTACCAGGAGCAGGGCTAGCAAGGTTCGCTAAATAACCAAGATAATTTTAAATGCAAGCTTTTACGTGGCAACTTGATGCCTTGATTTGTTCATTACCCCAATTAAATACATAAGTCGCACCCAACACATTTATTTCCCACAACCATGAAATTAATAGAAAGCAATTTCAAGCCAAAGAGAAATGCAGGCAAAGACCTTTCTGTATCATAAATTCATATTCTCTAGATTATTTGGCTCTAGAAATGGTCATGCTGAAGAATAAATAGAACATGGCCCTATATTAGAGAGTAGAGACTAGGTCAAAATCAGAGCTAGGCATAATCTCACACATTTTGCTTTATAAAGGAGTTCTAGTAAACTGTGCAGAATGTTGGGACTTGTTTCTACTAAGGCTCAAGATTATAACTGTATCGTCAAGCATATTTTCAATGGAAAGTGCTGCTACATGTATTTGAAAGTCTTCATCACCTTGTTAGGTAAATATCATACATACAACTAAAGGTTCATAGAATATGAAGGACATTAGAACATCTAAGTCCATGGCCAAGAAGATTTCAAAAGAAAAGATGACGGTAACCAGAAAGAGTACCAGGCAAAGTTTTAGTCACCAATGGCAATTTCATCCTCATATATAACTCATACATGTTAACTCTAAGCCATGGCAGGAGAAGTGAAAAATAAATAAAGAACAAAAAAATGTTGCCTGAGAAGAAAATGCAAGTCAGTCAAAAGAATGTTTAGATAGTACAAATGTGAAGATACCAAGTGTGACCAAAACCTGCAGAAGAATGACGCAGTGCTGGGGAAGCCCAATGTCTCTGAAAGGCTTTGAGAACCATTTATTCCACACAAATTCATCATCAGGGCTCTGCACGGGCATACGACTTGGAAAAGGTCGAGTTATGTCCCTAGTTTCACAGAAGTAATGTTTCCCATCAATATCAAGCTCAGTTAGTTCTTGAATATTCTTAATTTCGGTTTTGCTCTGTGGTTGAGGATTCTGAAGTGAAATTTTAATCCACTGGCTCTCAGTTACGGAGTAAACACACCCTCCACCAGGAAAATTTGGTATGCTGGCAGTCAACCTTGTTGCTACCAGCAGTACAGCAAAGCTGCCAAGGGCTGCATAGCCTAATATAGCCCGTGCATGTGTCATACTCTTACAAAGCCATTTTGAACCATTGGTGATGTAATCCAATGCTTCATTTTGGGATTCGAAAACATCGTAGCCCTGCTTTGCAGTATGACGAAGAGCCCCAGTCGTTGGATCAATATAGATAACCTGAGTATCAATCCTAGTAGACAAACTGATTATAATGTACACTTCACTTGAGTCCAATGTGACAACAACAATAGATGTATCCCTTAGACAACCAGCTGCAATAGATAACAAACGTATTCAGGAATCAGAGAAAAAACAAATATGCAAACTTAACTAACCATATTCAAACTAATAAAAACTAGTCCTTTTATATTTTACAGCAAGTATACATGGTCTCTGAATTTTGTTATGTACAAACAGAAGGCAAAGATAATGCATAGTAGTTCAGTGGAAAATGCGCTCTTCCTTTACTGGTGCAAAGTAGTTGAGTAAAATAAGGGGAAAATTTTCATGTTTTCCATTGGTGGCCACGCGCTAATTATGACAGCATAAATGTAATGTGAATGTTTATTTCATCTCCCAAAATAATTTCTAATCCTTCAAAACGAAAACAAACATACAACATGTTTTTCAATACATCTCCCTAAAAAAAAAACACATTTTCCAATACACGTCCTGAAACATCTTCTTCAAAACACTTCTCTTTGGGGGTTATAAGCTGGTGTTTTGGGCCTGTTTTAAGCAACTTGCATGAAGAAAATTTAAAACAGTCCAACCTCTGAACATATACCACAATGAAGTCCATGGTGGTGGATGCCATATTTTTTAGGCCCTTAAAAATAACACACAAGCTCACTAAATAATAAACCTAGAGCACTTATCTTTAAAACAAAGATAATTAAAGGACAAAAAGGGAAGAAGATAAGATGGAAGACCACAAAGCTAGTAACTCATTTTTTCCCAAGAAATTATCTAAAAAAGATCCAATACAATCTATAGTAATTCAATGCAAAGATACGAGCCAAACATTAAAAAAAAAAAAAAAAAAAAAAGGGAATCCCTAGTATAATTTTGCAGCTTAATTCAGACATCATGCTGATATGTTACACTTGATAAAAAAAATCCAAAAAGAAAAGGACTAAATTGCTGTAAATCATTTTACTCACCTATAAAGAACATATCTGAAACTTCCCACTAAAAAAATGTAAGATGTATGCCAAGTTTTTGACTAGCTTTACATTTTCACAAATTTAGATGTCAAGCTGATTAAATGGGCATCCTCAAATTGACATTTCAGAATCAAAGGATCACTTTCAAGGGGAATCTGCTCAAATGCTACTGGATATGACCAACAAGTACAGTATTCACAACAACGTGATTGTAAACAGTGTAATGAACTAAAGTTCAACAAAATACAACTTCAGATTACCTCCAATTAGTAAGATATCATAACTCAAACCTCTAAGAGAAAAAAAAAATAAGCTAGTCAACAGAAGCCAATAGAATCTAAATATCTACTAAAACAGTTATCATGGGCTCACCAGATGATTCCATGCTCTGACACTCCACGGACTTGAAGATCTTGAAAGCAGTAAGGTTCACAAACTCTGATGGAGGGAACCCTGTAGCCTGACTAAGGGCACTGAAAAATTGTAAAATTAGTTAACATTTAATCAACACTAGGACACGCCACATAGTCACGTCAAAATGGCCCTTACACCATTTTCTATATTAATAAGCTTTAACATAAGCTGCACAGAGAAGCAAAGAACGATTTTAATAGAGCAAGTATCTTAAGATTACTAGAATGCGCAAAATTCAAACCATAAGATGTGAATACATGTCTAATCATACGAAATACGAAACATCACACTCACCTCAATTTTCCTTTTTTTCCCCATTTAAGGCCCTAAGATTCTAAGAGAATAGCAAGAACTGATCTCAACATGCAAGTATCTAAAACTATATTAAAATTAAAAATCGTTTCCCATTCCTTGTTAAAGGAAATATTCTGGATTCTGGATTTCCCAGCACAAACTAATATACAAACAAAGAACTGCAAATATTCAAATTAGCCAGACATTTCAACTCTGACTATAAGCATATCCCATACACTGAAAATGCATCAATCTTCAGAACCATCAATCTTACACTCCATAGACTGGAACATAAATCCACAAATATGCATAGAATCACATACCTCCTTACACAAAATAAATCACGAGTGAAAATTATGACATAGTAGAAATTATTCGATGCATCAATTCAGTTTTATGCTTCGAGCTATCAGAGAGATCACCACCCTACTTAAATTGTGAATGAGATTTTTTCTCTATTCTGCTAGTGTGATTGCAAGAATTTCATGGTCCCGAAGGGCACAAGAACGCTCTGTTGGGTGTTTAATGGACTACAAATGTTTCACATTTAACCAGCCAGTTCGGACAACACTTTAAGGGCACGAGCTGTCATACCAACATACCAATAGCATGGATTACGCTCTTCGCCTCGCAAATAGAGTTTTGCATCGCATTAATTGTCATCACATGTAAATGCAAATTAATTAATTTTACACATTGCAAAATGATATAATACAACAGAAGATGCAATACAATGATACAAAAGGAAATCCATTCCGCTTCGAGTATGGGATTTGCAGCCCTATACTTCTTATTATCTCTTACTTTATTAACATGAAAAATAAAAAAAGAAGGCATTCAACATAAACGAGCTTGTGGAAAAGTTGTCATTATTCAACCCATGAAGCTGTACCTCAACCTACGTATGCAACATAGAACTCAATCTCCGCTTTTCTCCCGCTCGATGCAATCTTCTATTATTCTTGTAATTGCTCCATCTCTCTCAAAATACACACAAGACACACACAAGTGCATGTTTTGGGAAATTTGTTTCGAACTATTTGGATCAGTTTCAATGTCGAATTGCTTTCTGTTGAACAGTCAATCACTTTTAGATCTTGCATAAGTCGTACTATGGATATATATCAACGTTATAATGTAATGATCACAAAATTGTAGTCTATTTAATTAGCTTTTTCCCCAAAAAGGAACTAGATCTCTCTAATAACTTGATGCTAATAACTGAATTGATGTATTTATTAATCTCTGTTATAACATACTCTCACACTTTATGTTTTAAAGATTGTTATTTTCTTGGTCTCTGGAGGCAGCTCCACATGTTGATCATGGAAATTGACTGCATTTGCAGTATAAGAGATACATATGGTTATAGTCATTATAAATTTACCGGTAAACAGCCATGAAGGTGTCATACTAGAGATTTTATATGAAGGAAGATATGATTCATTACTGAAAAGAAAAAGAGATCTACAGCTTTTCCCCAGAGGTTTGGTCACTGGTAATTGATACAATGAAAAACTAGAAATAAGAAGCTTATAAAACAATATACCTGATTGGGCAGCTAGGGTTTTGGAGATACGGGAATTCTGGGAGCCATTGATTTTGGAGAAACCATAACCAAATCGTGTTTGGGTAAGCTGGCGGAGGGCCGACGGAGGGCGGTGGTTGCTTGTTAGGCGCCGCAACTGTATTAGTTGGAAGCAGTGCGAAGTGAAGATGGTGGTGAATGAGATTCCTAAACTGAGATGAGAGGAGTGGTGGTGGATCGGTGCGTCGACGGTGGTGGACGTTAAGGCGGAGGAACAATGTTGCAGATCAAATCAAAATTACCATTGATCAGCAGCAGATGAGAACCAGGTAAGATGAAACTAGAACAATAAGAAAAGTAGGGAGGGTAGAAAACGTGAAGGGAAAACAGCACTTTTGCAAGACCGAAGGACAAGGTCATAATAAGGAATCAGAAAAATGAATTGATAACGGAAATAACAACGTCTATTGTTCTAAATCATAAATATTAACTGACAAATCTAATATATATTTTAGTACTATTTCAAAATATATAGTTGAAATATATATACATAGATAGATAGAGTTGTCAACCCCGGCACGACCCGATTTTTGAATGGTTGGCTTCATTATCCTAGGTCCGAAAACAATCGGGCCTCAAAGCCCTGCCCGGTCGGCCCGGTTTTTTCAGTGTATTTTTCATTGATGGGTTGGGCTGAGCTCCCCAAATTAACGGCCCGAGGTACTGTTTGGCCCGGTCTGGACTGGTTTTTTCAAAGCCCAGTAGGGCTGGGTCGGACCGGGTTGACCCGGTATTTTGACAGCTCTAATTTTATAGTACGGGTGACACTATTTATACACCCAAAATTGATAAATTCACTCATTTACTAAATACACCTTCACCCGAATTATTAAAATTCTAAACCAAGAACAAGTGCAAACACCTTTTCTTCTCAAAAATTTCTCTCTCTAAAACACCAAACCTAAAACCCCTCTACACCCGCCGTCCTCTCTCCCCCTCTCCACCTTAAGCCTGCTCTTTGTCGTCCATGGATGGATGACCAGTGACGTCTAGTCGCTGGTCAAGCCATCTCCAGCCCCACGATGCCCTTTTACTTTAGATTCGGATGGTCTTTGATACATATGTTCAGATCCGAGTTTTGGGAGGATCTTGTGGAAGCGGGCAGCGGTGGTCCAACCATGGCCTATGGCGGAGGCGGTGGTGGGCGGTAGATCTAGAGGGGGAGAGGTTTATTTTTCTTGTTCTGGTTTTGTTGTTTTAGATAATTTGGTTTTGTTTGGGTGGTGTTGATTTGTTTATGTTTTTGGTGTTCGTTTTGTTGTTTTTCGGTTGATTGTGGTGGCAGTGGTTTTTGGTGTTCTTTTTACTTTCCCCATCAGGTGGTTGTTTTGTCCCAATAAGTGGCTTGTTTGTCCCATTTGTGGTTTTGGCTCAGAAGACCCATATGTGCCTTTAAACTGATTATATGCGACAAAAGCGAGATCAATTCATTTGGTACGTGTTTTGTCCAGCGCCTATGCTGCGAAGTTCTGAATCTATGGATTTATTGGATCTGTTAGGTTTAAAGTTTGTTTAGGTCTATATATATCTATGATCTGTAGGCTTGCAATTGTTTTACATTTGATGTTGTAATAAGTTGTAAGTTTCTTCTGTTAAATGAATGAAGTTCATTTTAACTCAAAAATAAAAAATACACCTCCACCCCCTTTTTTAAAACATAATTCATTTATTAAATATACCTCCCATAATTTCTCATTTTACCCTTCTATTGTTTTTTCCCCAAATACACCCCAAAATGATACACTTTCAAGTGGGGGCGGCGGAGGAAAAAGTTCCGACAATGGAAGAAGATGTAATATTTTTATTTTATTTTCAAATATAATATTTTACTTTAATTTAACATTTATAGTTGGACTAGTTTGGATAATTATTGGGTAATTGTATTTGGTTTGAATTCGGGAGTTAAAGAGTTTATTTTTTTCTTGGTTTTGTCTGAGTTTGAAAAGAAGATGATGGATGACATGATGACCCTGGGTGGTACAATGGTATACTCAATCGTGCCACAAGGCACGATCGAGATACTTTGATCGTGCCATAAGGCATGATTGAGTTGTAATTATGATCGTGACACGTAGCCATTGTGTCATCGTGCAACGTAGCCATTGTGTCATGATATTGTGCCAACGTGCCACATAGCCATTGTGCCATCGTGCACCGTAGCCATTGTGTCATGCCATTGATTTGCGTCATCGTGCTAAATGTCGCTTTTGTTATTCAAAGAACAAATTTTAAATCAAAAAATAAGTAACAATAGAAAAATAACATACTTTAAGTTTTAAACTAAGGAGATACTTATACTATTTGACAAAATTAATTTTTTGTTGTCTATGTTTGCAACAATGTTGGTGTTTTAAAAATCTAGGGTATACAAAAAAATATGGGCGGGTGTGAAGAAGAAAATTTTAAGTTTTAATAAAAGATGGTGTATTTAGAACTTCTTTGTGTGGGTTAGAGTATTAGTCTTTTTTAAAATAATGAAATTTTGAATTATATGCAGGTTGGTGTATTTATCAATTTTTGGGGTGTGAATAGAAGTATAGGACCACCCTTTTAGAATATAATACTCAATAGTTTTTGTATTGAAGTCACTAGTATGGATTTGCAAGTGTAAAAATTACTAATATAAACTTAAGATCCAAACGTTTGATTAGCTGACGATAAAATCTGACTGATAATTGAATTTTTATAAGTGTCTAAAAATCATGTAAAATATAATAACACTATAACACTAAGATAAGTAATAGTGTCAATTGACAATAATAACAATTGTTTAAATTATGTGTATTTTCGCTGATGTTATATACGTTTCAACAAATAAGTTCAATTAATGCATATTTTTGTACCTCTCTCTTGTACATTGAAGAATTGTTAAAATTTATACATGCAATTGTTATGTAACTTATTACATATTTTCATATTCATTATCATTTCACATTCATAGGTTATATTTTAAAACTGAATGCATTATTCACCACCTTTTATAGTCCAATCCAAAATAAAAGTTTCTCTTTGCGAATCCGAACTACTTTGGAAAACATGATATGATAAGAAAAATTAGATCTTTATTTTTTTTAATAAATATTGGTCCACATTTATCTTCATTGTTAAATAAACAGGTCCAAAGAAAATCAAGTCCGAAATGACATATTTTCTTTCTTCTTTTTTTTTTGGACTTTACATGACATAATTTTTTCAAGGGTGTAATTGAATATCCTTTCATTTTGAAATTTTTTTATGTGTGTGTGTGTCTGTGTCTGTGGTAGTGATGAATTGTTTTTTTGAAAGGAAAAAAATGAATTTTAAGAATGTGATTGCATATCATATGAAAATGTATCGATGAAAGTTGATTTCATGTAGAAATAGTAGAAGTGATTTGTGGAACAAAAAAATGAAAGTGAGTGAATAGTGCATTTTTCAAAAAATATTCATAAGCAATCACATTAATAAATTAAAAAAAAATCTCTAGCGAAACAAAAAAGAGAATTCTCATATTCAATCGCGGCCTAAATCTTCCAACAATGGGTTGTAGTTCCAGGATTAGGACTTGGGAGCACATCTAGAAATATACAAGAGGTACAACATAATTACTACTTTAACAACTCACTCACATTTACATCACTTGGAAACACTTACAACTGAAATTGGTAACTTAGCAAACAAATGTTAGGCTATCTGATAAGTGGGGTATTTGGTTAGACCTTTATACTGAAAAAACAAAACAACAACTATGCACATACAAATCAAATTTCATTATTTCAATAGTGATAGTATTGATAGTGTGGCTCACTATCATACCTATATACGTTGCTCGGTGATTCAACTTCATAGTGATACACGGTATGAGGCGGCTCGATTTCATAGTGCTGGACGGTGTGGGACGGCTCATCTTCGTGATGATACGTATACTGAGGGGACGGAGAACTAAGCTCACTCGGAGAAGGACTTGCGACTTGGGCTTGGTTTTTATCAACTCTGACTTCGACCAAGTCGACCTCCTCAAACGAGTGGAAAATAGGATGCAGGTATGCATCGGCCAAGTAAGCTTTTAAGTCAATATCGGATTCTGAAGCACGGTCTTGTGTATCCTTGGACATGGCTTCCTGACGAGGCGAAGAGAGGAAAGAATGACAAATCATAATATAGAGGAAAGGATGATCAGTTGATCGAAAGTTAACATTTCAAAGTTTAATTTGGTTCTGGGGTAATTACAAAACTATCCCTGAGGTTTAACCTAATTACAAAAGACTCCAGTATCTTTCAAATTACGAATACCCCCTCGACATTTGTTTCTATTTTATAAGTTGCACCTCAGGAGGGGAGCATTTGTTAGGTAAATAATAATTGGTTATACATGTTAATGGAATATTTGTAAGGGATAATTACCAAAAAAAAATGATGTTTAGGCTAATTACAAAAAACCAAGAGGTTTTTGAAAATTACGAAAAACCCCTTGAGGCTTGATTTTGTTTTACATTTCCCCCATAAGCACAAAATATTCCAAACCCCCCTGATAATTCTAGAAATATCATAGTTACCCCTTAAATTTAATACATAATCAAACCTAAGGGGGCTTTTTATAATTTTGAAATATCTATGGTTTTTTTGTAACTAGCCCAAACCTCATGGGGTCTTTTGTAATTATCCCTATTTGTAATTTTGAAAGATAATTTTTTCTGTAATCAGACTAAGCCTAAGAGGTAGTTTTTTGTAAATATCCATTTGGTTTATGACATCATATTAGCGATCTCAGCAGCATACGTAAGTAGAACTCTCTCGTGCCAGAAGAATAATAGACAAAAGAATACAATTCGTATTACTATCGATATTCATATAAACCATGATATTACCTCAAGAGGGTACTTTCTGAATGCAGGTTCGAAGCGATTCTTGCAGTATTTGTGGAAGGACAAAGTCAATACGGGTAGCACTACAAGCAAAGGAGTGGAATTTGCAGCCTCTTTTGTGCTCAATAGGCCCATTAAGAGGAGTTGAGAAATCAGTAAACTCGCTATAATGCGACCATGAACATGTGGCCAAAATGCTGCAGCGCTCTCGTATTGTTGGTCGTATACGTTAATGACCTGCGCGATAAAAAATACATTCAGAACTTAAGTGACACCAATGTCTATGTACGGCTGACCCTGAGGGGAGTCACCGAGGGCGACCGCCTAGGGCCCCCGGTTTTGAGGGGCCCCAATGTTACATAGGTCTTTATATAGTTATACATGTTTTATTAAAAAAAAATATTTATAAGGGCCCCAAAAAATTAAAAAATACCAATGTCAAAAATTAAAAATACCAAATAACCTTTCTTTATGATTATGTTCATCACTTGACGTTAAATCCATTATCAACAACAAGATAAGAAAGTCATGTTAATAGTATCATAGCTATAATAACTCAATCTAATAAATAAGAGAAGTTTTATTTGAATTATTAAGAGTTAGTGAAGAATAAAAAACTAGGAGTGAGGCTGAATCTTTAGCAACACATGAAATTGTAAAAGCGTTGGATTGTTTTCCAAATACTTCCATTGCTTATAGAGTTTTGTTAACTATACTAGTTACTGTAGCATCAGCAGAGAGAAGTTTTTCAAAACTAAAATTGATAAAACCACCTTTGCGTCCAACTATGTCCCAAGAAAGATTAAATGAATTAACAAATTTATGTATTAAAAATAAGTGTTGAAAGATCTTGATTTTGATGATCTTATTGATGATTTTGTTTCTCAAAATGCTAGAAGATTCAATTTTTTTCAATACTTTTTTTTTGGTCTTTGTAGGTATTGTACTCATTGAATAATCTAGATGATGAAAAATATATTTACTATTGTAGCGAGAAGTTTTTTATTGTATTCTTTTTATTGGGGGCCCATTTTCCTCTTATCGCCAAGGGCCCCTGAAAAGTTAGGGCCGGCCCTGTGTCTATGCAAAAAGTGACACAGAATAATTAAGTCCAGAATATTATTTCTAACAGCATTGGCATAGCGAGTGTTGGCAAAAACTTTAGAAAATTGATTGTCAGCTTTTGGCTGGAAAAAGAAAATAGTTTTTAGTGTTTTCAAATACCAATTTGTGCTTCTATTTCTTTACATTTTAATCAGAATTTAAAACTAGTGCGAGGGGTACTTTAGATTTTTTTATTCTGCTTCTAATTTGGCATTTACACACAAATAAAACACTGTTACGACTTATTCACAAAACACTTCCTTTTAACTTATTCTACTTTTAGCTTTTATTTGCATACACTACTAACTTCTGATTTTCAACTATTTTTCGTTTCAATTATAATAAATCGCTTCCATTAAAAACAGAAGTTTTTGCAAACACTCCCACAGTATAACAACACGTGTTGATAGCGAATTTTTCACTTCAAGAATTTAGCAAGAACACAGACAGTACATTTCCCAAAATAGCTTACCTCTGATATTGGTCACCCATTTCAGAACTTCAATGAAGTTGATTCTAATTTTTACTAAGAATGAGAAAATAAGTGAATTCCACTGAGTAGAACTAACCTGATGACGATACACAAAGTACGCCAAGGCAAAGAAGACCAGTATAAAAGGAAGAAGGATTGGCGTAACGACCATGTACACGATGCCCAGAAGGAAATACAGTTGAAGACATGGTAAAGTCTCCGGAAAATCAACACCTCCGGGGTTCATTGCCTTCTCCAAGTCCCTCTCAGTTTTTACAATGAACATATTCTTTAAGTGAAAAATCACTAGAGGTTTCAACCGTAGGATTTCACCAGCAATCCCAGCCCAGCCATCAACCATTATGTATGTGATAAAGAAAGTAGCCTTCATTGGTATTGATACACCGATATTTCTTGGGATTCTGAAACCAAGAAAAATTTCATTCAGAATAAAATAACTTGAAAGAATGTTTAGTATTGTTTTATATTAGTCATGCATTAGGCGTAATAGGTCAAATGTTGTTTCCAGTCAAGGAACGACTTCGGTCCTCATCATTAAACTAATAACTACACCTACATACATATTTTTTACCAATTAATTTTGGAATGACAGATTCATTTTCTTTTCAGCACAATTTAGAGAAAATAATTTCTTTGGTCCATTGACTTGGACTATTTTGAGATTTAGTCCTCTAAGTAGTCATCTTTAAATTTTAGTATAATATCTTGTAAAAGTTTGGACATTTAGTCCTATTTTGACCGAAATTGTGTAATTCTATTGTTGCTGACTATCGCCGGTTAGGTGCAAACATGTCAAAAAAATGTGCGGATTTGGTGATTTGACGCAAAAATCACCATTAACACATTGAAATTCCCAAATTTTGTGTCAATTTTTAGTGATTTGATGTGTCAATTCTTGCGCCAAATCACCAAATCCTTATATCGGTCCTAATTAGCAATTACAGTAAAATTACACAATTGCAGTCAAAATCGGTTAAATGTCCAAATCTTTGAAAGATATTGGATCAAAATTAAAAAGTGACTACTTAGAGGACTAAATCTCCAAGTAGTTCAAGTTACAAGACCAAAAAAAAAACTATTCCTGTACAATTTACTATTCAGGTATCGGAATGAATTAACTTCTGAAAACAATTTGGTTCTAGAGTATGAATGCAATAAAATGCTTCACATGGTGTTAGCTGATATTGATTCAAATAAATATTCGGTCCTGACCACTAAAATAATGATAAAGTAACAAGAGATATAGGGAACATACTGGGTTGCAGACTGGTGAAGAAAAGCATGAAGTTGTTGGAATGCTGTTCCGGCCACTATGCTACCCAAAAACACATTGACGAGCATGAAGTAGTAATATTTTGCAGCAGTTCTCCGTTCCAATACTGATAGTGCCACATGCCCTTCTATTTTTGACATAACCATTAAAATTGCGGGAAGAATGTACAAAAAGATTTTAAGAGCAAGACCGGGAAGGAAACCCTGTAGGAATGACTTCACAAATTTCCTGCAAAAGATAGATGGTTGCTTACTGAATCTAAGAAATAATGCAATATAGCTATCATCAGACTGTGGGAATAGTGTCAAAGATGTTTATCAAGATTCGCGTACAATAGACTTTAATCGCAATTAAAAAAAAAATTAAAACCAGGAAACAATTAGATTTTAATTACTTCGATATAGGTAGAACATCCTCCCGAAACCAAATTGTTAGACTTACACACTTCACGTGTAAAACCGAAAACATGAAAAAAAAATTATATAAATAAAAATAAATTGAAATAAGGATGGAAATATAGGAGTTTATATGATATTCACTCATATTATAGTAGTATGAGCAGCATTAGTTTGGAAATAAAAAAAATGTTGCTACAATATATCATCCACACATTCCCTTAAATTATTCCTGAATACTTTCTGCAATAAATATAATTTGCTCGAGTCCTAGATTCAAAGGGTGTTCGGCTGAGCTTATAAGCACTTCAAAACATCTTTGAGAGCTTATAATCTCTCTAAAAGTGTTCAGTATATGTTTTCAAAAAATATCTTATGAACTCCCAAAATAAGATGTTTGGAGGGTTCCCATCTTATTTTCAAAATATGATCTTATTTTAACAACTTCCTTAGATTTTGACCATTTTAATTTCAAAATTGTCTTTATTAATATCTTATAAGCTCCACCATCTTATTTTATCAATACACTTCAATAACTTATTTTCAAAATATATAACATCTTATAAGCTCTTAAAACATCTTATAAGATGTAGGAAAACATCTTATAAGATGTAGGAGCTTATAAGATCTTTTAAATAAGCTTAGCCAAACACCCTCTCAGTCACAATCATGAAATAAAGCCAGTGGCAGAATAGGAATGATGCTTCATGTAGACATGAAACTACCATTGCACACAATAAAAAGTGTTCTTTAATTTCGATGATTACCATTCAATTAATGGCCTGAGAAAAGGAGCAACCCTCTCCAGTCCTTCCAGATTTGCCAATGATTGGACAAAAGCAATAGGTATCATGTAAAGAAGACCAATGCAAACACGGATAACGATATCACGAGTTTCCGAATGCTGAGTGAGACGAAAGGTATTGCCAGATTCTTCCAGTATACATCTCGGGTTCAGGAGCCCAATTTGTCAACCAAAGTGTCGGATTTTTGCTCTGTTGTGTCTGTGCACAAACAGCTGCTCCCCATCTCGAATTGAACGATACAAAGGCAGCCGACATTACGGATTTAGGGTCTTTTAAAATTTGTTGGCGCTCCATCGTCAACTAAGAGCAAAGGATGAAAGTTTTATTTCGTCAGAAAGACATGCAATAACCAGTTGATTAAGGAAGCAAATTATTCATCTGGAACTAATATAGGAAATACTAAATTAACTGAGAGTAGATTGCGTTAATGAAACTAGGGGATAATTACAAAACCTACCCATGAGGTTTAGTATAATTACAAAAAAATAATTATCGTTCAAAATTACAAATACCCCCTTGACATTGGTTGTATTTAACAATCAAATCCTCAAGAAGGGGGTATTTGTTAGGTAAGGAGGTGTTTGTAATTTTGAAAGATAATTGGAGCCCTTTGTAATTAAGCTAAATCTCAGGGTAATATTTGTAATTATCCCTAAAACTAGAGAGCCGAGTGCACCTTTTTGTCAAAATTCTTAATTTGCTCTTTGTAGAAGTCAATTGAATCCACCTTTTCACCCCAAAGTCCAAGGAAGCCTCTCTGAGTGACAAAAAAAAAGCAAGTTGTAAAAGAAATTTTATTTTCTGCAGCAAGTAAACCATATAATATCACAAAAATATATGTGTTTAATTTTCTCAGAATATCTTTTTCAAGGTTTTAGCCGACGAAAGAGTATACCTTTCTTGTAGGCCTCTTGTGTGGATGTCTCTCAAACTTAAGCTGGTTATAGTCCAGCCAATTTTGGAGTCGGTTTCTTTTTCTAACCAGTTTGGCGAACTTGTTAGCATTGTACACAGCCTAGGTGCAAACAACAAAACAAGTGTTTCCAAGTCATGAAATGAAAAATTATAATACTGAGTAGATTTCAAGGAAAATCAATTGATACAGGCAGAGCCTTTGAAAGAGTGTAATTTCTGGCCAGATTTTGTATGGGATAATATATTACCTGGTGACATAAATAGTGATCTGGATGGTTTTTCTGAAAGAAGGTTTCAACACTATCTGACACTGACCGTCCAGAAACATGCGGCACATTCCGAATGAGAACCTGTGGATAGTGCAAACAACATTTATAATAAATATTCAATCGAAAAACTGAGGTTAAAATGGAACAGACCCAGAGAACTTACTCATATTAACAAGGGATAATTACATAAAACCCCTGAAGTTTGGGCTAATTACAAAAAAACCCAGTTATTTCTGAAAATCACAAAAAACCCTTAAGGTTTCATTCTGCTTACATCTTCCCCCTTCATAAGCAAAAAATATTAAAAAAAAAACCACCCTTAAATTTAAAACAAAATCAAATCTGAGGGGGCTTTTTGTAATTTTGAAACATCTGTGGATTTTTTTGTAATTAGTTTTTTGTAATTAGCCCAAACCTTGGGACTGTTTTTGTAATTATCCCTATTAACAAAGGATAATTACAAAAACTACACCTCAGGTTTGGGCAAAACACAAAAAAAAAAAAAAAAAAAACTCACAGGTTTTTGAAAATTACAAAAAACCCTGTGTTGATTATGTGTTACACTTTATCCTGTCATAAGCAAAAACATTTCAAACAACCCCATTATATTTGTAAAAATATCGCAATTATCTCCTTATATTTAACACAAAATCAAACCCCAATGTGTTTTTTTTCGTAATTTCAAACTTTTTTTGGTTTTTTTATAACTATCCCTATTAACAGATTATAGTCCACTGTGACATAGTTGTCTTCCAAAAGCCCCTGGTGGAGCTGAGCTTATCAGTGTTATTGATTGCAGCTAACAAATTGCATCATTAGTGCTTATACAATATCTGGATGTTTGGTCATAAATTCAACATTACATCCAGGGGTCATGTGACAAGGCTTCTAAAACAAGAGTTAACGCATAAACTTTACATGATTAGCAGATTTTTGAGCTCAAAGTCAACTGGTGAAACAGCTGATTTGTCTATGTGAACTAATCAAGCCCAATTAAATGGTTTTATTGGCCACCTAATCAAAATAGGCCTAATATAAAATAATTTTAAGTGAAATAACTTTTAGGTTAATTTAAGGCTCATTAACTAATTAAAGCAATCAACTAACTAAAAGCTCGAAAACGAGCTCCTTATCAAATTAGGTCCAATCAAATAATCATATTATTTAATTGGAATTAGTTTAACAATTATTCTTTGAAAAGTTTAATCTTCAGCGTGTTGTCAAAGAAGGATATAAGAGAAATGGATGAAGCAAGATAGGAATGAAATGACACATCAAACTATTGCCTCAACTAGCAAGTTGTTCAAATTTTGTGCATCTCTACACAACCTTTTTTCATGTCTTCAACTTTCAATAGAAAATATAACAGCAAACAAGGTTACAAAATAGGATGCTCGGAAATATCATAACCAAACAAAAACCACATCATAAATCAACATGCTTGATGTTGCAACAGCAATGACAGTTCAACTAACCGTGAATTGTTCAGCACGCCTTCCTTGCGAAGCCAAAAAATTTAGTCGCATTGATGCAACTCTATCATATTCTTTATAAAGCATGAAACAAGCCCAAAAAGTAAACAAGTACTCCATTGATATGTGGACAAAAAACCTGAGATACAATCACAGTAGTTTTTTTCTTAGCCCTGAAATACAATGTACAACATAAAGAAAGAAAACGAAAAAGTGGACTAAAGTGCAAACAATACATCAGCCCCTTTGTTAACGTGGCAAAATGTCTTAATTATCTGTAATGATGCATTATAGTAAAACTGGTGAAAAAAATGAATTTAGCTACTTGTTAGAAATATATATGTGTGTGTGTGTGTGTGTGTGAAATTATAAGATGTTGGGAAAGAACCACGAGACTTACTTATAAGAATTGGGACGAACATTTGATATTGAAAGCTTGTCAATGTCGCTCACAACCAAGTCTCGTCGCAGAAAAAATAAAGTTCCATCAGATACATTCACAGGAATCAGAAATAGAAGCGCCGCAATTGTTATTGGTCCAAATATTTGCAAGCTGGCGAAGGTCAAAGACAACAAAAACAAGATTTAAGTAATCTGAAAAAAGAAATTTTAGTAATTTCAACATCAAGGAAGGAAATGAACTAGAAGATCACATGCAATCATCAAGCATCTTGCATCATCTAATTTAAATTAGGGATAATTGCAAAAACTACCCTCGAGGTTTGAGTTAATAACAAAAAAAAAATTCCCAGAGGTTCTTGAAAATTACAAAAATCCCATTGAGGTTTGATTCAGTATTATACTTTGCCCCATTCATAAGAAAAACATTTCAAACACCCCCTTTATATTTGAGAGTTGATGCAGAACTAAGAAAGAGGAAGAATGATAGGTGCATGGATTAAGAATACTCAAAAACAGCACAATTACACCATTCAAGAAAGCATAGACTTTATACAATCTAAAGTTACATATCAGTAATTCACCAACTAATACCACCCACAACATATTGTGTATCTCGTTTCCATACAATAACTTAAAATTTAACTTCTTGTGGCTTGGAACCAAAAACCAGACACACAAGTTATTTCAAATTCCAAACAAGTGTACTCTCAAAAAAAAAAAAATCCAAACAAGTGACACTTTCAAGTCGAACAATTTAAAACAAGGCCAGATATATTTGAAGTCATCTTTTTAAGTTCTTTTTTCTCTCATGAATCAAATACAACAAAGTAGACTTTTACGGATGTTTTCAGACAGCTTCGTTTAAAGATTTCAACCAAATTTTGCCAATACTTGTAAATCCTAGAAACAAAAATAAGAAAATGTGCATAATCTAAACCTACAAATGTTAAATGAAGCAAACTACCAAACCACAGTTTTTGAAAGAAGTTGTATTGATATGATAATCATTCTTAAAACATATTACTTAAGGACCAGAACCTCAAACGGATTCCAATAATCAATTGCCCAAAATATATAACCTTCTTCAAGTTAAAATGCACACAAAACTATCAAATTCTAACCATCAAAACAAAAAAAAAAATGAATAAATGGATAAATGTTACACTAGCCAATAGTCACTGTAGATTCTCAAGAAAATATCAGAATAAAGCTCCTCAACAATGTGGTAACAAATAAAATTGAAACCTAAAATACCCAAACACAGTATTTAAATTTCCCAATATAATACTAAATTCCACAATTGTCAAAACGAACTAACAGCATATCCAATTATACAGAACAAAATAAAAAGGGACAGACAGCATAATTCCCAGAAAACGGCATCTGACTAAAAGTTCAAATACCAGCAACCCCAAACCACAAAAACAGAGTCCAATACAGACAGACAATGAATAATAACACTAACATTTAAAAAAAAAAAAGACAATTGAACTGAAAATTACATATTCTTTTGTTTCTTGAAGAACAATAATCACCACTCAGAACCATCCAATAATAATTGAAAAAAATTAATAAGGAGAAAAGTTGGAATTTCGCAAATACCCAAGAATATAAATCCTCAAGAAAACAGCAGAATCAAGTCCAGCATGGCTAATAATCTCAGCCTCACTCATCTTCATTGCCTGGGGCATCCAGTTAAGAAAAGTGAAATAAGTCTTGATATTGAGATTGACAAATTTGCCCACCACACCACCCCAACTCCTGGGGCTACTCCTCTTCCCAGCGATGTACCATTTGGGAAAGTAAACTCTGTCATTGATTGGCTGAATTCTCAGCAGTGCAAAGGCCAGCAAAAATGCAAAAGCACTCAGTATGTTGATTAGTGCCGACACCCCAATATCCCCAAGTGTTGCCATTTATTTTGTGTATATGCTTCAATTCACACAATTCAATTTTCACAACTCCAAGAATGAAAAATGTGAAAAGAAATAAAAAAGGGAGAGGAACAAAAATGATAGAAAGAATAATTTCTTGGTGGGCTTTTTCTTGTCTTTATGCTTTAGGGAGAAAAAAAACTAACTAATGGGGCATGCACATTGATTGCAGTAGATGGCTATTGGCTTTTTCCTACCATTATAGGTTTAGTAAAATATTACTATTGCTCGTCTCTTCAAGTGTGTGTTGTGTGTGAAACTTGGGACCATTCAAATTGGGGGTTTTGGGTTACTTTTGGATTTGGTAACTGAGAAAAGGGAAAAATTTTAATGGAAAAAGGGAATATAGACTGTAGTGTAAGGTGGGTTTTTGTTTGTGCTCGTGATTGTGGGTTGTTTTTTAGTGTTTTTGGTTTGGTGCTATTGGGTTTATGGCGTTGACGAGTGAAAAAGGTAGGCCTTTTTTTGCTTATTTCTTTTGCCTTTCGATTTATGGAAAGAGTTTATTGATGTCTTTTCCAGGCCGTGGCGGCTCCGCCGCGGGAAGGCGGTGGCTAATCATGGTAAGTCTCTGATTGTTCGCCGTGATTTTTGGGTAATGCAGATGGCATTATTTGTTGAAGATTCTTTTTAAAAATGCTTAATTGACTTTTAAAAAAAATATGGTCATTTGTAATCCCAAAGACAATGCAGGTCATCTGACTCCAAGATTTCGGCATGATTGTATATTCCCTTGAATAACGATGGAATTACAGTATATTTTCTCTGGAAAAATAAATAAATATGTTTAATACATCAAGGTTTCTTTTATAGAAACAAACAAAAAAAAAAGTGTATATTTTAGTTTTATAATATTCAAATACTGATCAAGGTTTTAGTTTTATAATATTAATTTTGCACCCCCAACGTAATCACTATTGATATCTGATGAGGACCTATTTGGACCGACCTGTCTAAATGGATTTGATGGAAGACTTGGGCTCATAGTGACTAGGGGTGTGCACGGTACGGGCCGGTTCGGAGATTCATAAATCTCCAGAACCGTCCCGAAGTTCGGAGACTTTAAAAATCAATCTCGAAACCAACCGTAGAAAAAATCCGTCTTAGACAACCGTCAAAAAAATTGATGCGGGGATTGATTCTAACGGAGACGATTCGAATGGTACGGTTCGGGACGGTAAAACGGAGATTAATCAAAAGTAAAACACACAAAATAAGAAAAAATAAAAAATAAATGTAAAAATCACCAAATAATTATAGTCCATTCATTTTTTAGTGTAATCTCAAAATAAATACTACAACCATAAAGGGCAACTCAATCCCAAATTATAAATTCATAATAAATAATATAATCCCAACTAGAACTATATCAAAAATATGTCGAATAATTTAACCATTGAATAAAATTAACCATTGAATAATTTATGTCAAAAATTTTGTAAATCTAAAGCTGGTGATTTTTTAATTTACTATGGATCATTGATGTGTAATTATTGTATTTTGGATGTATAAAACTTTTAAAAGTATAACATATAAGTATCGACAATAAGGAAATTTAATATACATGTTGATGTTATGCTTTATTATTGAATAATAATATATCATTTTCATTAATTCTCCTATAAAGAACTCAATTTCCAGTCATGGTTAATTATATGTTGTTGTTTCACGAGTCACGTATCGTAAGAGTTTGAAAATCTTAGTTTGTGACGACGGTAAAATAAAATCAAACAGACAAATAATGTTGTGTATAAAGAAGTATTCCAAAATTTATAATTTTGAAATGTAGTTAACTTGATTTGTTAGAAGTTGTATTTTATGTTTTTATATTCATTAAAAGTGTAACTCTTATATGCATGTAATTTACGTGCCTTGATGGAACACGCCCCATGCATTGCACGGGCAAAAGACTTGTTAAATGATATAAATTCTTAGAAACTTAATATAATAATTAATTAATCATATCAGATAATTTTCTAGGTTAATTAAATGTGGGATGTCACAATATCAAAATATAAATAAGATAAAAATAATATATATGTATGTATTAAAAAATTCTTAAAAATCGGTTATATCTTCGGATCTTCGGTTCGGTACGGAATGGTACGGTTCGGTTCGGTTCTCGGTACGGATATTTTAAAAATCTCTAGAACCGTACCAGAAAATTTTTCGGGACGATTCGGTTCGGAAAAAGTCAAAAAGTCAACGGATATTTTCGGTTCGGATATTTTTCGGTTCGAGTATCGGTTCGGTTCCAGTGATCTCCAAGTCCCGTGCACAGCCCTAATAGTGACAACCCAAGCTGGCAAAGCCCAACCTGGAAGGCCCATCCCGGTCTCAGAGGAAAGACCAATTGTGCTGCTCTTAGTTGATTGGGCCGACCTCTCAAGAGTAGGCCGACCTCTGAGCTTGGTAAAGCCCGACATGAGTGGGTTGGGCCCTAGTCAAGTGATAAACTTAAGGGCCTGCTGACCTAAGTGGGTCTGGGCCCCTAATAATGGGTGAACTTAAGGGCTTCCCGAGCTCTTGGGCTTGGGAGGTGTGCGGCCCAAAATGAATGATTAACCTAAGCCCATGTGTTAGCTAAGGTTTTAGCTTGGCTTGATAAGCACGCAACCCTAATTGCTAAATTTATAAATAGCTCACAAAAGGTATGCCTCAGATTAGAATTCCAATACACGCACTTTATATATACTATTCTATTTTATATTCTCTCTCTAAGAGTGATCCTGACTTGAGCGTCGGAGTGGGTACGCCGTGTTAGATAAATGTTTTTATCAAGATTTTGATGATTTTGTTTTAATAAGATTTTATACCAAAACAATGTTTTTATATGTTGTCCAAATACTCCTAAATGATTTAAAATGTTTTTACTAATTTTTGGAGTATTTCTTAGAGTTTTTAATTTGATAAAAATTGGACAACACTTTTGATGGTTTTGTTTAAATTGGTTTTTACACCAAAACTATGTTTATAAATGTTGTCTAAATACTCTCAAATGATTTAAAATGTTTTTACTAATTTTTTGGAGTATTTCTTGAAGTTTATTTTTGAAAAAATCGGACAACATTTCAAAGGGGAGGTCGACTGTCGCCCCAAAGTGGTCGAATGGGTACTCAAGATAAGAAAAACGAAATGCAGAACTTACAGTCTTGAAAAAGAGAGAGGGGGACCGGTCAAGGGCGAGGTCGACCCGTCGCACCCTTCAGCGGCCGTCGTCCGACCGGACCGTCGCACCCCCCTGCAACCCCTACCCGGATCGCACTATTTTTTTCAAACGGTCGAAATCTTCAACAGGCAACCGTAAGCCTCTATGTTATTTTTTGACAAAAAAATTCCAATCGTTGCAAACTGTGATGACAAGATTTGCTTTTCAATTTTGTACAATATTTCTACATCTTGTGATCTTCTTTTTGTACACAAAAGTGAAGATAGAGGAGCCTATGTTGGGAGCCTATGTTGGTGAAGCTTCTCTATAAATAGAGGATGAATTGAAGACACAAGATACAACACATACAAGCAAAATACACAACAAGAAATCTGCAAATTGTTCAAGCTTTCATTTTTACATTCTTGTTGTAATAGCCTAAGTACTTTCACTTGCACATCTTTGAGGTCTAGGCTTTTTGATTCTTGATTACACTTGCACTCAATCTTTATATTGGTTTCATAGAGTTGTAATCTTGAATTTTGTCCATCATTCAACACAAGACATCCTTGTGAGTATTCTTGTGGTAAGAATACACTTGGGTAATTTAGGTGATAGGTGTTTGAAGAGTGTGGTACTCTTCAAAGGTGGTGAAGGAAGATTGTGGTAATCTCCTTGAAGGTGTTGTAAGAGGATTGTGGTGATCCTCAAGGTGTTGTATTAATTGTGGTAATTAATTGTGGCGACTTGGACATGTTGGATACAAAAATTTGCAAACTATTTACAAAAACCAACATGTAAAAGGACTACCCAAATTGAATTTTGAAAATCTTGGCTTATGTGACACTTGTCAAAAGAACAAATTAGTTAAGAGTAGTTTTAAGCCTAAAAATGAAATTTCCACTACCAAACCCCTACAAATGCTTCATCTTGATTTGTATGGGGATATTGGTACGGCAAGTCTAAGTGGAAAACATTACACTTTTGTTATAGTTGATGATTTTTCTAGATATACTTGGGCTCTATTTCTTACAAATAAAAGCGATGCCGTTAACGAGTTTGTTAAGTTGTGTAGACTCATTGAAAATGAAAAGGAAGATACTATTAAGTCCATTCAAGTGATCGAGGTGGAGAATTTGACGCCAATTTAGAGTCTTTTGTGAAACCAAGGGATATAGTCATAATTTTTCGGCTCCAAGGACACCTCAACAAAAAATGGAGTAGCCGAAAGGAAGAATCGGACACTTCAAGAAATGAGTCGGTCCATGCTCAATGAATTTTCACTTCCAAAATATTTTTGGGCCGTCGTAAGTACCGCTTGCTATGTCATTAATCGAGTTTATATTCGTCCTAAAATGAATAAAACTCCATATGAGCTTTGGAAAGGAAGAGCTCCAAATATTAGTTATTTCAAAATATTTGGATGTAAATGTTTTATTTTGAATACTAAGGATCAATTAGACAAACTTGATCCTAAGGCCGATGAAGGAATATTTATGGGGTATTCAATCAAGAGCAAAGCATATCGGGTTTATAATAAGACTAGCGGGGTTGTTGAAGAATCTATCCATGTCAAATTCAATGAAGCTTCGGGGGTTGAAAGGATACCAAATGATGAAAGTGATGAAGAGGATATCGTTGAAACCATTGTTCAAGATGAAACTCAAATTGATCAACCTTCAAGCTCAAGTGTTTCTCAAGAAGATAAAGGTGATACTTCGAATCTTCCCGTAGCATTGAAATTTAAGGGAGATCATCCAAAAGATCTTATTATTGGTGATCCCCTTGATAAAGTAATGACTCGAGGAAAATTTGCCGAGAAAGCTCTTATATCTCAAAAAGAGCCTAAAAATGCTAAGGAAGCCATTGAAGATGAGGATTGGTTTTTAGAAAAGCAAGAGGAGTTGAATCAATTTGAAAGGAATGATGTATGGGAATTAGTACCTTGTCCTCCATCTCAAACCATTATTGGTACAAAATGGGTATTTGAACAAGCTCGATGACCAAGGCAATATTGTTCAAACAAAGCAAGGTTAGTAGCTCAAGTTATTGTCAAGAAGAAGGTATTGATTATGATGAAACATTTGCACCCGTAGCACGTTTAGAAGCTATTCGTATTTTACTTGCCTATTCTTGTTTTAAAAATTTCAAGCTTTACCAAATGGATGTAGAATCCGCATTTTTAAATGGTATTATTCAAGAAGAAGTCTATGTAAAACAACCTCCGGTTTGAAAATTTTTCTAGGCCTAATGATGTTTATAGACTTAAAAAGGCCTTGTATGGTTTGAAACAAGCACCCCGTGCATGGTATGATAGACTTAACTCTTTTCTTTTGCAAAATGGTTTTACAAGAGGTAAAGTTGACACTACTCTCTTTGTTTTTGAAAAAGGGCAAGATTGCTTATTAGTGCAAATTTATGTTGATGATATTATTTTTGGTGCTACTAATGAATCCTTGTGCAAGAAATTTTCTAAGTTAATGCAAGGTGAATTTGAAATGAGCATGATGGGGAGCTCAACTTCTTCCTCGACTTCAAATTAAGCAATGCCAAGAAGGAATTTATATTTCTCAATCAAAATATACAAAGGAACTTTTGAAGAAATTTGGCATTGAAGAAGGAAGAACCGTCTCTACCCCAATGGCAACAAACGTCAAGATTGACAAAGATGAAAAAGGCAAGTCGGTTGATGAATCCAAATATAGAGGTATGATTGGTAGTTTACTTTATTTAACCGCAAGTAGACCGGACATTCTTCATGCCGTATGCCTATGCGCTCGTTTTCAAAGCAATCCCAAAGAATCTCATTTAAGTGCCGTTAAAAGGATTTTTCGATATTTGAAAGGCACTATTCAATATGGTTTATTTTATCCAAAGAATGAAAATTTTTCTCTTAAAGGTTATAGTGATTCTGGACTATGCGGAAATATTGATGATCGGAAAAGTACTTCCTGGATCATGTCAATTTTTAGCGATTGCCTAGTATCTTGGTTTTCAAAGAAGCAAAATTGTGTTTCACTTTCAACTACCGGCTTAATATATTTCCGACATTTTGTTGTACTCAACTTCTTTGGATGAAACAAACTTTAGCGGATTATAAATGTTCTTTTGAAAATGTTCCTATCTTTTGTGATAACATATCCGCTATAAATATTTCTCAAAACCCGGTTCATCATAACCGTACTAAACATATTGAGATTCGACATCATTTTCTAAGGGATTGTGTCTCAAAACGAAAAATTGAGATATCTTTTGTACCATCTCAAGATCAATTAGCGGACATTTTTACTAAACCGCTAACTTCCGAGACTTTTGCATCAATACGAGCTCGGTTAGGCATAATGCATATTGAATGAGGTTTATGATTGCATTTTGCACGTTTTTAAAACTTAGGGGGCGAAAAATCGGATTTTGGTTGAAAATTCGGATTTTGGAAATTTTATCAAAAAAATGAGGAGGTTGAGGGCAACCGGTCGCCCTCAACGCCAACCGTCGCCCTCAACCATGATCGGTCGCCCGTCACCAAATTTTGGTTAAATTCGGTTCTTCTGTCTTGATTTCGGCCATTGTGGCTTATTTTTGTCTATTTTTCGTCCCTTCGCCAAATACACTAATCACTTCAAATGTATTTTCTTGTATATGTTTCATTTTTGGACTTCATTAAGCTCGATTATCATCATCATTGCTCATCCTTACCGAATAAATGGTAAGAATTTTACTCCATTTGCTCAATTGGGTTGAACCCTTGAGATTTTGACTTATTTGCAAAATTTTTGATGCTAGTTCCATATGAATGTGATGAGCTTAATATTTATGATGTATTGAATGTTGTTTGAACTGAATTGGTGATGAAAATTTTTGGCTTAAATGAATTTCAAAGGCGTTATATACTTCTAGTTTTATTCGACGCACGCCAAGTGTTCGACAAAATGTTTCAATGAAAAATTCATCACCTACGTGATTCTCTCGATTTGAAAAGTCATATAAGTTTATAGAGATCATGTTTTTCAATCAAATGAGCTTTTGCAAGTCAATTGATCAACTTTTCCCTTTTATTTGGAATTTAAGCTTCAATTTTCAATAAGCTCGATAAATCGATAAATTTGCGCACTTTGATATGAATATATGATGTTTTTATCGTGCTAACATTCTTTTTGATGATTCCAAAGGGGAGAAACAGGAAAATGCTCATACGCTCAAAGAAGCGAAAATAAGCTTGCAAGAAAAGCTATAAGCTAGGGCTCTTGAAAGCCATAAAGTCGAAAAATGCTTAGTCCATTTGATGTATTGTGGACTTTTATGCTTGACTAATGATGTTTTGTGACAGGGGAGCTTATAAGCTCATGGAATACTTGTTCTTTATATGCATGTTGATAGGGAGCTTGTGCAAAAATGATTTTGAAAAATCTTTGCTCCTATCCTTGTGTGCTTGTACTTATGATGTATCTTGTTTGTAATTGATTGTTGTTTTAAGACCGGAAAATTTGTTTTGTTTTAAAATCGACCTTCTAAAATTGTTTTGGTTTGTAATCATCAAAAAGGGAGTTTGTTAGATAAATGTTTTTATCAAGATTTTGATGATTTTGTTTTAATAAGATTTTATACCAAAACAATGTTTTTATATGTTGTCCAAATACTCCTAAATGATTTAAAATGCTTTTACTAATTTTTGGAGTATTTCTTAGAGTTTTTAATTTGATAAAAATTGGACAACACTTTTGATGGTTTTGTTTAAATTGGTTTTTACACCAAAACTATGTTTATAAATGTTGTCTAAATACTCCCAAATGATTTAAAATGTTTTTACTAATTTTTTGGAGTATTTCTTGAAGTTTATTTTTGAAAAAAATCGGACAACATTTCAAAGGGGAGGAGGTCGGCCGGTCGCCAAACTGTCGGCCGACTGGTACAAAGATAAGAAAAACGAAACGAACTTACAGTCTTGAAAAAGAGGGAGGGGGGACCGGTCAAGGGTGAGGTCGACCGGTCCGCACCCCACCTCGACTCGGCCGCGCCCCCGCAACCCCTACCTGGATCGCACTATTTTTTTCAAACGGTCGAAATCTTCAACAGGCAACCTTGGGTAAGCCTCTATGTTATTTTTGACAAAAAAATTCCAATCGTTGCAATGCTGTGACAAAGAAGATTTGCTTTTCAATTTTGTACAATATTTCTACATCTTGTGATCTTCTTTTTGTACACAAAAGTGAAGATAGAGAACTGTGTTGGTGAAGCTTCTCTATAAATAGAGGATGAATTGAAGACACAAGATACAACACATACAAGCAAAATACACAACAAGAAATCGCAAATTGTTCAAGCTTTCATTTTTACATTCTTGTTGTAATAGCTTTAAGTACTTTCACTTGCACATCTTTGAGGTCTGGCTTTTTGATTCTTGATTACACTTGCATTCAATCTTTATATTGGTTTCATAGAGTTGTAATCTTAAATTTTGTCCATCATTCAACACAAGATGTCCTTGTGAGTATTCTTGTGGTAAGAATACACTTGGGTGATTTAGGTGATAGGTGTTTGAAGAGTGTGGTACTCTTCAAAGGTGGTGAAGGAAGATTGTGGTAATCTCCTTGAAGGTGTTGTAAGAGGATTGTGGTGATCCTCAAGGTGTTGTATTAATTGTGGTAATTAATAAATTTTTTTCTTTTTGAAATCCATCCCTGAGATCTTTGGGGTGGTAGAGGATTAAGCCCTAGGTGGGTTGAACCTCTTTAAATCAACGAGTGTTGTTTAATTTCCGCATTTATATTCTTGTCATTTACTTGTTGATTCGAAAAAGAGGGTGATTTGCGAAAAATCGGCATAATCTATTCACCCCCCTCTAGATTATCGTAGCCACTTGAACTAACACGCCGGAAAATCCTTTCGGCCTCCCTTCTAACGATGGTTTTGCAGGTCTCAGGTCAATCGCGTATTGGAGCTTGGTTTTATTGGACGGCGGGCATTCCTAGACCGACGAATTGGCGCCGTCTGTGGGAAACCTTGAGTTCTAAGACGTGAGTTCAGGGTTGTTGACGACGGAATCTGGTAGATGATCTGGATGAAGTTCCGATCGAAATGCCTGAAGTGGTGACCGGGGAACGTGCGCTTGCGCGCCTGGTGTTGGAGGTGATTGCCCTACTCCGGCTAGAGTGGTCGATCCCATGGTGGGAGGAGGTGGTTTGGGGCCTGGTTTCTTCCGGCAGCTTGTCCTCCTTTATTATGGTCATTGTGGAAGAGGTCGTTAGTAGACGGATGAGAGAATTTGTCCAGCCTGCGGCGGCGGTGGGGACTAGGCCAGTGGATGAGATGAGGCCTCCCCCGGCTTGGGGTGAGCGGGGTCAATGAGCGCAAGTGTTGGAGGAAAAGAGTGCCTCTGCGGCCTTTACCCAAACGGCCACGGAGACAGATCCGAACTGGAGCAAAAAGATTGATGATCTGCATAAGGAGGTGAGAGAACTGAAGAAGGTGTCTGGAAGTGGCTTGGGCCGATCGAGGAAGGGTACTCCTTTCTTAGAGAAGATTATGGCTGATGAACTCCCCTTCTTATATCGGGCGCTGAGTTTTGAGTATGATGGCATCACTGACCCGTGGGATCACCTGTGCCGCTTTGAGAATGTTGCGGTGCTCCACAGGTTTTCCGACGGTGTAATGTGCCGAGTGTTTTCGACTACCCTGACTAAGTCGGCACATCAATGGTTCAGTCAGCTGTCGCCAAATTCCATTAAGAGTTTTGATGAGTTCAGCTCAATATTCTTACATCAATTCACTAGCTGTAGAAGGTGTCGAAAGACTCTGTTGACGTTGTTCAGCATCAAACAGAAGGACAATGAGGGGCTGAGGAGCTATGTTCCACGGTTCACAGAGGCGAAGCTTAAGGTTCCCTCGCGACTCAGGACATATTAGCCAACGCCCTAGCTCAAGGTTTGACGAAGGATGGGGATTTCTTTGAGTCCATAGTGATAGAACCAGCGCGCACATTCGATGAACTCTTGGCTAGAGCTAAGAAGTACATTAACCTGGAAGAGGCCATGAGGATGAAGTGTGAGGAAGGAGATAAGAGGAAGGAGCGGAAACACGATCGAGATGAGGTCCCTAGTAAGAAGCCTAACATCCCTAAGCCTGAGTTGATGGGTTGAAGGTCGCGGTACGAGAAGTTCACACCCCTAGTGGCTCCCTAGGGGGATGTTTTCATGGAGATTGAGCGTCATCCTGACCTAAGGTGACCAATAATTTATGTAATGAAATAACCATCAATGAAGCAAATTTCCTTTTAAAAAAATTACGTGAAGTTCTCTTCAAACCTCCGGAAGGGCACACAATGTTAGGAGGCAAGACAAACTCGAGCTTGAAAACTTGCCCTCGAATGAAAATTTTGATCAAGTGTTTGGAGCTCGACTCGAGCCAACACTCCAAACACCTCGGGCGCGATGGCCCAGAGGGCAAGCCAAGCTCTAGCTTGGATACTTGTCCTCAAATTGAAGAATCAATCAAGTGTTTGGTGCTCGGCTCGAGCCAACACTCCAAACACCTCGGGTGCGATGGCCCAGAGGGCAAGTAAAGCTCGAGCTTGGATACTTGTCCTCAAATTGGAAGAATCAATCAAGTGTTTGGAGCTCGGCTCGAGCCAACACTCCAAACACCTCGGGTGCGATGGCCCAGAGGACAAGTCAAGCTCGAGCTTGGATACTTGTCCTCAAATTGAAGAATCTGATCAAATGTTTGGAGCTCGGCTTGAGCCAACACTCCAAACACCTCGGGTGTGATGGCCCAGAGGGCAAGTAAAGCTCGAGCTTGGATACTTGTCCTCAAATTGAAGAATCGATCAAATGTTTGGAGCTCACCTCGAGCCAACACTCCAAACACCTCGGGTGTGATGGCCCAGAGGGCAAGTAAAGCTCGAGCTTGGATACTTGTCCTCAAATTGAAGAATCTGATCAAATGTTTGGAGCTCACCTCGAGCCAACACTCCAAACACCTCGGGCACGATGGCCCAGAGGGCAAGTCAAGCACGAGCTTGGAAACTTGTCCGTAAATGAAAAATCTAATTAAGTGTTTGGAGCTCAGCTCGAGCCAAAACTTCAAACACCTCGGGTACGATTACCCAGAGGGCAAGTCAAGCTTGAGCTTGGAGGCTTGCCCTCGAATGAAAATTTTGACCAAATGTTTGGAGCGCGACTAGAGCCAACACTCCAAACACTTCGGGCAAGTATGGAGATTGGCCCTCGAATGAAATTTTTGACCTAGTGTTTGGAGCTCGGCCAGAGCCAAAACTCCAAACACCTTGGGCAAACTTGGATACTTGTCCTCAAATGGAAGAATCAATCAAGTGTTTGGAGCTCGGCTCGAGCCAACACTCTAAACACCTCGGGCGCCTTGGATACTTGTCATCAAATTGAAGAATTTGATCAAGTGTTTGGAGCTCGGCTTGAGCCAACACTCTAAACACTTCGAGCGCGATGTCCCAGAGGGCAAGTCAAGCGCGATCTTGGAAACTTGTCCTTAAATGAAAAATCTGTTCAAGTGTTTGGAGCTTAGCTTGAGCCAAAACTCTAAACACATTGGGTACGATTACCCAGAGGGCAAGTCAAGCTTGAGATTGGAGGCTTGCCCTCGAATGAAAATTTTGCCCAAATGTTTGGAGCGCGGCTAGAGCCAACACTCCAAACACCTCGGGCAAGCATGGAGGCTGGCCTTTGAATGAAATTTTTGACCCAGTGTTTGGAGCTCGGCCAGAGCCAAAACTCCAAACACATCGGGCAATCTTGGAGGCTTGCCCTCGATTGAAATTTTGACCGTGTTTGGAGCTCGGCCCAAACCAAAACTCAAAACACCTCGGACAAGTTTGGAGGCTT
This sequence comes from Rehmannia glutinosa, assembly GCA_016081115.2. Lineage (NCBI taxonomy): Eukaryota > Viridiplantae > Streptophyta > Magnoliopsida > Lamiales > Orobanchaceae > Rehmannia > Rehmannia glutinosa. The sequence goes on along the minus strand of CM071927.1, from coordinate 19,905,681 downwards.
GCACTCGAAAGAAAATTTTGACCAAGTGTTTGGAGCTCGGCCCGAGCTGACACTCCAAACACCTCGGATAAGCTTGGAGGCTTGCCCTCGATTGAAATTTTTGACCAAGTGTTTAGAGCTCGGCCAGATCCAAAACTCCAAACACCTCGGGCAAGCTTGGAGGCTTGCCCTCGATTGAAATTTTTGACTAAGTTTTTGGAGATCGGCCAGAGCTAAAACTCCAAACACCTCGGGCAAGTTTGGAGGCTTGCCCTCGAAAGAAAATTTTGACCAAGTGTTTGGAGCTTGGGCCGAGCCGACACTCGAAACACCTCAGGCAAGCTTGGAGGCTTGCCCTCGATTGAAATTTTTAACTAAGTGTTTGGAGCTCGGCTAGAGCCAAAACTGCAAACATCCCAAGCTTGCCCTCGATTGAAATTTTTGATTAAGTGTTTGGAGCTCGGCCAGAGCCAAAACTCCAAACACCTCGGGCAAGCTTGGAGGCTTGCCCTCGAATGAAAGTTTTGACCAAAAGTTTGGAGCTCGGCCCGAGCCGACACTCTAAATACCTCGGACAAGTTTGTAGGCTTGCCCTCAAAGAAAATTTTGACCATGTTTTGAGCTCGGCCCAAACCGACACTCCAAACACCTCGGGCAAGCTTGGAGGCTTGCTCTCGATTGAAATTTTTGACCAAGTGTTTGGAGCTCGGCCAGAGCCAAAACTCCAAACACCTCGGGCAAGCTTGGAGACATGCCCTCGATTGAAATTTTTGACTAAGTGTTTAGAGCTAGGCCCGAGCCAAACTCCAAACACCTCGGGCAAGTTTGGAGGCTTGCCCTCGAATGAAATTTTTGATCGTGTTTGAGCTCGATCAGAGCCAACACTCCAAACACATCGAGCAAGCCTCAAGGCTTGCCCTCGATTGAAAATTTTGACCAAGTGTTTGGAGCTCGGCCATAGCCAAAACTCCAAACACCTCGGACTAAAACTAGGAGGAAATATTGGAAAATTCTAGTTTTAGATCGGTCTAGGCAAATTCCAAAAGATTGGAAACCCTTGCTTTAGATTGGGAAGCTAAATGATTGTGATGAGCCAGTAAAGCTTCGGGATAGATGTGACCTTGAAAGGTTGAATTAGCTCGGGATCCATCGAGTAGATAAGGATCTTAGAGGTCGGTCGAGGTTATAACGAGACAATTATGTCCGAAGTAGATGAACTACTTCGGGATATAATTGGAGGGACTGATTGATGGGGACCTATTTGGACCGACCTGTCTAAATGGACTTGATGGAAAACTTGGGCTCATTGTGACGACCCAAGCTGGCAAAGCCCAACCTGGAAGGCCCATCCCAGTCTCCGAGGAAAGGCCAATTACACTGGTCTTAGTTGATTGGGCTGACCTCTGGGCTTGGTAAGCCCGACCTGAGTGGGTTGAGCCATAGTCAAGTGATAAACTTAATGGCTTGCTGACCTAAGTGGGTTGGGCCCCTAATAATGGGTGAACTTAAGGGCCTCCCGAGCTCTTGGGCTTGGGAGGTGTGCGGCCCAAAATAAATGATTAACCTAAGCCCATGTATTAGATAGGTTTTTAGCTTGGCTTGATAAGCACACAACCCTAATTGCTAAACCTATAAATAGCTCACAAAAGGTATGCCTCAGATTAGAATTACAATACACGCACTTTATATATATTGTTCTATTTTATATTCTCTCTCTAAAAGCGATCCTGATTTGAGCGTCGTAGTGGGTACGCTGGGACGAAATTCTTCCGGCCTCCCTTCTAACAGTGGTTTTGCAGGCCTCAGGTCAATCGCGTATTGGAGATTGGTTTTATTGGACGGCGGGCATCCCTAGACCGACCAATATCCTAACTAAAATATGAACATTTTCATGTAGACGTGATCTATTATTTTTGTATAAAGCTATTTCATAATTTTGAGCTATCTTGTTGAATGTTGATTATTTTTACTTTTGAGATATGGACATAATTGCCCAACATTCCGGAAATAATGACACATTTTTCTTTTTTTTATGCTCCTGTATTGTTTTTTGACAATTTTACACTCCCGCCATATTTTCCGAATTTTTTACGTTGTTGTTTCATAATTATTTCAAACATGTTTCATCTAATAAATTTCCGTGAAAAAATAATTTTTCTCCCATTAAATAATCAATTTTGTACTCAAATACTAACAACTAAGAAATATACACATAAAACAACATATATTGAAAAAAATACATTGAAAATAATATAAACAACACATGAATAAAAAAATATAACTCAATTTTTGTTCTAATACTTTAAAAACGTCGAAAATATGGAGCAACAAACAGAACAACATTGAATACTATATAAAAACAACCCACAAACAAAATAAATGATATAGAAAACACCACAATCCACATAGACAAAAATACCTTAAATATAAATAAAAATTGCATTGAAACAACAAAGAACACAACATAACAATATTAAAAACAGTATAGAAACAACCCAGAAACAACATAAACAATATAGAAAACACCACATGAATAAAAAGAGCTAGAAAAATACGTAAAAACCGAATTGAGACATTGAAAAATACATTGAAACAATAGAACAACAAAGAACCAAGAAACAAACAGAACAACATTGAATACTATATACAAACAATCCACAAACAACATAAACGATATAGAAAACACATGGACAAAAATACATTAAATATAAATAAAAAGTGCATTGAAACAACAAAGAAACGTCATAATAACATTAAAAACAGTATAGAAACAACTCAAAAACAACATAAACAATATAGAAAATATCACATAAATAAAAAGAACTAAAAAAATACGTAAAAACCGAAGTGAGACATTGAAAAATACATAGAAACAACAAAGAAACATTATAACAACATTAAAAAAACCGTTATAGAAAACAAACTAGAACCAACAGAAACAATATATAAAACTACATATGAACAAATAAAAAAGCGTAAAAAATAAGTAAAGAATATTTTAATTTAATTTTTTTAGTATGATAATTCTACTTATAATCACTTAGCCCCTCCATTGAAATGGATCATACACACAAAATATACACAAGTGACTTCTCTAATGTTGATATAGCTGGCAACGGGCCAATTGAAAAAATCAGGCTAGATCGGAGCGTGTTTTTTGTAGCAGAGCCCAAAGTGTATTTTTTATTGGGTTTTTCGAGTTTCAAGTTGTTTGAGGCGGGCCAAATAAGCCAAATCTTTTTTCGAGCCGCTAAAACTAAAACAACTCTATATGCTATCTTACATCAAAAGACGATGTCCTAACCACTGGACGAAAGGGACAAAAAGTCATTCTTCATATACCTCGGCTCCAAGAATCAAAGTGAATCACAAGATCTTCATGTCGAAAAGCACTTGAACAAACTTGATGGACACAACAAGACTAACCATTTCGACGTCCTACTAGCACCACTAGTTTTATCCATATATCAAATCAATAATTAAATAAGAATTTAATTCATAAGAGTTACAGTATATTAATTGTTTATCAAAAAATAGTTATTATCATATTAATTTATTTAAATTGTACCTAAATTAGAGTAATCTTCTAACCAAGAAATTGAGACGTTGACATTATAAACTTTCATTTCATTTATCATTACCTTTTCCTAAAAGAGGAAAATATGCAAAATTTGTGTCAAAGGGAATTGCAGAGGTTTCTTGAATAGTTTTCTGAAAAGTACACACATGATTTTAATGTGTCGGTTGGGGAAAGCCAATACTATTAGATGTTAAAATTTGAGTAGTGTTGCTAGAGATGTTTTGACAATTCATATTGTGATTAATTTTTTTGTATGATAGATTAAAACGTTAAAGTATGATTTAATTAATAATTTCATATTGGTTATCCCTTTTTTTTGTCTTTTTTAAAGCATGAATAATCTCCGATTCTTCGTTCCAGACTAAACAGATCCATTAGAACCGAACATCCATACCGAACCGACACCAAATTTGGGACAGTTACGATACATATGTTTTTTTAGCTATTATACGGTTTCAGATATCAAATTTTGAAATATCCGAACTTTGGTACTATTCTGGAGATTTTTTGATCTCTAAACCATACTGTACCATGTACATTCCTATCAACGACTACACCAAATTCGATTTTTATTTATATGTTTTCTTTATTTATTTATTTTGGAAAATTTTGAATTCCATATTCTAACAATTGGTGCAGTTATTAATTATATGGATATATAACATTATAAGAGTCTTATTTATATGAAATTGATCAAATATAACTAAAGTAGATCCATTTCTGCATAATTATTAATATTATTTAGTATTTTCTGTTCTGGAAATAAACCCAAAGTCGACTTGGACCATGCAGGAAGACGGAGCAAAGTATTGATATTTGAGAATGGGCTTCGAAGATTAGACCGACATTGTGGGCCGTTACTTTAGTTCGCCGAGCCGAAAAAGAGGTGGAATTATAGGCCTAGGTCTACATACATTCATAGTAACAAATATCGTATTCGGACACTTACATTTTATAGGTTATTAAAATATTATAGTTACCCTTAAATTTAGGGTGATACTGTTCACATCCCCAAAATTGATAAATACATTTACTTACTAAATAAAATACACTCCCACTTCATTTTTAAAACATAATTCATTTACTAAATACACCCCCATAATTTCTCATTTTATTCTTCTATTGTTTCCCCCCAAATACACCCCAAAATGATACACCCTCGGCGGCAATGAAAGAAGATGTTCCGAAGAATATATAATATTTTACTTTGATTTTGAATGTAATATTTGACTTTAATTTCACACTTGTAGCTGAATTAGTTTGGGTAATTATTGGCTATAAGTGTTGAGTAATTGTATTTGGATTGAATTAGAGTTACAAAAATTTTTTCTCCTAGTTTTGTTGGAGTTTGGGGAAGAAGACGATAGATGGCACGATGGTATACCAGATTGTGCCACAAGGCACGATCGAATTATTTTGATCGTGTTGTAAGGCACGTCTGAGTTGTAATTATGACCATGCCATCGTGCCACATAGCACGATGGCACAAGCAAAACCGTAATTACGATTGTGCCATCATGCCACACAAGATGATAACATGATCAAGGTTGCAATTGTGCTAACTGTCGCACTTTTGTTATTCAACAACAAAATTTAAACTGTAAAAAATGAGTTAAAGTTGATAAATAACATACTTTAGGTTAATTTTTTGTTGTCCGTATTTGTAGTAATTTGGGTGTTGGAAAATCCAGTGTTTACATAAAAAGTTTTAGTTTTTGTTCAAAGAGAAGAAAAATATGGGTGGGTATGAGGAAGAAGATTAAAAGCTTTTAATAAAAGATTTGTGTATTTAGAACTTCTTTATATGGTTAAGGGTATTATAGTTTTTTACACTAATGATATTTTTAAATTACATGGAGTTGGGCACATTTATCAATTTTTGGGAATATGAACAACGTCACCCTAAATATAAGATACGATCAAACTTCGAGGGGTTATTGTAATTTTTAAAAGTCTTTTGTTTTTTCGTAATTAACCTAAACTTTAGGGGACTTTTTGTAACTATCCCTAAATAAATTATGTGATTAATTAGTAAATATCTTAACAAAAGAATAACTAAAATAAGATAATTTAGTGAGTGGAGAGCAGCAACGAACAAAACTGTAAATCAAAAAGTTCCCTGGATGTTGTAGCCCTTACAATTCCATAATCAATCAGTAATTGGATTTTGTTGTTCTGTATATCGACACTCATCTTCTTAGTATCCATCCTCTCAGGTCCACACAATTTCCACACACTCACAGTTCAAGAACATGTCACCTCTTCCCCTGCGACACTCTTGTCCTCTCTGCAATAGCTACCATGGCAGCAACCTCAGCCACTTCACAAATTTTCACACATTATCTTCTTCCCAATCGCCGTCATTCAAGAATCCCTCATTTCAATCCAGGCCCAAAACCCGGGAAAGTCTCCTCAAAACTGTCATCAGTAGCTTCCAGGGGCCTGGAAACAACAAGCAACAAGAATGGGAATTTAACGCGCCTAGGTCATGTTTTTGGACCCAGCTCCAGATTTTTGCCTGTTGATCCTCAGACAACGCATTCCAGGAGAAGGGTTTCTGTGAAATCCATGGGATCGGAGAGTGGTTTAACCTCAACAGGCCTTCAAAGCACGGTAAAACATTAAGGAAAAATTGTTGATCATAACCTGTTTGAGTTTTTGATTGTATGGCTGAATGTGATGGAAACCTAACATGCTTCTGTGTTTTTAGGTTTTTAAACTGTTGCATTTGGTGGTTTCATTGGGAATTATTCTGGCCATGGATAAGTTCTTGAAGAAGGCATTTGTGGCTGCTGCCATTAAGTTCCCAAGTGCTTTGTTCGGAATGTTTTGTATATTCACCATTTTGATGGTTCTTGATTCGACTGTCCCTGCTGCAGCAACTAGCTTGATGAACTTCTTTCAGCCAGCGCTTCTGTTTATTCAGAGGTGGCTTCCTTTGTTCTATGTACCTTCTTTGGTGGTTTTGCCTCTGGCCGTCAAAGATATTCCAGCTGCCTCAGGACTTAAAATCCTTTTCATTATAGGTATATCTTTTCATTTTGATATTTCTTATGTAAGGGAGTGTTTGAAAAAACTTATGCTTATTGAAGAAGTGATTTAATGTAGCACAAGCGAAGAGTGGTTGAGAGTTAGAAGTTGGTAGTATTTGCAAATACAAACTAAAAGTTGAACTTTAAAAGAGAATGTGTCGTGAATGAATTGTCAAAGTGTTTTATTTGTGTGTTTTTCCAACCAAAGTAGAATCAAAAATCTAAAGGACCCTTTCCCTTCCTCTAGATTCTGATTAAATTATGCAGAATCAGAATCAGAAGGTGGCATTAAACACTAAATTCTACTCTCTCTTTTTCCAGCTTTTACAATCGCTTTTTTTAAATGTTTGGAAACACTCCATAAGTGCAGATTCTGTTTGAGATTCTGGTAATTGAAAATCTAGAAATATTACAGAGGTATAAGCTTTTCATTTAGGTGTAATACAGTGTAACTTTTTTTGCAGTTGGAGGCTGGTTGGCTTCACTGAGTGTAGCAGGTTTTACAGCTATAGCAGTGAGAAAGATGGTAAACACTGAAATGATACCAGCTGAACCTATGCCAAAGCCTTCTCCATTTTCTTCAGTTGAGTTGTGGACTTGGAGTGGTATATTCCTCATATCTTTTGTATCGGCATTTCTTTACCCAACTATACTCGGAACAAATGCGAGGACATGCTTGCCTTTTCTCCTCGCTTCTACAGTAATAGGCTACATATTTGGTTCTGGGTAAGAAAAAGAATATACTCAGTCCACGGTCTCCATCCATATAGTTTCTCATACATTTTCCTCTCCTGTTTTGCGTTTCCCAAAGTCTGGTTTTATTATGGTCTTCAGGCTACCATCCGCTGTGAAGATGGTTTTCCATCCCATTATTTGTTGTGCAGTGTCAGCAGATCTGGCGGCATTGGCTTATGGACAACTATCACGTTCTGGACTTAATCCTGTTCTAGGTATATCACTAAATGATTACGAAATGTTATACTGGTAGAGTCATAGACTATTGGTAGTGAAATAACATAAATTTCATGAAATGGCAAGTCCCATCTGTAAGTTAAAGTATAATATGATATGCACTTGCTTGATGTGCATCTTCTTAACAAATCATGAACAACGTAGTTGAGAGTGCAATTATCCCGTTTAGCAGAATGGACCTTTAAACAGTGTTAAAAGTGCAGAAAAATGACATACAGGCAATTTCATTTCTATTACACTTGATTCTATAATATTGATGCCTCCATTTTCTGCATCACTTGAAGGGTCTGAAATTCGTGGACAGTTATCACAATGTTAGTTGTTGATTGATATTCAATCTGGCATTTTAGAGCATCATATATTTGGCAAATTGAACGTTACAGGATATTATCTCACAAAAGCCTCGTCAAATCCTGGAGCTGGTGACATTTTGATGGGATTTCTTGGATCAGTTATTCTCTCATTTGCCTTCTCAATGTTCCAACAGAGAAAGGTAAATAAATGATTCCCATTACCATTTATTTTGCAGTGCGATTTATTTGGGTTCCTACAGTTAAGGTTTCTTTGTGGACAACGAAATTCTATGTTGTTTATTATTTTGAAATTCCGGCCTCAATTAGGAATCATTTCACAGAAACGAATAAGGGAGGTTTCTTGCCCGGACTTATAATAATCACTTTATGTTTCACATAATTATTTCGGTTTATAATTTGCAGCTGGTGAAGAGACATGCTGCAGAGATATTCACCTCTGTCATCCTCTCCACAGTGTTTTCTTTGTATTCCACGGCTCTCATTGGACGTCTAATTGGCCTGGAACCATCACTAACCATATCAGTTCTACCCAGATGCATAACTGTTGCACTTGCTCTCAGCATAGTATCTTTCTTTGAAGGTTAAAACTCATGTCACTCTAGCTTTTATATACAATGTGAATCGATTGAAGTGGACTTATGCACTAAGCAAACCAGCACAGTTTGAGAGTGAGCTTTTAATGAATTTCATGCAGAACCATGACAACTGCTTCCTTATTTGTTTAGGTGCCAATTCATCTCTCACAGCAGCTGTTGTTGTAGTAACTGGACTGGTTGGGGCCAACTTTGTTCAGACAACTCTTGATAAATTAGGATTCCGTGATCCTATTGCTCGTGGAATAGCAACTGCATCAAGGTACAGCAGGAATTCCAAATATTAGGGCACTTTGCAAAATATGAAGGAAAAAAAAATAACGAAAAATACACTTGAGGTTTCGTCCAATTACAAAAAAAAACAATGATCTCTCAAAATTACAAATACCCCCTTAATACTCGTATCTATTTTACAAATTGCACCATCAATAGGGGCTATTTGTTAAGAAAATACAAACCTTGTGTGTAATACCTATGGGCTCTTCTGTAATAAAGCCAAACCCTCATGGGCAGTTTTTGTTATTATCCCAAAATATAAATCTTCTGGCTATCAGGATTCATACATGCACTTTTTTCAAACAACCAAAATTGTATATTAAATGTCGTTCTCATCTAAAAGCTTAAGCTGTTACATAGAACTCCTTTTGGGAAATTGCATATCCTATCTTTAACCTTTCAATTTCTTTTTCTCAGTGCACATGGATTGGGAACAGCTGCATTATCAGCAAAGGAACCTGAGGCTCTTCCATTTTGTGCAATTGCATATGCTCTGACTGGGATTTTTGGTTCTGTGATTTGCTCTGTTCCAGCTGTTAGACAAAGCTTGCTAGCAATAATTGGCTGAAAATCATCTATAAGTAATCAAACGTGATATAAATCGATTCAGCATTGGATTTTTGCTTTGGTCACAAGCTGCTGTTCCTGCAGAACTTCTGGCCTTCTGGGCCACTTAACTGCAGTTTGTATGTATTATCTTCTTAATCTTCTGCAATTATTTCTATTTTTCTTGTTTTTTCTGTTCTTCCTCAAACTTCCACACCCCTTCTATGTCATAGGATTTCAGGTTGGTCATCCATTCATTACAATTTGACAGCCACCAATTTGTAATAATTGTTCTTTCAATTTGATGCTGTAATAGCTTGAAAATATATTGATTCATCATCGCCAAATACTTTGGATTGCATCCTTAGCTGCATAACTTCTCTTAATATATGAAAAGGAGGCAAGCTCAACTTGAAAATAAATATGAGAGAAACTATCTAATTGTATGCAAAAATCAAACCCAAAAATTATACTTTTTTGCTATATAAATGACAAAAATATACCTTCAATACTAGGGATGAGCATAAAAGTTTAGTACTGTTGAAATAAAGCAGTTGAATAATTTCACTTTTTCTAAAAGGCTCATGTCACGTCTTTAATACACAAATTGCGTAACAGCCTACAAGTTTTTTGAGAAAATGTATAGAGTCTCTCTGTCATTAGATACTACTAGTATGAAAGGGCTTAATGTTTGTTCAAAAAGAATAAAAACATACCCCTATCTAGATATTAATTTACAACTGCTTGGTATGACTTTTTCTGTCCAAGAATTATCCTGGTTCTTTATATAACATATACATTGCATTAGGCCTGTTCTGATATTCTGTTCGACTGCTGATGTTTCTTTGACGATCACAGAAATGTGTTTATACGACTTCTCAATTTCAAATATGTGCTATTGTTCTCTATTGTACAGGTCTCCAGAGTGTTCCAACTGAAACTAAATATATAATGGAGAATATCTCCATTTACGAGGAACTTCCCTAGCTTTCAACAGATACAAAATAGTGGTAAAGAAAAATGTAGAGGGTCAGGTGGCTAGCTCAATTGGTTTAGGATTTTTATTAGGGCTTTGTAGCTTCTAAAGGAGCAGAAACCTTGCTTGCGATAATCTGTTCATAAAGATCTCTAAACTTCAAGCTGACGATTGTTTGGAAAAGCCCTGTTCCATTATTGCTTCCAGGGAAATCTGCATGCTTGATGCTTCAACATTGGACGTAAACCTTCAATAACACGAATCTTGGGAGGCTTAATCAGCTCAGGAGGATCTAACAAACCAGTAACACGATTATAGATAGGCTTCTCCACAGCTATTTCTTCTTTTATAGCCTTAACCTGTTCATACATGAGATCAAAACCATTGGCTCTGGGGTCCAGTGTGTTTACTCCCTTTTTCTTTCCGTCCAGTTATGTCGAGTGAGTGATAATCATCCAAACATATCACGGTTGTCATATCACTTATAAGTGTGTTTGAGTCAGGGTTGCCTCCTCTTTGGCGGTTCAGCCGTGCTGCCAAACACGCTGGTCAGACGCCGCATGAAAGTACTTTTGCCACACCCAGAGTCTGCTGCCAAACCAATCACAACAGTTTCGTTATCAGCTGAGCATGATATTTCAGTGGTTTTCTTGGTGGTGATGGTTTTCTTGCTAGTGGTGTAGAAAATTACTTGTTTTTGGTTGAATCTTAAGTGGGTTTTTGGTGGGGTTGAGTTTGAGCAGGATGAGTTGAGGGATTGAACTTTGTAGACAGTTGAAACTGCCATTTTTTTTTTTTTTTGGCTTTCTCCTTGTCTCCTTTTGTTAGAGGAGGTTTAGTGTGTGTTTGAGTGACAAATGGTTTGGAGAGGTGTTACTGGGGTCTGGGAGTTGTCAAATGGGTTTTTATTTTTCCTTTGAACCAATAATAAATTAAAAAAAGTGAGAGAGAGAGAAAAAAAATGTGAGGACAAAAAAGTCAAAAAAGAAAGAAGAGTATATGGATTATGGTTAGGGTAAAAAAGATGGTAATTTTGTTGGGTGGGAAGTTGTTTGTTCTTGATGAGGGGAGTATTGATGTGTCATGTTCATGGGTTTCTATGGCTACCCCTTGCTTTAGACAAATTTGGAGGTGATTTAGAGGGTGTTTGGCTGAGCTTACTTAAGATATCTTATAATCTTATACGCTTATATTAAAGCTTATAAAGTGTAAGATCTTATTTTGAAAATAAGTTATTGAAGCATTTGGATAAATTAAGATGAAAGACTTATAAGATGTTAGTAATATTTTTGTAATTAAAATGGTCAGAGTTAAGAGATTGTGTTAAAATAAGATCTTATTTTGAAAATTTAGATGGGTTCCCCCATCTTTTCTAAAAATAGCTTACAAGCTCCCAAAATCTTATTTTTTCGGGAGCTTATAAGACATTTTTAAAAAAAATTACCAATCATTTTTAAGAAGCTTATAAGCTTCAAAACATCTTATAAGGATAAGTATTGAACAAAGGAACTTCATTCATAGTTACAATGAAATAAATTCCGCTGCTAAAGAAAAAAGACGGTTTGAATGGAGACCAATATATGATGACAAAAAAAGTTCTCCTTATGGTAGGAGTCTCGCGTCACCCATTAGGGTTTTGTCAGGGTTGCCCTATTCGTTCGTTTTTTCCACCGTCCGACCTCCAGAGTTCGTCCATCCTGTCCGTATTGGTTTATCGTAATCGGTAGATCGGTGCCCTCTTTCCCCTTTCTCTCTCGTGTTTTTCTTTTTCGATCTGCTTCGGTTTTTTTTCTCTTTTTCTTTCCTAGTTTCTTCTTCTTTGTTTTTGCAGGGTTGCGTTCTGTCTGCTAGGGTTTGCTGTTACCTCATCTGCTACTTCGACCCCAGGGGGAGTTTACTGGATGTTAAAGGCTCTGTTATGGTACACTCTCTAGTCTCCTATCCATACCAATATTAATCTCTGTTGAGAAAGGACCGATGGATGATCTAACGGAAAAGGAGACAACAGTTGTGGATTTAGATGACACTAGTTTTACAGTGCCCAACATGGAATCGGATTTGGGCCATTGCTTAGTCGGAAAACTCTACACCGACAAAAGCTGGAAATCTTTTTACTTAATTGAGGTAATGAAGAAGACGTGGAAACGTAAATACCCTATTGTCGCCAGGGAGTGGGGGTCAGACATAATATTATTCAGATTCGAAACTAGGGAGGATAGGGATTGCGTATTGGCGAACCAACCGTGGCACTACGAAGGAGGTTTATTTGCAATCCGAAGATTAGAGCGCAACGAGCAGCCATCAGTAGCAAAAATCCAAAAAGCCTCTTTTTGGATTCGAACATACGATGTGCCCGTGGCGTGCATGAACTCGGCAGCGGCACAAACCCTTGCACGCCAACTAGGTGAACCGAAGATTATGGATTTATCTACGGAGGGACTATTCGGTAAATTTCTACGATTTAAAATTCTCATTGATATTACAAAGCCATTGTTGAGAATGCTGACAGTCAGAGTGCAAGGGACCAAACTGGCTCTACCCTTAAAGTATGAATCCCTCCCTACTAACTGCTTATGTTGTGGCCTCATAGGGCATTTCTTCCGAAACTGCGAGAGTTGCGATCGAAATGAGTGCCAAGACACAGCTAGTATGAAGTATGGCCCTTGGCTCAAAGCTTCACCTCTTAAACGAACATTCTCCCAGAAAGAACCCCAACAAGGTACCCACAATCCCGCCACTCGAAACCTTTTTGGAGCCGATCACCTAACTGAGTCATCATCCTCTTCTAAAAACCCTATAGCCAAAACCCATCACCCCACACAAACCCCTAACCTGCCCACTAAAAGCCAAAATTCTAACCCCAATCCGAAACCCACCTCCCCAGCCAAAAACAGTGACCCGATATCTCCTACTAAGTACCTTCTTGGTAGATCCCTAAACTCATTATCTATATCATCCAAACCAGAAGCCCAAACCAAAACACTCCTGATAACATACCCAACATCCAACCTCTGCATGGCACAACAAAATCAAATATCCCTCCATGATCACCCTTCCAACAAGCATCCCACCCCCTCATTGGCCATAAATCAACCACCCCCAACCCCTACCCCACAACCCCAAAATTATGCAACTTCACACACCTAAACGGCCATGCATGCATCCCCACCACTCACATCTAACCCCACAAACGTGAATAACCACCCCACAAGCCTAGACCAAAACCCTAACCCACCGAACCGAAAACCCAAGAATTGTTGGACGCGCCTGAAACAATGGATCCCATCGAAAAAATAGACCGAACCCATATCGTCGAACAAGAGGAAGACTGAACACAGCCTGGTTAATAGTCATAAGTCTGATACTGAAGGGAATAAAAAAGCCCGAGAATTTGGATTATTTGATGTTCCATGCACGTTTAATTCAACGGCGGAGGCTGCCCCGAAGCAGCCCCGCCGAATCCAATGAGTTGCCTTAGTTGGAACTGTCTGGGGCTTGGGAACCCACTGACAGTTCGGGTGCTTAAACGATATATCCAGGAGAAAGAGCCTAGCTTTGTCTTCGTCATGGAAACAAAGCGAAATACATAAGAAATTTTGGAGATTACAAAGTCTTTTGGTTTTGACAGTGTTCATGTAGTAAATTGCGATAGCTCTAATGGTGGCAGACGATAAGGGTTGTGCCTACTATGGAAGGAAAATTACGAGTTTGAGGTTCTCTCGGACTCGTTACATCATGTAGATGGTCTGGTTATGGAGGAAATAAAAAGTGGCGTCTATCCGGAATCTATGGATGGCCTGATGATGGATCCAAACAACTAACCTGGAGTTTGTTGAGGGAATTAGCCAAAGTGAACGAGCCGAGTTGGTTGTGTGTTGGGGATTTTAACAAGATTTTATATAACTTTGAAAAAAAGGGTGGTCGACTTAAAGAGGGTACTAAATTGGAGGAGTTTCATCAAGATTTAACCGATCGCACCTGGAGGACTTAGGGCTATGAAGGCTTCTCGTTTACATGGACTAACGGTCAACAGGGTGAGTCTAATATTCAGGAACGATTGGATAGATTTTTGGGCACCCAGGAGTGGATCTCACTATATTCAGGGTACCGTGTATATCATCTTGCGAGGGTGGCATTGGATCATTGCCCGATATTGATAAGCTGATATTGCACTACTGACAACAGACAAAGGAAACGACGGAAGATTTCGGTTCGAGTCGATGTAGTTGTTAGATGAATCATGCCAACAAGTGGTGAAAAATACTTGGGAGAATGGGAGTTATATGGTTGATCGTAACAATATTCCGACACGTATTCAGGAATGTGGGTGCCAGTTAGCGATGTGGGAGCAATCCCACTTTGGTAACATTGGACACCAACTTAAAGAATGTGAATAGCGACTGAATAAGTCTGGGGGGACAAACATGACACAATCGGATTTGCTTGAGAGACAACAGTTGGAGGCAATACTTCGGGAACTTCATATAAAACAAGAGAAAATGTGGCATCAAAGATCTTGGGCCAACTGGATACAAGACGGGGATCAAAATACAACCTTTTTTCACAAATTGGCGAATGACAGAAAATCCCGGAACCGTGTGGATCGAATCATGAATAATACGGGCACTTGGATTGGGGAGGATAAGGAAATTGAGAAGGTTTTTAATGATTATTTTTGGACCCTTTTCAAAACGGAGAATAAATTGGATATGGATAATGTACTGGATGTGGTGGACCCTAACTTGCCTGCTATAGCGAGCGACTCACTTCTGCGACCCTTTGTGGCAGAAGAGGTAACAGCGGCACTAGCGCAAATGCACCCCACCAAATCCCCTAGACCGGATGGTATGCCTGCTCTCTTTTATCAAAAATTCTGGTCTATTTTACATTCGGAGATTATCCCGATGGCTCTTAACATTTTGAATGGTAATGATAGCCCCCAGTGCATTAACAATACCTTCATTGTTCTTATTCCGAAAAAAAAGAAGCCACAACTGACCACGGATTTTAGGCCTTGTAACGTGCTCTACAAACTTATTTCTAAGACTATAGCCAATAGACTTAAAGTTGTCCTACCCTCCCTTATTCACTACACTCAGTCCGCTTTTGTCCCGGGTCGTCTTATTACTGATAATGATTTGCTTGCTTTTGAGATTTTCCATTCTATGAAGAATAACGCGGCTAAAAAGCGGGGGTCCTTCGCTTTTAAGCTTGACATGTCGAAAGCCTATGATATGGTAGAATGGATTTTCTTAGAAAGTGTTATGCTCAAATTAGGCATTCTCGCGCCTTTTGTTCGATTAATCATGAAATGTGTGGAGTCTGTCTCATTCTCTATCATTCTTAATGGTATCCCGGGTCACCCCTTCGTACCTCAAGGGGGCTACGCCAAGGGGACCCACTTTCTCCTTATCTTTCTCTGTTTTGTGCAGAGGCATTTTCGGCGTTAATTAGAAAAGCGGAATTTGGTAGTCGGTCACATGGCATTCGGGTGTGCAGATAGGCTCCAGATATTATGTTTTTTTTGCTAATGATAACATCATATTTGGTCAGGTGAACGAGAAAGCAATCGATACTGTGCGCTCAATTATTAATAAATATGAAATCACATCGGGCCAAAGAATTAGCTTGCAGAAATCAGAAATATCTTTTAGTAAGGAGGTTCGGGCAGAAACTCGGGAGGCACTGGCATGTCAGTTGGGAGTTGATATGGTAGAGAAACACGCTATATATCTTGGTATCCCAACCGTTGTTGGGCGGTCAAAGAAGGAGATTTTCATGCATTGTGGGCTGGGTGCGTAAGACGTTAAAAGATTGGAAGGGACGGTACTTATCGGGAGCTGGCCATATGATCCTTATCAAAGCGGTAGCTCAGGAAATTCCAACGTATCTGATGAGTTGCTTCAGGTTGCCTGTAAGCATTTGTGATCAAATTAATTCTCTCGTAAGCTCGTTTTGGTGGGGTCAAAAATGGGATGAAAAGAGAATTCATTGGAAGGCTTGGGATGTTATGTGTCGGTCTAAAGAGGATGGTGGATTGGGTTTCCGGGATCTTCAGTGTTTCAATGAGGCAATGTTAGCGAAGCAAGGGTGGCGACTAATAAATAACGAGAGCTCTCTTCTATCCAAAGTTTTGAAGGCGAGATACTTCCCCCGAGTTTCTTTTTTACAAGCCACTAATGGCCATAATCCATCATATATATGGAGACGCATTGTGACAAGTAAAAAGATACTAAGGGGCGGACTCATTTGGAATATTGGCGATGGATTGCGAATTAGCGTTTGGAAAGAGGGGTCCCACCAACCTAATTTTCGAATACAGTCAAGACCACCCGAAGGAGAAGAAGATATTTTGGTAAATGATTTTTTGGATATGGATCAAGGGGGTTAGAGGCAAAACAGGTTGACTGAACTTTTCAATGAAGCAGAGCAAAAAGATATTCTGTCGATTCCTATAAGTTTGATCCCAAGGGCTGATCGGTTGGTATGGGCTCATTCGAAAGACGGCAGATATCAAGTAAAGTCGGGATACAAAATCGCCAAGTCGTTAAAGGAAAGCTCTGATTCCTCTCCTTCCTCTTCTGGTACTCGTGGAGCATTATGGAATTGGATGTGGAGTTTAAACCTACCAAATAAAGTTAAGGTCTTCATGTGGAAATGTTTGCATGGCGTCATTCCGACAAGGAGATCACTGATGCATCGGGGGGAGGCGATAGATCCCATTTGTGCTAGGTGTGGCATGGAGGAAAAGACGATCGAGCATGCGCTTAGGGACTGTGATTGGAATACGCTCTTTTAGGCTGTTAGTTCGGTTCGTTTGGCGCTACCGGAGCGGGATGAAAGAGGTTCAATATGGGACTGGATTGCTTATTCGACAACATGGGGATGAGAATGACCATGACATATTTGCTATGCTTCTATGGGCAGCTTGGGGGGCTAGGAATGATGTAGTATTCAAGCAGCAATGGAGGACACAACAACAGTATGTTGCCATGGCCGCAACGAGATATCATGAGCATCTGCAATCGACCAAAATGCGACAAACATCGGGTGTAAAACCCCTGAACGACAAATGGAGACCTCCCTCGTCGGATATGGTGAAACTTAACTCAAATGCCTCTGTACGAGAAGGTGAAGGAATGGGCATCGGGGTAATTTTAAGGGATAACAGAGGTCAAGCCATCACCACACTCATGCAATGATTTGGGGCTGAATTCACGATAGATGTTGCAGAAGAAATCTCTTGTAGGGAAGGGATAAAACTCGCCATTAGCCTTCGGTTGAAAAGGGTTGTCATTGAAATGGACAATTTGCAGCTATTCCATCGACTTGCTAATCCGAAGGATGATTTTTTGTATTTCGGGTCTATTGTTTCTGAAGTTCTAGATTATTTTTCGGTTTTTGAGTCTATTTTTCCTAGTTTCGTGAGAAGGTCAGGAAACACTATTGCACACCACCTTTTAGGGTTTTCATTTTCTGTTAGTAGTCCTGATCCGGTGATCGGAGATGTTCCGAATCACTTGATTGACATGGTTGCTTTGGATATGGTTCCTTGATTAATATAGTGCTTGGTTCTCAATATATATATATATTTATATATGATGACAAACTTAATTCTCACTACTTGAAGAGCTTATGTACTGAAAAAAAATTTGTAAAGTTTTTATGGAATAAAATTATAAAATAAATACATCTTATATCGATTTAAGTATACATATATATTAGATGCATGCAGGTGTATATAAGTATATATATCGATCAAGTTACTACGAATTTTGATTATTCGATCTACATTTGTTAGTCTACCCATGTAGGCAGACTTTTTCCACCCATGTGAATTATAAAGTTTTGTCAACAATTGCAACTAAAGGTGTGCTGAAGAATTGAAAGCAAAATTGAACAAGCAATTGTGGCAGAAATTGTTGAACAAATTTGCTGCAATTTTTTGGCAGCATTCTGCATCCTTTGCCTATAAATAGGCATGCTTAGGCAAAGAAGAAAACACACCAATAAGAAGCAATTTAACATTTGCTAGAAAGAGAGAAAAATAGAGAGTAGAGAGATTTCTATAAGTGTGTGTTTTAAGTGAAGAAAAGGGAGAATAATTAGTAGTAATTTTTCATTCTCACCCAAAATAGCATTCTTATTTTCTCGGGTATTCCAAGTTAAGTGACTTGAGATAATTTGTATCCCCTATTTTTAGGGAGAAATATTGTAAGCCTACTATACATTTAGTGGAGGATTTATCTGGACTACGGTCTCGTGGTTTTTCCCAATTTGGGTTTTCCATGTAAAAATTCTTGTATCCTATTTTTATCGTCTTGCACTATTATTCTTGGTTTGGTTCCCATTTTTAATCCAGCTAGGTGGGAAAAGATTTTACTATTTCCGTTGTGCCGGTGTCATTTATTTTGGCACTCTTTCCCAACAAGTGGTATCAGAGCCACGTTGTTGCGGATTAAAAAATGGAGGAATCGACATATGTTGGTGGGATGTTCAAACTCAATGGATCCAACTACAATATTTGGAAACCGAGTATGTTGGATCTTCTCTACTGCAAGGATCTTTATTTGCCTTTGAAATGTGATACTGCCAAACCAAAAGATACAAGTGATGACGAGTGGAAAATCCTACACAGAAAAACTGTAGGATATATCCAGCGTTTCCTTGAGCATAGCATTTTCCATTATTTTGCTAATGAGGAAAAGGCTGATGTTCTATGGAAAAATATTGAAACTATGTTTGAGAGGAAAAATGCCTTGAACAAAGCTTCTATTATCAGAAAAATTGTTCGACTCAGATACACGGAAGGTGCGAATATGACGGAGCACCTAAATGCGTATCAGGGTCTGATAAATCAATCTACCACCATGAAAATATCCCTTGATGATGAAGTAATTGCTTTATTGCTTTGCTCATTTCGTTACGACAATTGGGACACGCTTGTGGTGTCATCGAAGAATCGGCCCCGAATGGTGAACCGACTATGCAGATGGTCAAAGATTGTCTTCTTAATGAAGAGTTCAGAAGAAAGGAGTTAGAATATTCTTCGGAGTCAAAAGCCTTAGTAGCTGAAAATGACAAACGGAGAAGGAGCAAGTTTAGAGGTTCTCAAAATAAAAGAGACAAATCCAGGGGAGGTCCAAATCCAAGAAGGACTTCAAATGTCATTATTGTGGTGGTCCAAATCATTATGAGAGAGATTGCAGAAAGAAGAAAAGAGATCAAAAGAATGGAAATAATGAAAATAAGATCGATGACAAAGACACTACCGCCGCTGCAGTTGATGGTGATGTTGTTATCATTTGTGATGATGCTTGTATCGATTCGCATGCCCGTGACAGAATCGGGTTATTGATTCGAGCTTCATATCATATCACACCTCATTGTGATATGTTCACATCATACACCTACGTGGCGACTTTGGTAAAGTCGAATGGCAACTCATGGTGAGACGGAGGTCGTCGGCATAGGTAACATCATATTGAACAACGTCGGGAGAAGCGGATCACGCTCGGGGCGTCGGACATATTCCCGACATTCGGCTAAATATTATTTCCACTTTGGCAAGCTTGACGATCTTTCTATGACAATCACTTTGGTGAAGGAAAATGGAAGCTCACCAAAGGCTCTCTCATTGTCGCTAAGGACGACGAGAATTCTCACTGCACGATGCGGGGCCGATTATCCAATGGAGAGATAAATGCAATTGATAAAAGTTCATCCATTGAGTTATGGCATAAAAGACTCGGACATCTAAGTCGAGAAGGGCTTGGAAGTTCGACTAGAAAAAACTTCTCCCAAAGGTAACCAGATGCCCCTACAAACTTGTGTTGATTGTTTAATTGGAAAACAACACGAGTTGCTTTTAAGAGTTTTTCACCTTCAAGAAAATCTCATCCTTTGGATCTGTGCATCTTGATTTGTCTTTACATGAAAGATAGAAGTCTTGGTGGTGCAATATATTTTGTCACATTTATTGACGATTTCTCTAGAAAGGTCAGTGCTTTGCTTTGAAATCTAAAGATCAAGTTAAGGTATCTTTAAGAATTTTCAAGTAAGTGTTGAAAGAGAAACGGAAAGAAGGCAGAAGTGAGTTCGTCTAACAATGGTGGTGAATACCGGGGTCCATTTGTGCAATATTGCGGGGAATCAAGCTTGAGAAGAGTGTTCCAAAACTCTTCAACATAATGGGGTAGCGAGAAAGAATGAACAGGACAATTTGTGAACGAGTCAAATGTATGATGTCACATTCGAATCGCCCAAATCCTTTTGGGGTGAAGCAATGAGGATCGCGATTGATCTAATCAACCTTTCTCCATCGACTCCTGCGGTGGTGACATTCCGGATAGAGTTTGGATCGAAAGACGTTTCTTACAAACACTTGAGAGTGTTTGGGCACAGTGGCGTTCGTGCATATTCCAAAAGATGAACAATCCAAGCTTGATGACAAGACCAAGTCATGCATCTTATTGGGTTATGGCCATGAAGAATTTGGTTACAGGTTATGGGACCCCAGTCAAGAAGAAAGTTATCAGAAGCAGGGATGTTGTATTCCTTGAGGATCAGACCATTGAAGATGCCAAACAGATTGAGAAATCTGAATCAAACCAATATGTTCCTGATGACGTAGATCCAGTTTCTTCTCCTAGAAATCGGAATCACGGGGGAGGTGTGCAAGAGCAACATCATGATATAATCGGTAATGTCCCTCCAGTTCCACCACCAGAAGATGCGGCTAGAATGTCCACCAGACAAAGACAACCTTCAACCAGATATAGCCCACATGAGTATGTAATGCTCACTGACGGGGGAGAACCACAAAGTTTCGCAGAGGCCGTATCACATGATCAGAAGGATATGTGGATGGAGGCCATGAAAGAAGAGATGAACTCTTTGCAGGGAAATCACACCTATGACCTAGTGAGGCTACCGAAAGGTAAACGTACTCTGAAAAATAAATGGGTGTACAGGTTAAAGACTGAAGAACAAAGCTTACAACCAAGGTATAAAGCTAGGCTGGTTGTGAAGGATTTCAGTCAGAAGAAGGGTGTTGATTTTGAAGAAATTTTCTCACCAGTAGTGAAGATGTCCTCAATCAGAGTTGTTCTTGGGATAGCTGCCAGTTTGGATCTAGAAATTGAACAACTTGATGTGAAGATTGCATTTCTTCATGGAGATTTGAATGAAGAAATCTATATGGAGCAACCTAAGGGTTCAAAGTCAAAGGTAAGGAGAACTTGGTATGCGCAGATTGAAGAAAGAGCTTGTACGGCTTAAAACAAGCTCCAAGACAATGGTACAAGAAGTTTGACTCCTTCATGACCGACCATGACTACAACAGACTAGTTCCGATCACTTGTGTATTCTTTAAGAAATTCAGTGATAATGATTTTATCATACTATTATTGTATGTGGATGACATGCTTGATTGTAGGTCATGATGCCAAAAGATTGAGAAGTCAAGAAAGAACTTGGCAAGTCTTTTGCGATGAAAGACTTAGGACCAGCTAAGCAAATCCTTGGGATGAAAATCTCAAGAGACAGGGGGTAAGGACTCTCGGCTATCTCAAGAAAAGTACGTCGAGAAAGTTCTTGAGCGATTCAATATGAGTAAATCAAAACCAGTCAGTACTCCACTTGGGGGTCACTTCAAGCTCAGTACAATGCAATGTCCCACAAGTGAGGAAGATAAAGCAGAAATGCAAAAGGTACCATATGCTTCTCAGCTTAGTAGTTTGATGTATGCTATGGTATGTACGGACCTAATATTGCTCATGCAGTTGGTGTTGTTAGTCGTTTTCTCTCTAATCCATGGAAAGATCACTGGTCTGCGGTGAAATGGGATATTTCGGTACTTGAGAGGTACTTCTAAATATTGTCTAAGATTTGGTGATGACCAAACTATACTTAGGCATTCACACGGATGCACGATATATGGCCGGTGATGTTGATTCCGGAAGTCCACATCGGGATACCTGATGAGATTTGCAGGGGGAGCTATCTCTTGGCAATCGAAACTTCAAAAATGTGTGGCATTATCCACAACTGAAGCAGAGTATATTGTTGTAACCGAAGCTTGCAAGGAGATGTTGTGGTTGAAGAAGTTTCTACAGGAACTAGACTTGAAGCAGGAAAAGTACACACTCTATTGTGACAGTCAGAGTGCAATCCACTTGAGTAAGAACTCATCATTCCACTCAAGATCGAAGCACATTGATGTGAGATACCATTGGATTCGGGATGTACTTGATGAAAAGTTGATGCAACTTGATAAAGTTCACACTGATGAAAATGGTACAGATATGCTGACAAAGTCTTTACCAAGAGATAAGTTTAAAACTTGCAGAAGCAAAGCAGGTTTGGTTGATTTGCTACACATGGTTGGAGGGGGAGAATTGTTAGTCTACCCATGTAGGCATACTTTTTCCACCCATGTGAATTATAAAGTTTTGTCAACAATTGCAACTAAAAGTGTGCTGAAGAATTGAAAGCAAAATTGAACAAGCAATTGTGGCAGAAATTGTTGAACAAATTTGCTGCAAATTTTTGGCAGCATTCTGCATCCTTTGCCTATAAATAGACATGCTCAGGCAAAGAAGAAAACACACCAACAAGAAGCAATTTAACAATTGCTAGAAAGAGAAAAAATAGAGAGTAGAGAGATTTCTATAAGTGTGTGTTTTGAGTGAAGAAAAGGGAGAAAAATTAGTAGTAATTTTTCATTCTCACCCAAAATAGCATTCTTATTTTCTCGGGTATTCCAAGTTAAGTGACTTGAGATAATTTGTATCCCCTATTTTTAGGAAGAAATATTGTAAGCCTACTATACATTTAGCGGAGGATTTACCTGGACTACGGTCTCGTGGTTTTTCCCAATTTGGGTTTTCCACATAAAAAATCTTGTATCCTATTTTTATCGTCTTGCACTATTATTCTTGGTTTGGTTCCCATTTTTAATCCAGCTAGGTGAGAAAAGATTTTACTATTTTCGTTGTGCCGGTGTCATTTATTTTGGCACTCTTTCCCAACACATTGTGGACTTCAACGATATTAAACTGTCACTATAAGGTGAAAAATGATAAACCAACGGATTTGAAATGGATCCACTCAAGTCGAACGAGTGTATGTCATTTTTCTAATTGTAAAGCCATCTAAGTGAAGCTAGTAAACAATATTTATGCAACGTACTTAGTTCGCATTCCTCTTACGTTACTGACCATTGGCATCCAAGTTTAACATATTTTCCTAGGCCAGGCTATAAAAGCTCTCAAGTCACACTTCCAACTTCCAAACAGTCTGGAAGAATAATAAGACAAGCAATCAAGTAGTGATCGAGTAGTTGAAACTCTGAAACTAAGACCAAAGGCGTCGGTAGGGATATAAAAGAAGCGAATCTTTTTTATTTGATTCGGTATTCGTATTCGAATTCGTATATTAATATTTGAATTCGAAAAATTAGAATACGAATCCAAATAAGAATACTTATTTAGATTCATATAATAAGCGAATCCGAATATGAATATCATTATATTCGATTCGAGTATTCGAAAGAATATTCGAATAATATTATAATGTTTATATAAAGATATATATATATATATACATATACATATTCATGCAAATCACTAGTAAAAATTTATCATGTGCAGGTTTTTTTTTAACTAATAATATCTTTTAGTTTATCTTTTAGTAAAAATTTAACTAATATTATAAATTGTTAGTGATTTGGAGAACAACTACTTTTATTTTTTATTTTGAACTATATATGTGATGCTTAATATGATTCTTGCTATTTAACTTAATGGATATTATATATATATATATATATATATATATATATATATATGTGTGTGTGTGTGTGTGTGTTGTGAATGTATTTAAAAATCCTGACCCAAAATTAATATTTAGAGTCTAATTCTTGTTGAAATCTAATTAGATATTGTCGGGAAAAAATAATGAATATATGTTAGAATTATGAATGTGAATATTCGAATTGATTCGTTTATATTCGTATATATTTTCAAATAAGAATAAGAATCAATTTTCGTATTCGAATATTAAAAGAACACGAATAAGAATATTTCCTAAAAGAGTCAAATAAGAATAGAATATCTTGATATTCGACTCGATTCGGTTCGTTTACACCCCTAGGCGTCGGTAGTGCTTTTTGTGAAAAAAATTCCTCCCTTTCATTTCCGAACGAATTATGTGAAAATATTCAAATAATTCATTATTCACTCATTCTCATTTTTCCAATCATTAGTAGAGGTGTCAAAAGACCGGGCTAGGCCGAGCCCACCGGGCTTTTGAAAAATCGGGCCGGGCCGGCCAACAGTGTACCGGGCCACGAAATTGGGGAACCAAACACGACCTAAAAATGAGAATTGCACTAGAAAAGTCGGGCTTTTCGGGTTAGCCCGCCGGGCCGGGCCGATCGGGCCGGGCTTGAGGCCCGCCTTTTTTGGGCCTTGAAAAATAGAGCCCAGCCCACTAAAAAACGGGCAGGGCCGGAATTGACAGCTCTAATCATTAGTCACATGCAATTATAATTTTAACAAAACAAAATCACATCAACTACTATAATAACACAATCATATCACAAATACACTATTTACTCTTATTTTTCAACTCACTAATCACATCTAATCACTATTACACTAAAAAAACTATCACATCAACTATCATCATCACATTTTCATCTTATATTCCAATCATTCTCAAAAATCATTTTCAATTTTCAAATATTTTTTTCACAATATTCTCTTCAAAAGTAGAAACGAACAAAGTGAAAGGTCAAACAATCACTCCCCTAGGTTCAACTCTCATCACCCTTCCCCTCCTAGGATATTACTACAAAAAAAAAAGCTAATCAATTACAAAAAAATAAGAAAAAGAGAAAAAAAGAAAACACAGAAATTAGTGGTATCAAACCACAACGTGCACTTTTCAAGCGCTCGGAACCCGTCTGTCATCAATATCATGACAACATATCCCCCAAAAGTCTCCAAATCTACGCTTAACTCCTGTAGAACCCAAGCTTGGAAAGTAGCATTTAAAAAACAACAACAACAAAAAAAATAATAACAACAACAACAACAACAACAAAGCAACAGTGGTATGTGAATGAGAGAATTCAGATTAACATCAAGCTTTACTAATCTCTCAAAGCATTATGAGTTAATGGCACGGCAAAGGAAAGAAGCAAATCTCTAAGCTATATTTTTCAAGAGAAAACATGTGGACCCTCCTCTTCGCATACTGCTACACAGATGAATATGAAAAAACTGTCACAAAAGTGTAATTTTAGCGCCCAATCCAGTCAAAGTATGAGCTGAATAACCATACCAAAAAGTAGAAACACAAATGAAAAGAAATAAATTTATATACTTAGGCATCTCAACCAAAAAGGGCTCCAACTTCCAAATGCGCCTTGCATCACTTCTGTCCCCTGAAATATGTGTATACTTTCTGCAAGAAAGAGAGATTTCAACAAATAGTGAGCTAAAGGAAAACAAGTACAACAAACATAATTCCACCAATAAGATGTACCCCTCATCTTCCTCCACATGAAGATAAGAGTCACTGCCAATCCCTATTACCCCCCAGAAAAAAAAAAATAAAAAACATGAAAATCATATCCGTAATAACTAAAATAGCAAACCCGATTCTTGAAAAGCTATGCTTTCCGGCTGCTCCTTTAATGAAAGAAAACTAACTGCAGTAAGCTACTTAACCAGGACGAGCTTATCTAGGGTTTCCTTTTGTGCTCAAACTATATCCGAAATAACTCAGATCTGATCAAATTATGGGACTAAACTCCAACAGAGACGCATAAACAAAACTGAAGTGATAAAAAACAAGTAATTCCAAGATATCATAACAAGCAACAGAAACACATAAAGGACAGATTGTATAAATGCAATTATTGTTTTCTAACCTGGAGTACCCATAAGCTCAAAAGTGATTCTAAGCAGAACAATGCGAATCCAACCAGGTAAAAGATCTGCATAAAAGTAGAGCATGTCACATTCATGTACTGTGTGAAAGAGGTACAGAATGATTATCTTTAAGTAAGGTAAGAAAACACAGGAGTCGAGCAAAATAAAAAAAAACTGGAAACCACAAAAGCAGGGATATAACCCTATAAATCTGAAATCTGAACAATGCTCCTAATTTGCAAAAGTTTCCAATTGTCCAATATGAAGTATCTATTCTTCCTAAAGTAGACTGTAGTTTCAATATCAGTCGCTGTAGATTTCTTTCAACCTCTAAACTTTTATCTTTACAACTGGCCAGGAGGCACATTATAACACATAAGACCTGAAATATGTTTTTGTTCTACATTACACCTCTGATCTCCCCATCTAAATTAGTTTGTTGAATAAAGAGTTCATTCGGTAAGAAACAACAACATACTGGTTGAGGAAAAAATACAACAGGTTGATCCCTAATGCAATTGCATGCAAAATGAAGGAAACACGAGAAAATGCAAAGCTTTTGCCTTCGCTTGCTGCAGAGCCAATCCCAAAGAAGAAGTTCTACGTAGAAATCAGTATAAAACATGTAAGACCGTACTGTCCCCATCCCCACACCTATCCTCTTCTCCCTCAAAAGAGAGAAATCTTCATTTGGAGAAAATCAGTAGTATCCTAAGGGCAGAGAGGAATCATAAATCTAAATCAACTCATAACAATAATTAACTAAAATGATAGAATAAAATTTCTTTGAAGTATCGATTTATATA
Source organism: Rehmannia glutinosa (assembly GCA_016081115.2). Classification (NCBI taxonomy): domain Eukaryota; kingdom Viridiplantae; phylum Streptophyta; class Magnoliopsida; order Lamiales; family Orobanchaceae; genus Rehmannia; species Rehmannia glutinosa. The sequence continues at coordinate 19,878,666 of CM071927.1, read as the reverse complement.
TCACAATCAAACATTTTTACGAGAGTCACACAAGCAATAAGGATGTATAGATAATTACAAAAAGAAAACTCACCCCAACCAAGACATGGTCAGAGAAGACATCAATGGCCGCAAGGATGCCCCTGACATCAGAAGAAGTAAACGAAGATGTTAATTAGAATAAAAAAATATAAAAATGCCCATAGTTGATTTTGTCTCACTGTTTTGACGTGAATCTCTCAAGTAAAAAATTTCAGTGCAAATGAATAAAACAACTTTTTCAAACTACAGTGATAAAATATATCATAATCTGACACAGGACGAATTATCGGGCTAAATCAGCAAAATGAAGCTCTTCTTCTTTCTTTCTTTTTCTTCAAAAAAAGGAAAAAGAAAAATCCTTACGTTAGTGATCTCCCATGAAAGACGATTGGAGGTGCAATTGCAGCAAGAATGCAAAAACCAATGTGCAGCTGCACAAAGTTGGTCCAAATACATCAAAACAGATAAGCTATTGTCAAATTACTGTAAAATATCAAAGGGTAATCACCAAACATACCATCCAGAAAAAAAAAGGAAAAAAAGAATAAACCAACCGCCAAACTTACCAAATAGAACAAAAAGAACCAGCCAAACTTCAGCGCACTATCAGTCCTGAGTATCAGAATCATATATAAAACAACAACCATTATTTCCAACATTTTAAGAGTCTCCAAAAAAGTTAACAAGATGATGTCAAGTACCTCATTGCACGATACAATGGCCTGTACCATAGAACATATGAAAGAGGGCATCCCATTAGGGCATATATAATGGCAAGGAAGAAGATCCTGACTCCTACATATAGAAAACAACATATTATTTTAACGCATCAAGAGCTCAAAAAGGAAAAATGGCAAACAAATAAACAACTTACCACCACCCCTTATCCAGCAAACAGTGATCGCGATGACATTGAACACAAGGCAAAGAACAATACCTGAACATAATTACAAGAATTACACTCATATAATTCCCAAGAAACCAGGAATCAGCCTTAAAACTTAAAGTAGAACCATAACACATGAAATAGCACAGGGCCAACTTCAAATTAATAACGAAACTTAGAAAATAAATATGCACAACCTACACTAGAAAACAAGTATTTTCTATTTTGACATGACACAGCTATGTTATAGGATGATGGAATGAGACAATCTGCTACAACTTCACTTCGGAACCCAGGAAGGTGGTTGATAAGTTTGGAACAGCATTAAGCTTGTTATATCAAAGGGTGTAACTACATCCATCGCTGTCCCATTCTACATACTAGACAGACAATATCCAAAACGTCAAGCTTAAGCATCCTCGGAATCAGAATTACGTAAAACAGTCAAAATTGAGATGTCGTCCATGTAAATGCCCACTGTCTAAAAGATGACTCAACAAAGCTGACACTGATGCTGTTTTCTCATATCCATGTCCTGATGTTTGTATGAAATCTAAACTTGCAACTGCAACACAGGTGTTCTTCAATACAAGTATAGTGACTGTCAAAAATCAAAAGGACATACGCACCTAACCAGCTTGCGAAAGCCAGATACTGCAACCTCTGAGCATGAACTGGTATTTCATTGGCTATATCATGATGGATAATGGGGAAAAATGGTGGCCAATTTTTATCATCCACAGGAACACCAGCTGAATGAAAGGATTCACATGAATCAGAAGCATAAAGACAAAAATATGCAAACATGGTTGCTAGCCTTGATCTTATAGCTTACCACTGGCAATAGCATCTTCTCTTCGTTTAATCTCCTGCAAAGCAAAAGCCATTGAGTACTTCTACGTGAGTGTAATTCAATGGCAAGAAAAGTAAAGAATATTACAGCGTGGAAGTTCAATCCAATGATTATCTCCAAGTTGATCATCATTAAAGTAGAAGCATAGTATTTCCCAGGTAACCATATATTTTTTTCATATAATGCACAATAATACAAGAATAGTTTAGCTACTTTAGAAACTTGGCCAGTTACTAGAAATTATCACTGTATTACATTTTGTTTATTAGCAAAAAACAGATCAAGTAGGATTTATTTTCTTTGAATATAAGTAAGGTACAAGCACAAAGCAGACTCAAAAATAGATACCACAACACCAGCAGTAGAGAAGATGGACCACAGTATCTAATAGAGTTAATCTGAAACAGAGCATATCAGAAAGGTGCATTGTGATTTAACTTCACAAAGAGAATCGTGCTTCTTATATTAACATCTTTTCAAGAATCTATTTGTAACACCCTAACCCTAAGCAAAAACTGACCCTTTCTCTCCTGTTTAAATCTGCTTCCCAAGTCGAAAGTTCTTTCTCCTTTTTCTTGGAACCCTGAAAAGTCATGCAACAGAATTATGATAAGAATCTAAGATTCTATTGCAGAAATGAATACAAGTGCACTTATGGACTAGATTACATTCATAGTATCTAATGGTATATCCACAGTGGCATCATGTTTCTGACCAAAACCCAGTGTATTAGCAACCACTTTAGGAATGCGTGACTTTGACCCTGCACCATTCTGCAACACCACCAATAGCAATAAGTGGAATGATAAAGAGGATGATAAATAATAATGTAGAAGTTCTCCTGAGAATCAATAAACATTCAAAATCAAGAGATAATTCATAATTGACAGTATGAAACAGGTGAAATGACACTTATCATAATACAGATTGACAATATACACGTATGTTCTGGATTTAAACTAGCAAGTATGCCACATTACTAAATCACAAAATCCTTTCTCCCATCTGTAAGACGAGATAAGAACGACGTATCAGAACTTTCCTTTTCCAAGTGGATGGTAGATTAATGTCAACTAGCAGTCTTGCAGATCTGCAAACCTAATTACATATCAATCTTTATGACATAAATCAGTAGCCGTCAACTGGTACCATGTCATTCTTCTATGCACAACTTTTATGTTGTTTCTGGGGGAAAGGAATAGGTGGGAGCAACTTCTGTCAAGGATACAGTCGTTCTAGAAATGATTAGCTATTAAACCTCTACCGGTGTCAACAGGTCAGTTAAGCTTCATGCCACTTATGACTTTTCTCAGAATTTAGAAGACGATAGGTGGATAGGTGGTGCTACAATGGGTCATAAGGTGCAAAATATATAGCATGATTAGCATCATCCCGGGTCGGCATCCCCCACTCCTTGGCTAGGAGATAGGAGGGTCACAAGAAGATTGGCATAAATCATAATGTGGACCTGGCATTGCCAAATTAACTGTTATTTGCTTACACAATTTAAGTTAACATATCCAGTTTTACAGTATTATCCATGCTACACCAGGTGTTGTTCATTTGGTGCATAAATGAATGACAAGTGTTTTAATTAATAAGAAATGGGACACCTGTATAGTATATCGATCTACAACAAGTGTATCTACACCTACAAGACCCCAGTTTCACATACATATTCAAAAAAAGATTGATATGACGTCACTAGACAAGAAATCCAATTTAAATCTACACATTCCCAATATTCTTACAAGTCCTCTGATTATTTTAAGAGAGTCAACCAAAGTTTGTGTCAAGTTTCAGATACCAAATTTCAGCACGTCACATAAACTATTAATTTTAACCAATTCACAATTATCGCGACTAATAAAAAATTCGAAAAAAATCAGTTCGGATTCATTTCTTCCAGAACCACAGAGTTTTCTCTCTCAGATTCACTCCCCAAACTCCAAAATGCCCTTCAGTTAACCCCCAAAATCAAATTTAACCAAACAACCATAGCCGCACTCCTCGGATCTAAGAGAAATAATCACAAGTTCACAAAAACACCCCCAAAAAAGTAAGATTAACGAAATTAACCACAGGCTTCGCAAATGAAAATCTAAAAATAGGCAGATCTAAAAACAGATATGCCGGTTACCGAAAATGGATTGACTTCAGGTTCTTCCTCGTCAAACGGATTGCGATCGTTTCCCCGATTCATTGCCAACTTCTTTTCGCAAAGCTAAAACTCCCGAAACAAAGTAATAAATGGGGTTTATATATACATACAGATTATCGCATACGTATATATCAAGCTAGAGAAACAAAATAGTGGGTAGAGTGGCACTGGCACGGAGTGTGCTCTTTTTGCTGATTTAGTACGTCGCGGGATACCCAAGAATGAAACTGACGTTCAGAAATGACACCAAAAATCTGAGAAATTACGAGAATGGGTCAATTGCGGGCGGTGGGTTTGGATTTGCTATGAGGGTCCTCATGAGTAGCCTCTCTATCCATTTGCCACGTTTCCTATACACATATAATGTGGTATCAGTGGGATTACGATTTACGAGGACTGGATTCATTGGCTGGATGAAGCCGTGGTACAATCCCTTCTGTTCACACTAGATGACAGCGCGTCGTGTTTTCAGGTTAGGCTACGCCCTTCTCCAAAAAAAAAAAAAAAAAAAAAAGGTTATGCTACGCCCGTTTATTGGTAATTTACCAATTATGCCCTTCACTTAGGGTCGCAATTCGATAGTTCTGGCATTAAAATATTAGTTGAGTTGTATAATTTTTTTTTACCAAACATGTGTTTGTTTATAAAAATTTTCAGAATTACTATTTTCTCACTTTCACTTTTTTCTATTTTTTCTCTTATCAATCACATCCACATATTTTTCACAAAAAAATATTAATCATTATTACACATTCTCTCACAAATTTCACTATTCACTTACTCACATATTTCTAACTACCAATCATTATTTTACTATTTTTAAATCAAATCAACTTTCATCATTACTTTTTTATTTTATATCCAATCACAGTATCAAAATTCATCTTTTTTCTTCCAAAATTTTTTCACCACTATTCTCTAGCAAAATGAAAATTTTCAAAATGAAAGCATATCTAATCGCGCCCTTAACAACCGAAAGAAACAGAGAGAACTACAAAAAATTCCTACTCAAATTAGGGTAGGTCAAATGAAATTGAAATTGGGTTCAAAATCGAACTTAATCGTGGTCCACCTAACCAAGGTTTTCGAGGACCGAGTGGAACTGTGTAGATTGATTCCAGACCTTTGGTCTAAAAACTGTGGAACCGACTATTTCAATCATCGGTGTAATCATGGCCAGTAGGGGTGGCAAATCGTGTTATCATGTCGTGTTCGTGTCCACTATTGTGTTTTCGCGTTATCTACTTTTTGTGAACTTAAATATAACAATAGTTGTAATTTTAAATTAATTTTCAATTTCATGTTCATGTCGTGTTATCGTGTCTTGTCATATCGTATCGTGTCTTTTGTCTTTGTAATCGTGTTTGTAATCGTGTCGTATTCGTGTCGTGCTATCGTGTCGTGTCACTCATTGTCAGCCCCACCGTGGTGGAACCCTTATCTCTTTTCATAAGTACCTTTTGGAACCTTGAAGATAGAAATCAAGTTTTTAAGAACACTAATCTAACTTTACTATTTTACGGAAGTATGTTGGACCTGATATGGTCGTAATGGACTATATCTGTTTTATCAAAGATTTACTCTGAAATCAGATTATTCAGAACTGTGGGATCTTTGCATAAGTATGCCATGTTGAGTTTATAGGCTGGAAATCTGACATGATCCATTTAAAACCTCTAAATAGAGATTGTATCTAAGTAGGTATAACAATACACGAACAAGATAGATGTCAGAAAATGCGAGTTCTCATAATCTATAAAATTCGGGTTTATTTTAATTAGCTATTTGTGTAGGGATTAAAATTGCTAATTCTTGAGAGTTATGGGACTATAATTGCTAAATCTTTAAATATATAAGACCAAAAAGCTATTTTGCTACAATGGCAAAATTGTCAAGGACCAAAATTGCAACTTTCATAATTACAGGACAAAAATTGTAACTGACCAAAAGATACAGGACTAGAATTGCAATTTACTCTAAAGTGAATATGAGAATTTGTGTTTATTTATGGATTTGTTCTTTTATTGAGCCTTAAACCTTTAACCAAGCCAACTTTTACCAGAATATTTCAATCCAAAGATTATTTTTTCCAATCCAGATCCAATATTTCTTATTTTATTCCGGTTCTTTCAATTTATTTTCAGTTGTCCAAATCCAAAGTTGTGTATTAATTAGGATTTTTACATATTTGTAGGACACAAAGAACACGAGGCCTGATATTCAAAAAATTATTTTTCGCATTTATTGAACTGCAGTTTGAGGTGGGAATTTCTATTTATCTTTTATAAATTGTATGTTAAATTATAGTGAAACATGATGCATGTCCTATAAACATAATGGCCTTCGGGCTACTAGAATCAAAATGGCCATGGGCTTCCAAAAATGTAAAAACATAATAGCTCGCCCGGCTAAGTACCTTATGGTACTCGAACATAATATTACATGTGTATGATTGATGCATTAATAATTTATATGCGTATTTATTTTAGATGAATTTTTATTCCCACTAAGCGAGTTGAAAGTTCATCTCACGTTTATTAACACTTTTCATGTTAAGGAGCTTGGCGAAGGCATGAGGCTGTGGATGTAGATGCCAGAAGTTATTTTATTGTTCTTTCATATTTTTAGAGTCAAATATTTTATTTGAGGAGTCAAACTAGTTTATTTAGAATTTTTAATGTTGTCTACTTCGAGATTTAGATTTTTGACAATTATTCATGCAATTATGGGAATTTTTATTTAATGCTTCATTTTATTAAGTCAATTTTCATGGATCATGGTCTTATTATATATATATATATATATATATATCTTAAAGTTAGAAAACAATCGGGGCGTTACACCTTCTAAACCTAATATGATGCAGAAAACAACAATGTAAGGCTAGCCAACAAAACAAAACCTAGTGTTAGCCCTCTCTTGTACCATAAATTATGGTTAACCATCATACCAAAATATATGCCCGCAAATAAAGGAAAACCAAGTCACCATAGATAAATAAAACCAAATTAGCATATACCCAACAAAGGAAATGATCCAAAACCAATCACAAGATGATCAACTAGATTTTGTCCCTTAAATCATATCAACTTCACCCAACTAAACCAACCACGAGATGATTATCTATGTTTTGCTTCACAAACCATATCAAGTTTACCCAACTAAATCAACCACAAGATGATCAAACAAATTTGCTCCAGAAACCATTTTTTTAAAACCAAAACTATCAGTAACTCTTATTGATGAAAAGTACACACAATCTAAAACGGTAAAAAAAAAAAAAAAACCAAACCAACATAGTTGCTCATATTGATGAAAACACAAAACCAACATAGTTACTCCAATACGAATAATTATTCCCATCTAATTGCACGTTGATTTCCTGAAGAGAGTCATCCATACGAGCAGTCATGATGAACGAAAAGAAACAAACCCAATATAAACCAAACAATTAGCGAAAACGAACCAAATTTGAACCAAAAAACTAGCAAAATACAAACCAAATCTGAACCAAAAAGCTAGCGAAAATGAACCAAATCTGAACCCAAAAACTAATGAAAATGAACGATTTTTTTTAAAAAAAACAACTGAAATTTATCATAGTCTTCTGGTGCTGATGGCTCGAAAGCTATTCTAAGAACCTTAGGCGACTGCACCTATCATTTTATAGTTTAGGTTGTCGAGTACTGAGTGGCATTCCCACGAAGATTATGAGTTCTAGTAATTACCTTCTTTTTATTATCTAATCTAGCAATTTTTAGATGGTTCATTTATAAAAAAAAAAATTAAAGAGTAAAAATCTATTTAATCAACAAATTACAAAAGGTTGAATTGAGGAAGATTTTTAAATAAGAGACCAAAAGATAAAAAGTGCTCGAATGTAAATTCCTCTAGAATGTCTTTGTGATTATAACAAGAATAAAAACAACCTTAAAAACTCAAGAGATTCATTCCTCAATCGAGTAGTTTTTGCTGGTGGAAAATACTTTAGAAGGGATTTGTAGACCATCACACTCTATGTTGTAATAGTTCCTCACAGTAAAGTATTTAACCATTATTTTGATCACCCTTTTAGGGAAAATGAGAATAGCCGTAGGTGAATAGCGTCGTCAAAGACCCCGTTAATTTTGAAGGTGTCATGACATATCTCAAGGAAAATTGCAATGTGATTGTTGGGATCCTCATCCGATAGGCCGTCAAATTGGACAAGTTGCTGCACAATTTGGATTGCATTAGGCTTGATTTCGAAGTTATTAGCAGCAGCAATGGGCCTTACGATACTTGATGTCGTGTCATTCATTGATGGTTTAACATAGTCATACATCGTTCTTTGCGGTAGTTCTTCGACCATGACCACAAAGGTTTATTATTGATTTCTTCAATGTCTTCTAGTTCTAGCACTTACCAACTTCTTTTATTTTATATATAATCTAGAAATTTTCAGATGGTTGATTTATAAAAAAATAAAAAATAAAGAGTAAAACTCTATTTAACAAACAATTACAAAAGATAGAATTGAGGAAGATTTTTAAATTAGAGATCATAAGATAAAACATGTTCGAATGTAAATCCCTTTAGAATGTCTTTGTGATTTTAACAAGAATAAAAACAACCTTGAACCCTTAAGTATTTACCATCCATTTTAACATAATCTCATGTTTCATGAACCGTAGAATATCCTAAATTAAGTTAAACTCTTTTTCAAATGAATAACTTCTAACCTCAAGTTGATTAACCCAAATTTATTTCCAGTTAAAAACTCCAAAATTGCATTAATGATTCATGAATTCCCATATTAAGTTTAACTTTAATCCGAAAGATTTATATCGTCCTATATATAGGATTGCATGCAATTCATTTCACTTATATTGGTTCCATCTCACCATAAATCTCTCGATCCCGATGAAGAATAAAATTCAAATCAATATATCAAAAATGTTAAATCAAATGAATGAAGCATATTAAAAGTGAATCACATAAAACATGAAAATTATAATAAAATCATTGAAACCATAATCACAAATTCATTCTAGAGTTCATTACATTCAAACACTACAAGTTTAGCTCAACATGATCTTGACAAAAAACATAATCTACATAATAATATTCACTTGACATAAACATGATTAACTTATCTTGTCTCAAGATCACAATAAGACTCCTTTGGTTGTCTTCCAAGATGCTATGTTCCAAGTCTTCCTCTCCAAGCTCTTCAATCTTCAATTCTACTCTCCTTCTCTTCTTATAATATGTAATTGATGTCTAAAAAATGTTTTTTTTTTATGAATATCCATCCTCACCCCATCCTTGGGCTTTTATTGACATTATTTTGGTGAATGTATTCCTTAATAATGCCTTCTTTTGGTAGTTTAATGCTCCACTCCATTAGTTGGGTCGTTGAGTGATTGTTTTATGCAAAATTGTTGGTGAAAAAAAAATATTATTCAGCAAAATTGGCTGTCAAAAGTTTACAAGAGTTGTCAAAACGCTTAGTTGAAGTGATTGCCCAAGATATCCCTAAAAATCGGGCAGAAAATACGATGCAAAGACGACCGTCTTTGTACAAAGACTGACGTCGCCGTGTTTTATACTTCTTTTGGCAGCCTCCAAAATATGGCCATGCTAAAAAACACGTACGGCCTAGTCGTGTTCAGTACAACATGGCTATGTTTTTGCTTTTTTTGTTTCTTTTTAACATGGTCGTGCTAAAAATATATACCCTGGTCGTGTTCAGTCCGAAAGGCCCCGAAGTGATGCGTTTGACTTGCATGGTTTTTCGAACGTTGTTGCATCCATAAGCTTGGGATATGTTTTAACATGAATCCATGGCCCGAAACTCAACAGAAATAGCTTTGAATGATCAATGTACACCAATAAAAGAGCCTCACATTAATATATGAACTATGTACAATCGAAAATTTATGAATCTAACAACAAAACAACCAAAATCCTACCCAAATAAACATGTGAAACATGCATAAGAAGACACAGTATAATTCACATTTTATATTTTTTATCTCTTATAAGAGTGTATGTAATATTTTTTAAAATATGTTTTTGTCATCCATTATTTTATTTAACTCATTAAAATTAAAAATATGCAATTTGTTTTTTATATTTTGGGCGGGCCGGCCCGCGGTGGGTTGGGCTGGGCTAGTATTTTTCCAGCTCGCCATAATGGCGGGCCGGTTCCGCCTCCCTACAAATTGGTCAAGCTTTTCGCCCGCTGGCCGACCATCCCACCAAACCGTTTTGTGACTCTAAACGCGAGGAATTAGTTCACGAGTATGCGAAATTAACTCTTTTTCTAACAAATTAAGTTCATAATTTGTTTATTTATCAAATCATAGTTTTTTTCGATAGCTATTGTTTAAATAGAATTTTTCCCCAATGATCAATGGTTGAATGCAATTGAACATATTAATGATACTTATATTATGCAAGACACTAATTTTTACTTGATAGTATTTTATGTTTTTGCTTAATTATATTTGAGTATTGATATTCGAAATATGATCATATATAATTTATGTATAAATTTGTATGATGTATAAGACGTGTTTTTGGACCAAAAAAATACATATTGAATTTTCAATTTATTTTTAAAAGTAAAAGAATTTTACATACAATTAACATCGGTTAAGAAAAATGTTGTCAATTCACTGATGTTAAAGAATAAATCGACATCGCCATCAAAAACGTCGCAAAACTCGATGTCTATTCTTAAATAGACATCACTTTAGACATCGGTGTAGTAAACCCGATGTTTATTAGCGGATTTGTCCGCTAATAGATATCGGTTTTCCACAAAACCGATGTTATAAGAGCATCTCCAAGAGTTTCCACTATTTTTGTGTGAGTTTTACCCCATTTTAGGGGAAAATTTAGTGGAAGTTAAGATTCAACTCCAACAGTCAACTCTATATTTTCCTCTAAATTGGAATATTCCATTTTTACTCATTATTATATTGAATTAATATATTTATCAATTTATAATTTAACATATATATACCTTTACATATTTTTATATTTGGGTTTAGTATTTAATTTTATTTAATATAATTAATACAAATATAATTTGCATTAATTTTAAAATTAATTGAAAAATTATTATTTAAATCCTTAATGAAAAGATCAGTTAATTTGAACATAAAACTAACATTTCATAAAAACATAATATAACAATTAGCAATAAAACATTGATTTACAAAAAATATTACATGATAATTAGGAATATAATATATTAATTTACTATTGTTAATTAAGAAATAAGAGAGTTTCTCAAAAATGAAAAAAATAAGAAATAAAAACTAAAACAAAAAACAACATTTAAATAAATGCAAATATACCAAAAAAAAGGAAAAAAAATAAAAAAATTTAACGTGAGTGAGCAGTTCCCGCTACATGTAGCGGGATACTGTTCATTTTCTCTAATTTACCGTGAAGTTTAGTGTATTGTTGGAGAAGATTTCTCCTTCAAAATAGCATAATCCCCTATTTTAGAGGACTGGTGGAGTTGCTCTAACACATTAGACAACAGAAATATCAGGAAAATGATGTCTTTTTGGTGATGCCTATTCGTATTTGTCTTGTAGTGATGAAATCATAATGAAACCACTCATCCAAGTAAGTAAGAAAGTCCCCTCACCTTCTCAAAAAAAAATAAATAAATAAAAATAAAGTCCCCTCACTTGACGAGCAAAGGGATAATCAAGAGAAATATTATATAAATCTTCATATGATTGTCAGCAAACTAGGCAAAAATCTGCAATATTAACCCACCGTCAATGCAAACTTGCTACCATAGGTATTGCCTCTTTACAAAGTCTCCACGATGCACGAAAATTGTGGCTAATTCACACAAGAAAAATGGTCTATCCCAAATTTAATTTAATGACGCAAGAAAAAAAACATCAATATAAATTAGTATTCAAAAGCATTGTAAATTATAAAAATTAGTGACACTTATTGGAAAGCGTTATTATTTTAGTCGATTTAATGACGATTTTATTAAAGAGTGGTCATAAAATGGATGTCACTCTCTATTTTACATGCAAGTTTATTTATTTGCCGGTGAGTTTTTAGAAATTACTTACGCTTTGATTGTTTGCGTCATTAAAATGACTACACTTATTAAAAAATATCACAAAGTAAAAAGGGCTTTTAACACTATTGCCCCACTTTTTGGAGACAATCAGAGGCGATTTAAAGGAGCCAGCACTGGGCTTGAGCCCAGTGCAAATTTCTAAGAATTCTACTTTTAGTACTATAATTTCTATATTATTCATAATTAGCCCATCCCAAAATTTAATGAAAACTCAAAATGACCCCAAAATTTAAATTCATTTTAAAAATAAAAGATTAAGTACTTAAAACTTTTGTGTTATCATGATATTAATGCTATAATTTAATATATGTTTTTAGACTATTTTTGTAATCCTTAATTTATTATTAGTACACTTACCATGTCATATAAGTTTAAACTGTAGAAATTAGAATATGTATTCTAAGTATCAAATATATTAAAAAAAAATCATATGATTATTAGTTAAAGGCACAAATAAATTTAACAGTTTTGCTTATCGTGTCTACCGTGTCGTGCCATATTTTTAGTGTTTTTAGCTTCTTTGACTTTAAATTTTAGGCCCAATAAGATTATTGTGTTGCGTTTGGGCTTTAGTTTATCGTGTCAAGTTATTATTTATCGGGCCGGTACGATCGATTTGTCTACTCTAAGTGTCATCATCAAGTATGAAATTAAAAAATTATCAGTGTTTTTTTAGCTTTTTTTTATATTTAGTTATTGGATTCTATTATTTTTGGCAAGAAAACAAACAATATGAAAAAATAGAATATGTCCATTTGATTGCTAATATAAACTAGTACGCGACCCGTGCGACGCACGGGATGTGATGAAATGTGTTGTTGAATGTAAAGTACGTATATATACAAAGATTAAAATAAATAAGAATCGAAAAAAAAATCAAGTTAATAAATACATTCAATAATTACACATTCATCTCAAAACAAAAATAATTACACATTTTGGAATACTTCCTTGTACACAACATTATTCGTCTGTTTGTTTTTCGAATTATCGTCTCCACAAACTAATATTTTCAGCCCAGATTCGTCACTCGAGATACAACAACGTATAATTGACCATGATCAAAACCCGATTTTTCAAATAGAGACCCACATTGGAGAGAGATTGTCCTTGCTCTTGTTAATAGTCATTGCATACGAAACAATTAGAGGAAATTGTCTACTGCTGAAACTTGAATGGTATCCTAAGGTCCGAAGGGTTAGTGTCATTCGGGAATCAACACCTTATGACCAAAGATTGGCACCGCTTAAGATTTTAGACTCAAGTACATGCTTGCCAAGTCTCGTAATCACTAATCTTGTACCGTTGCACAATCCAATCGAATAGTCGATGTTCCTCAATAGCATAACAGAGTCCCAACCTTCGGATGCAATTCATGATTCGACACCGAGCATTTTATACCATTTAGGAATTCCGGCGTGTGCGATCATGCAAGAAATCAACATTAGAATCGACTTACACGTGCTTTATCGAACTCAAAATGTCGACCTTCTGAGGAGTTCAAAGACGTCATATATTGATTAATTGACTCGACAACATCAAGTGTAGGTGCCAAAATAGCTCTTTCCTTCAAATATGTCGGATCATCAATGGCATCTCTAAACATTGGATAGGTATCTTCAACAATAGTTCCAATCGGATCATCGATTGCACAAGCAAAATATCTTTAGGAATATCAATAGTGGAGTAACCATCACTTTCTTCTCCGATTGTTCCGTCACCAATGCTTGCTATCCATTCGAAAACTTAACCAACTCGGAATAATCATCGTTTGTCCAAGACTTTGAAGACGCATATTCTTGGTCAGTCTGAGGACTGTAATATAATCCCATAAGTGGGAAGAATTTATTGTGGCATTAACAATGTCCTGTCGTGTTCCCTTGGGTACAACAGGTAAGATTTGTCTCAAATCCCCACCGAAAACGAGCGTTTACCTCCAAAAGGGACATGGAGATTTTGTGGGTTCTCGAGCCGCATAATATCTCGTCTGATTGGTCCACCGACTCAAAGCAGTACTTATTCATCATTGGTGCTTCGTCCCAAATTATAAGTTTACAACGAACGATCAATTCCGCGAGTGGGGTTCCTTGTTTGATATTGCACGTCGATTGTTCATTTGGATTTAACGGAATAACAAATCGAGAATGCGCGGTCCTTCCACCGGGTTAGAGAAGGGTTGCTATGCCGCTCGATGCCACGTTTAGAACAATTTGTCCCTCAGATCTCAACTTAGAAGATAAAGCCCTCCACAGAAATGTTTTTCCAGTACCTCCGTATCCATATACAAAGAACATACGACCTTCGTTGCATTCAACGACACGTATTATTTTGGAATACACTTGATGTTGTTCGTCCGTCATCTTCGAAAGAAGGCTTTGGTGCTCCTTAAGCAACAAATTACGATCATACCTTAACTCGTCATATATCAATCTATTCTGATTAATTTCAAAACCATCAAAATCTGGGAATGGCATTGTATCAAATTCACGTAGGCTCCTGCCGCGACTTCTCATTAGTTTCTCAATTTCCACCAATGCCAGATTCTTGATTTCATTCTCACTCAATATCAGCTCTATACAAAAGAATAAAATAGAAAAACTTTAATAAAATAAATATGGATCCATATTTTTAGTATCAACAAATACGCATAAATAAAAGTTTAATTAAATATAATGGAAAATCATTGTAATACCTTGATGTTGCATAAGAGCTCGTCGTCTATATAGAATATCATCCGAAAGATGTTCCCAGCATTTATCCCACACCATGTGTGGCATCTTTGAAAAGAATCACCCGACAATAATGACACAAACATAATCCGTAGAGACTCTGCAGACGCCTTGATGACTCGCGCCGGTGATGCCATCAATGTATTCTCTATCATCTTCCAACAAACCAAGAGCATAGCAAGCGTCGCGATATGAAGAGTATTGAACCCCTTTAACCTTCTTATAATCATCATGACACGTGGCACCACGTACTACATTGATGAGACACCTCAAATAGTACATATCACCAAAGACCGGAGGCACATAAAAGACTCGTCCCTATAGATTTTCCAGCTTTTCTTGGCACCCACTTCCGATTGGTCGTTTCCATGTAAACTTTGTCGGAGCTTCGGCATAAGTCACCTCTCTTGCTTCAGGATATATCTTATCGGCTTCCATCCATGCCAAGAACATGCTTTCCTTAACAAAGATTCTTATTTAGGACCTCATCTATTCGTTAGAATCATGAAAAATAATGCTCGCTTTCGTTTTCAAGATGAAAACTAAGGCGTTCAACGGAAGGGTATTTATACTTTGGGTTCAAATCCCAACAATCTCCATCTTTGCCCGCATGACGAAACATATCTGCAATCATAGTACATGTTGACTTCATCGATAGGTTTCTCGATTCGTCATCATTTGTACTCGATAGAATGAAGGCTCACACACGATCGTGCCCCTTATTCACATATTTAAACAAATACTTAATCGATCTTGATTGATTGCACCATTCCACATTAATGTGAGCACCGTACTTGAGTAGCAATCGGCGATTATGAGGAACAACATATCTATTGTCAAGAGGTACACCGTTTTTCTCAACTATTCTCCCATTATCTCGACGCTTATAACGTGGATAACCTTCTTCATCAATAGTAGTAGCATCAACAAATTTCTTCGGAAAATGCTTTGTACAACGACCTTCAGACATGCAGGGTGAGTTTTTTCGTACATCACCACATGGACCATGAATCATAAAGTCTCTCACTGCCGCATAATAGCATGGATCAGATGCCTCGTCTGGTATTTCGGCTGATATAATTCTATCTATTTCAGCTGCGGTTGGAAACTTGTCCTCCTTAGTTTAAATAGTAATATATGAGCATGAGGCAATCCACGTTTCTCGAAATTCTATCGTGTATACAATCGCAATGAATAAAATCAGGAAATCAAAAAATTATATAATGATTAATAACATTTAAACTGTAATGATCATAATAATAATAATAATAATAATAATATATAATAATATAAAAATAATAACTCATAACCTGCTACTACTTTCCCAAATATTTCATTTTGCCAAGATCTTTGATTAAAGCATCTAGCTTAACTTTGAAGATTCTACAAACAATATCGGGTCAATCCTTGGGATTCAGATTCTTATTCTCAAGAAAACGGACAATCTCTGGCCACTTTGGGTTGGAAGTAAATGTTATGAATAAATCTGGATATCCAGCCCAACGACAAATAGCCATTGCATCCTGATAGCTTTGTATCATGAATCGTGTGCACCGCCGTGAAACCGAGGGTAATATAATACGTTTTCCTTGAGTACTTGGATTGATGTCTCCATTCAACACAAAGATCCGACAAAGCCTTTATATATATCGCAACGCAACTTTTTTTGATGCAAGCGAATATATTTCAATCGTGACGATTATACCATTGTATAAGCATCAACTACAAATTGTTGAAACAATCTACGCGATGATAGAATTGTCGAAGATTCTATTAATCTGTCGTGTAATCTATATGCAAAGAATTCACGAACGCTTATTGTTTTTCTCCCCCCTGGACTTGATTTCTTCAATTCAGAAAATGGGATATCTTCTCTGTACCCATCTTCACCGTAAGGTAATAGCAAAGGATATTGCAAAGCCAGATAAGAGGCATTCAACTCGTTTATGCGTTTCAGATATCCTGCTTTCGTTTCAACCACAATATCCCTTTCACCTAGAGCATGATCAAAATCACCAACGATCAAAGCAGCAACTTCGGAACTTGAAGGCAAATTGTACCTCCTTGCGTCAGTATTTCGGGCTCCTATTAGACGCAATCGAACATCAGAATTTGAAGATTGCTGGATTTTGTCTTTGGCCATTCTAAAAGTCTTCACCAAAACATTATTTTCATCCAACATTTTTTTTAGTTCAGCAACAATATCTTGATGCAAATTATTAGTTTCGCTTCCTTGTCTACAAAACAATATTAAAACATTTGGAGTGAATAGAGTACAAAGTAATAAAATATTATTCAAATTAAATTTAAAAATAAATCTTACCTCACACAATTTAGCCTATTTGAAATTTCATTATCCGTATCATATATGTACATCTGTGCAAATTTTGGAATGGAACCATCCGAGGGCAACAGACTACCAATAAGATGATAATTTTGTCCATGCAAGCGAAAAATTGGAGGACCTTGACCCTTATTTATATCAGTATCGATTTTGCCTCCCATTGATGTGAAACAAAACATATTATTATACGATCTTATATTTTCTTGGAAATGCCTGCTCTTATCACTAACTCCAAATAATAATTCATGAAGCACGAGGAGGTGGTTGTTTGATAGAAGGAAAGTGAATAATTCCATGAACACAACACAGGGGAATATTGAGGATTTTTGGATTTTACGTGGGATCGTAGCCTTTCTTCGTACCAAAATAACGCACCACAAAATTGGCAAGTATATGTTGCGTCACCGACATCCCAGTAATCTGTAAATTAACTAATGATTTATTAATTATCTCAATAACATTTAAATTAATTAAATACATCAAAAAAATATAAAATAGTTATAATTACCAATTGTAGTCAAGGACACATGCTCAAACAAATTTGTTTGATTTACATCAGTCGTTACATTTTCAGTGATTAGAGTATTTGCATCAATGGTATCAGTTTGAACATTATCATCGAGCGTAAGGTCGATGACCACTGTATTGTAGGTGCTCTTGATAGATGATACAACTATATCACCAAATGAATTACTAATATTCTTGAGATTTTTTTGAGGCTGAGTTTTTAAGCTTGGAACAACGACTGCAACAAATTCAATTACACGTATTAAAAAAATGAATAAATAATATGAACTATTTATTATTTTAAAGACTGAATGAATAAATAAAATATTGAATATACCATTTGTGATGTCACTAAGCGGTGAACCCGACAATTGACAAATAGTACTTCTTGACGAATCTCGAAATTCAAATCTATTTGCCATATTAGAAGGGGTGCCTGCTAAACCTGTAAAATTTTCTAAAGAAAAACAATAAATGAGCTTATCAAAAAATATTAAATCTATAAAAATATTAAAAATATAATACAAAACATTAAGGAAAAATCATTATTCATAAACCATTAGTTTAATTTATATAATTATTAAATTTTCAAAATAAACCAAAAATATAAAAAAATGAATAGTATATAAATAATCTAATTTCATTTAATATTTGATTTATTTAATAAATTAAAAAATTATCGAATTTAATTAAAATTAGCGATTTTAATTACAATAAAATAAATATTAAATATAAAAATAGATTAAATGAAATTAAATATAAAAAATGTTTAATATTTTTATTATAAATAAATTTCGATTTTAAAAAAATTTTAAGATTTTAAAATACAATTTTATAAACAATCACAAAAATTTTTAAATAAAAAAACACATCATAGTTTTCTAAATTCAAATTAAAATAGGTGCAAATTCATAGCCCAAAACACAAACAATTGGAATAAAAACTTAAAAAATCTCAACCCATTTTTTACACAAAATATATCTTGTTGGACTCTAATTTTGTATGGGCTTGAAATTAATTTATCACATTAACCCATTTATACATTAACCCATTTATACATTAACCCATTTATACAACATAAAAAGCCCATCCACAAAATTACATTTTTGCATTTAGAAATACATCAAAAATATACATCAGATTTTTCATAATCACACGATCGCGACACGTGTCCAAACTTTTGACTAATGGACGGTAAGGATTTAGAGGATTCTTCCCTCTATGAAGAAACACAACTTAAACCCTTATCCCAAAACCACCCAACCCCACCCCCACTCGCCAACTGAAACCCCCATATCCCCAAAACCATTTCACTCATTCAACTCTCTCTCTCTCTGCCTCACCGATTCAACTCTCTCTCTCTCTCTCCTCATTTATGTCATCTTCTCAAATCTTCGATTTCGATTATTTGGTTTTTTTTGGTGGATTCACCATTTTTTTCTGAGAGAGAATAGGCACAGAGATGTTTCTCTGATTGTTGCCTACTATTTTCTCTCTCGAAGAAATTTTTTGTTGGTTAATGTTTTTCCATCTATTTTTTGAGCGAGAACAATCACATTTTTTTGTGATATTTTACTGATGAGGCCATATAAATTTTCGATTAAGTTCGAAAAAATGAGATTTTCGAGTATATATTCTCATTTTTTCGATTTTTTGGTTTTTTGATCGAACATTTATTAAATTTTTTTTATCTTATATTTTCGAGTAAACTTTATTTGTTTGATGGTGAAGTTTTTTTTTTGTTTTTGTTTAAGAATTGGTATTTAAGTCCGAATTTTTCTGTAGAAGTTAAAAATTTTTTGTTTTTGAAAATATTTATATGTTATTTAAAGCCTGTACATGTTAAAATTTCTAAGATTCGAAAATATTTCTTTAGAAATCTTGAAGAAAAAACCCTAGATCTAAAAAAAAAAATAGAGCTAGGGTTCGAAAATACTTCTGAATGATTTTTCGGTGATGTTGGCCTTTTTTTAACCGATAACATCTTGAAAACCTATTTTTTTTTATGTTCAATGTTCTTATATTTATTCATAGAATATGTTTTTGGATCATTTTTACATCTTGAAATCCGTTGATTCTGATATTTTTACATTTTTAGCATGTATAGGTTTGTTCTTATATTTATTCGGAGTATATTTTTTTTTGGCCATTTTTACGTTTTTAGCATGTAAAGTTTAAAAAATATATGAATCGAAAAGATATCCTTATAAATCTTGGAAAAAAACATAGCTCTAGAAAAAAATAAAATAGATCTACGGTTAGAAATTATTTTTGTTGAATTTTCGATGATGTTTTACTTTTTTTAACCGATAACATTTTTTTTATGGCTTTTCGCTTTAGTAGTCCATGTCTTTAAAATAGCTATTATTCGAAAAGAATTTTGTAGTTTACTTGATGATGTTTGCCTACGAAAAAAAATCTATTCTTACAGTGCTGACAACCAAAAGGTAAGATCTATAAATTTTTGTGAATATTATTTTTAATATTATAATATTTTTCTAACGAATTTTTTCGTGTTTTTTTTGCAGGTGTATAAAACATTTATGTAATCAGATGATTAGAACAATACAATTTAGGTAAAAATTCTCATGCATTTTTTATACTACAGGTATATAGTAAAAACAAAATTTAAATTTAGATATAATTTCTGTAATTTTGCCAGATTCATTTTTCTGTTCATTATTATTATTTTATAAAAAATGTTGCAATATTCATTTAAATGTGTTGATGTGTATATACAGAAATTAAAAATTACATTTTTTTAAAAATTATTTATTTTTATTATTATTAATAAATTATCATCGTTAATAAAAAATATACAACAGATTTTCATGTTTGAGGTTATAGTGCTAAATTTAACAACAAAATTGTAAAATGTTGTTGTTGGGTGAGAATTATATATATCGGTTTAAATACTAAATTCCTAATAAATTATAGCCTAATCAAGATCTAAACTGGTGTTGTAACAGTAAAACAGACATCTTTCTTGTATTTGTAATATTGTTTTTTAATATGTGACAGGTTACTAATATAAAAACATATTGGTTCACAAATCTGAAAAAAAGATAAGTTTCAAAACCATTCTTCTAGTGTTTCATTGTAAAAAGTTTATAATCTATACATGTATATATGTTTTGTTTACATTGTGTTAACATACTAATATAAGTTTTTTTATTTTATTGCAGGGTTATTCAAATGGGTATTGCAGGCA
The DNA here is from genome assembly GCA_016081115.2 of Rehmannia glutinosa. Classification (NCBI taxonomy): domain Eukaryota; kingdom Viridiplantae; phylum Streptophyta; class Magnoliopsida; order Lamiales; family Orobanchaceae; genus Rehmannia; species Rehmannia glutinosa. The sequence continues at coordinate 19,857,847 of CM071927.1, read as the reverse complement.
ATTTAAAACAGATAATCAATAGCACTCAAACAGATAAGTATATCAAAGTTTGTTCATTCAATTTATAATAAAAATACATGAAGTGTGATTTGTTTGAAATATAACACTAATCAATATCTTTATTGTATTTCAGGATGCACAGAACAATCCATATAACAAAACAAACAACAAAAGAAAAATTTTGCACAGATAAGTCAAATACTAAACTACTTTTGCGCATATTTAATAGTTCATGATTAACTACAAAAATTCAGACTATAATATAATAAAAAATCAATATAAATATATTCCAAATGTTAAACGAAAATACCGTTGTGATTGATGATATTTCTCTTGCGTTTGCTGCCCAAAACTACAGAACTTGTTAGCTTTCTCATGGTTCTTGATAAATTTTACACACTTATGTTGGCTCTTCTTGACATTCTGTGTTTTGCTGATGTTTCTGTCAAAATGCTTAAGAAGGGATTGATATACATATTCTGATTCTGCTAGACCGTGTGTGTTTTGCTTTTGTTTCTATCAATCTGCTTAAGAAGAGCTTGATATAAATTTTCTTATTCTGCTTGACCTAGTGTGTTTTGCGGTTGTTTCTGTCAATTGCTTGTTGTGTCCGTCTACTATGTGTATTGTGAAATCAGAATTGATCCATGAGAGATGTGTTAAATATTTATACTCAAAAAAGGGATGATTTTTAAAAGGAAATATTTATAAAACTGAATAAGTTAGCTTAAGATTTGTATTCCTTCGTATCTATATATAAACACAGTACACATTATTAGTTAAGCATATTTTGGGCAAAAATTTGTTAAACCATTATTTTTGGTGTATATAAGGTAACTCATATGATTTGGTGTATCATATATGCGTTTCTTTGTTTAATGAGATAAAAATGGTATAGATGTTGATATCACATGTCAATTTATAAAATACAAATAGATACTTATCAGGAAATATATCCCTGTCGATTTGATTGCAATTTTCGAAAGATATATATGGAAGTGAATAAATATAATTTTGATATGAACACTAACTAATAAATATTTTAGAATAGATCTATACCCTATAAAAATATATATATATATATAAACGTCTATTTTAAATTTTAAATCAAACATTAGGGATTGCACCATAATTGTTATAATTTTTGATTGTTAGCCCAAAATAGTATGTTTAAAACCCTTTAGTATACTTAATACATATGTGTAATATATATTAAAAGATCTGCTACTTTATAACTACACTAAATGAAAGTGTGGAAAAACCAATTCGAATAATAAGGTTAATCTGTATTTTACTTAAATTTTATTTTTGCTAATGATTGATATGTGGTCCTAATCGATAAGTACTTGTTCCTGATTATATTCAATTTTCGACTGGTAATGATATTGATGAGTACTTGTGTCTGATTAACATATTGTATTGTGTATTTATTTCTTTGCTAATGATTGTAATGTGATGCGAATTGATATTGTTGGCAGTAATGTTGTGACTTCATTTTTTATATTGTGACTCATTCTATTGATTTTTATTGTACTATCTCTTATGTAGATTTGATTTTTTTTGTAGATATTAAATTTGATGTGATTTCGATATGAAAAATTAAAATATGTAAATACTATTGACGTGATTTGATTATAATCGGAAAATTTTGATTTGATTAGAAACAGAAAAATTATCTTACTGAATTTAACTTCCCTATGAATTTGTTACAATTCGGAATGTATTGATTACCCCTTTATTAGAATAATATTCTGTATATCAATTTAGAGTCTCGAAATTATTGACTAATACTATGTATTAGTCAGAATAATATAAAATTCGGATTTGTTTCCATTAATAAATTCCAAACGAAGTTTCTTACCAATATATATATATAAATTTTTTTACTGATGATTAATTACAATAATATTTAATGATTATTGATTAGAATAATATAAGATTTGGATTTGTTTCCATTAATTATTCCCAATCAGCAGAAAAAAAATCGATTTCACACCAAAAAAAATCCAAAAAACCGGAACCAATATTTTACTATAAGATTTGGATTTGTTTCCATTAATTAGTTCCAATCAGCAGAAAAAAAATCGATTCCAGACCCAAAAAAATCCAAATAATCGGGATTTGTTTCCATTAATTAGTTCCAATCAGCAGAAAAAAAATCGATTTCAGACCCAAAAAAATCCAAATAATCGGAACAAATTTCTTACTAATTGAGGAAGGATCGTTTAGGCGGGAAAAAAGTTTTTTTTACTATTTATAAGTGACTTGGTTATTATATATATATATAGATATATCACTTTGTTTTTATGAAGTAATTTCTACTTTTTATTTAGAAATAATATAGCTATTCTTGTAATAATTCGTTATATATAATCATTGTTCTATGTATACATATATATATATATATATATAATTTTCTTAGCTAAATCTTTATTTCTTAGCCTACCCTACTACTAATTTCTGGATCCGCCACTGGAGACAATGACAACTTTTTATGCTTCCCGGTACTTTTTTTGACAAATTTACGTTCTTGCCCTTTTTTTACACAAATTTACACTCCCGCCAAAATTTCCGAACTTTTTTACGTTGTTGTTTCAAAATTGTTTCGAACATGTTTCAAACATTTTTCTTCCAATAAAATTTCAGTGAAAAAATAATTTTAGTCCCGTTAAATATTCCATTTTATATTCGAAATGGCTTATAAAAAATAAAGAAATATACACATAAAATAACACATATCAAAACCAAATAAATTAAAAATATTATAGAAACAACATGAACAAAAAAACACAATACAATTTTTGATCTAATTCATGAAAACATAAAAAACATGGAAACAACCAAGAAACTATATGAAAACACCATATGAGCAAAAAAAGTTAAAAATAGGTAAAAATTGTATTTAAATATTGAAAACTACGTGGAAACAACAAAGAAAAATCATAACAATATTAAAAACGACATGGAAACAACCCAGAAACAATGTAAAAAATATTAAAAACACCATATGAATAAAAAGAGCTTAAAGATAGGTAAAAATTGTATTTACACATTGAACACTACATGGAAACAACAAAAACAATTATTAGAACAATATGAAAAATATTATAGAACAACACAAAAACAATATAAACAATGTACAAAATAATACATGAACCAAAAACAACATAAGTAATAGGTAAAAATTATTTTAAAACATCGAAACAACAAAGAAACAACATAAAATAACAAAGAAACAAATTTATACAACATCCAAACAATATATATAACATATAAAGCAATACATGAACCAAAAAAAACAAAAAAAAAACATAAAAATAATCAAAAATATGCATGAGCGTAAAAAAAGAAAAAAAAATAGGTACAAAAGTGATATGAGCGTATTTTGTGGTATGTTTACCGGAAAGAGGGTATTTTATATAATTCCTCCAAGTAAAAAATTAGAATATTTATCCCAAATTGAAAGGTTGAAGTATACACAATGATACTAAGAGTTAATAAATAAAGACCATGTGGTGTGTAATTGAGTAAGTCAAGAATTAAATATTAAGCTTAACATTTTTAAGGAATTAATAAATAATTGACATGTAATCAATTTTTCAAAAGCTACAAATGTAAAATACGCCATAATTTTAATGACACTAATTTTCAAAAGCGTTGGGACTTTAAAGACACTCAATAGTATCCCTAAATTTAACAAACGTTTTTAGCGTCAGCAAAGCTTCATTTAAAATATATTAAATCTTTAGTAATTGTGACAGAAAGTAGTGTCATCACTTAATGACGCATTTGATAAAAACGCCAGGAAATGTAATTTACCTACCATAGATCTTGAGTCACAAATATATTTGTGACATGAAATTTAATAACACAACTCATGACGCTTTCAAAAGCGTAGGTAGTGTACCTTATGACTAAGGATGTGCACGGGATGGTCCGGAGATTTCAAAATCTCCAGAACTGTCCCGAAGTTCAGAGATTCCAAAATTAAATTTTCAGAACCAACAACTGTAGGTCCTAAGGGGTGCGAGTAAGGTTTAGAAGGGGGGGTTGAATAAACCTTACCAACTTTTCGCTTTTAGTCCTTTTAAGATATTACAGAGTTAATCACACAGCTAAGTCCTTGAGAGACAACTAAGTTAGTTAATCAATAGAGTTAGCCACTTAACAGACTCGATAGAGCTGTTGATAGAATAACTCAGCTGTTTAGACTACACCTTAACTTGGCTGTGGTGAGTTCTTCAGCGGAAGACTTAACACCCTTGAATTTTGGTTTAACTTTGTATTAACACTTGGTTTTTGGCACTTTTTTATTTATCAGTTGGATAGCAAATTATCAGCAGATATAAAGTATGTGAGCAGGAATGTAAATATGCTGAAATGTAAATAACACAAGTGAATTTTATAGAGGTTCAAAGATGGGGTAATTCTTCTATTCTTCTCATCTCCAACTCCTGGAGGAATCCACTAAGTAATGATCAGAGTACAAAGTGGTTATCAGTCTAGAGACAAGTCTTGATCACGCAGCTGACTTGCTCCTTGGACTCAGTTTGGAGATGCCTTGGTCACACAGCTGGCTTCTCGTCCGACTCAACTTCTTCACAGAGCGGCTGCCTTGCTACTTCAGCTTACTTTCTCAAGCCCTCCAATAACTTGAGATTCGTTCGATCTTGAACCCCTTTTGATTCTTCAAAAGTTTTCTCTTCAACAGTTTGAAGTTGTCTTTCTTTCACATCTTAGTGTTGGATTAATTTCCTTCGAGATTTAGGCTTGAGGATTTTGCTTGAATAACTTGAGAATATTTTGCAGGTTACAGTTTGAATGTTGCTTGTTATCTCAGGTGTGCAAGGTAACATTTTCTCAAAGTGATTCTTCAGCCTTTTATAGTGAACTTTCAAAAATTTGCCCGTTGAAGAGATAGGCTGATTTTCAAAAGTCACTTATGTTCGTTGGCTTGTCTTTTCTTGGTCTCCAGTCTTGAGATGTAGACCTTTCCTCGTATTAAATGATTGTTCAGCTTTTCAGGTTCTGACACGAGGTGCAGTGCTTCCCATTGGTCTATTCCTTTTGCACGCTTCTGGGACTGAGCACTTTAAGACATGGCAGCATGGAAGTATTACTTATTTAGGTAATATTCTTGACTTTTATGCAACGGATCCTTTTCAGTTAATTCCTCTTTGCAGCTGCCTTTTCCCCAGGTGACTTGAGTCTTCCTCAATGATTGAGAGACTCATCTGTCACTTCAACTTGTGACATGGCCTCTAGGGTTGACTTAACTGACTCTTCACACAGCTGTCCCTCAGCTGTTACGTCTTCAGTCGAGTCCTTGATCTTCTTCCTTGGCCTTACTCAGTTGTTCCTCAGCGGAGTCTTCACTTCACTTCTTCAGTTGACTTCTTGTATTCCCAGCCATAGATGACTTGACTTAGCTCATTCAGCCCTAACTATTATAATGAGAATTACAAGAAAAATGGGGTGCCAACATTATAATCTAAGTTTTACATGGCATTCATCAAAATCATTAAAATAAATTTCCTAACAATTTCCCCCTTTTTTATGATGCCAAAACTTAAATTTATACAAACAATATGCAAACAGCAAAGATACATATAGACAATGCAGTAACAAGAAATGTATGCAAAGAATCAATCTTTTTATTGATCATAACATTCTTGTCCTTTACAAAGATGTTTACAATGTGTATCAGAGCAATCAGAGCATACTTATATCTACGCAAATTATAGATTTTTCATTGAACGTACAGAAGGCTTACATGCATATGTATTTACAAAAGTAAAATACATGAAGGGTTAGCAAAGAACACTTCATCGCTTCACCGCTCCTTCTTTTTCTTCTTTTCAGCCTCTCTTTTTTCTTTTCTTCTTCAACTGCTTTCTTCTTTTCATATGCCTTCTTCGCAGCTTCATCTTTCCTTTTTCTTTCTTGTCTCTTTTGCCACAACTGAGTTTGCCTCTTATTTTCTTCTTGGATTCTTTTGACATATTCAACATTTTTCCTCTCCACTTCCAGATTGGCTACTTCATCGTATCCATCCCAGTAGATCCTTTCCTTCTTGCCTGGATCTACATATTCAATATTTTTGGGTAGAGGTCTAGGTATAAAGCCTCTACCTCCACCACTTCTTCCTCCTCCTCCTCTAGGCGTATATTGTACCGGAGTCTTCTTCTTGCCAGTTGAGTGACTTCTAGTAGTTTGCTGCCTATCAGCTTCTTCACATAGCATCGGACCTTTCTCCCAGTACAAGTCCCAGGCTTAGGCTATGGACATGTTTTTGAAGTATCCTTCGGATTCGAGCATTTTGAACTCTTCAACTGATATTGGCTCTTGTCCGTCATCTGGAATGGCATCTGTATCTTTTCCTGCCGGAATGCCTCCCAACTGTTTCAATATTTCTTCAACACGGGCATCCGTTCTCTTGTCGAATTCCTCCTTCTCTACTTCTACAGTTTTTCTCTTTTGAGACATAGGCACAACCGAGTGTTGGAGCGGTAGGGTCACCGGAAGTTTGCTGATTATGCTAGTTGTGACATGACCTTGCTGAGGGGTTTCAGCAAGCATTAGGGTCACATCCTTTGACCTTTCCCCCTCAACACCTTTTCCCTTCTCCTTTCTCTTCTCATCAGCTGTCTCCTCCTTCTTCTCAACAGTTGTCTCCTTCTTCTTCTCAACAGTTGTCTCCTTCAACATCTTCAGGTATTCTTCTTCCCCCTTTTTGGCATCATCAAAGGAGAGAGGAACCCTGGAAACATCCCAGCAAACATGAAGTCCAGTCGGCTAATAGTAGAATTTGGTCTCGCTTGAGTCCGTCAGTGAGTATGTGAGTATCTTTGCTCGAAATTCTGAGCGGGTGGCTTTGGACTCGGTTGCCACCAGTTTCATTTCAACCATGAGAAGGCTGAATTTGGCATTCATATTCTCCTCAACGTGCAGAAGTTCTTTTCTATGAAATTCACGCATCAGCTCCATCTCTGTTGTATGAGAGGCATGCATTCTGTCAATATTGTTCTATATCCTCCGCTTCATGTCGAAGATTATCAAGACCTCCCGGATCAAAGATTTTGTTGTACAATGCTTTTTGGTTTTCAATTTTAATTTAAATTTTTTCTATATATGGTGGAAAAAATAATTTATTGATATGATCCAGCCTTGCAATGAGTAGCAATACTATTTATCTGTATTTGCTTTTTTGGAATATTTTTCAACTATTTCTAATCTAGTTTGGTATGATTTTCACTTGTTTGGTGAGTTTATGTGTGTTTATTTTTGGACAACAATTTATATGTATTCTCATCTATAGGTTTGAATAAATGTTTGTTTGTTTACTCTTCATGAAAAAAGTTATTTTTTTTGGTTTATTTATTGTTCGCGAACAAAATTATTAATCGTTCCTGAACATATTGAACATGAGCCCGAAACGAACATGTTCACAAACACATTCAAACATTAAAAAAATTTATCAAGCCGAACACGAACAAGTTTTTTAAAATGTGAATAAAGCTCAAATCAAGCTTGAACATGTATAAAATTAAACGAACATATGACAAACAAGTTAAAGCTCGGCTCGGGATCAAGATACCTCTCTATATAACACTATGTTGTAGTGGGATTTATCAAATAAGGGAGAGCAATAAATAATTGGAAGAAATAAGAATGCTTGTAAAAGTAATATCACATTGTGAAGATGGAATTTATCAATATTAAAAAGCCACCTTGGAAATGTGTCAAAAAAAAAAAGAATGGAAACATTATTTATTTCATGGGTAACTTGACTCCATCTAACCCATTTAATATGATTATTATGTATGTTTAATAATTTCAACTGAATTATTTTTTTCTTTTAAAACTAAACACCATGACACATTATTTATTCGATAAAAAGTATCACAATTCGCAACATACAAAAATATACGACATAATTATTAGATAAGTAACATAACATACAAATCTTATGTTAAGACTAACATACAAAAGACATACAAAATAATAATAGCATTCATAATTAACGAGGTTTTAGCATTTAAGTTTTAAGGTCGTGTTTTGTTTTTCTATTTTTTGTCTTACAATTAATTATTTACTTAGTTTTCTTTTAAATTTACAAACGAGTTTTATGAGTTAAATGTGTCATAACATGTTGGCCCCAACAGCCGAACCCAGGGGCAGAACCACCCTTACTCAAAGCCCTCTCCCCCAAAAAAAAAACCTTTTTTAGATATATATATATATATATATGTAATATTTTAGTATTTTTGTCTTCCTAATCCAAATTGTTGATCAATAAAATTTATTGTGAGCCAAACAAGCTCATGACAATTACTTTTAAGTTTAAATAATCTATTAATCGTATGAGTTTTGATATATATTATAATATTTAAAATAGTGGAGTATATATCTTGATTAGAATTTGGTGACGAAATATTTAACTATGAATATTATATTGATGTAGTTTTTTAATGCAAATATAACATATTTAAATTTTATTTTATATATAGGACCCCCTATTATATGAGTACATAGGACCAGATCCAAGCCACAAATCTACTAATTTCGATGGTTGAGATTAAACCTGATTAATGTTGATAAATTATGTGATAAAGTCAACGTGAGGGCAAATCAATCCACATAAGAATATAATGTTGGCTAAATCTAGTAAATCCCATTAAAATAGGATGAATTACCATCAAATTTGCAATCACAATCCACCAATCTGTTATTGGAAAATCATCCCAGCCATAATCACCTTCTCTACCGAGTATGCAACGAAAATCTTCTCCCACAGTACACAAAGTCGACATTTTGAGAGTTCAAGCAAGAAAAAAAAATGGATGACACCTACGAAGAATGCTTCAACGCTAATGAACAACAAAGTGACTATTTTTCTCGCCTTTCGATTATTTATATTGTCCATTTTTTACTAAATCTAATTAAAATTTGATTCGCATCTTTCTAAAATAATCATTCGATTCATCATTTTATTTTTTTGTATGTTTATCCAAAAAGTTGCTTATGCATGTCTATAATCTTGCTTATTTGTGCCAAAGAATATGCTTATAATTATGAACATACTTGCGAATCCAGAAAAAATCCAATTCTTCGTCCCCATTTTGTTTTTTGTATGTTTACCCAGAAAGTTGCTTATTCGTGTCTATAATCTTGCTTGTTTGTGCCTATGAATATGCTTATAAGTATGAACATATACTTGCGAATGCAGAAAATTCAATTCTCCCCATTTTTTTTATGTTTACCCAGAAAGTTGCTTGTGCGTGTCTATAATCTTGCTTATTTGTGACTATGAATATACTTATAATTATGAACATACTGGCTAATGCAGAAAATTCAATTCTCCATCCCCATTTTTTTATGTTTACCCAGAAAGTTGCTTGTGCGTGTCTATAATCTTGCTTATTTGTGACTATGAATATGCTTATAATTATGAATATACTGGCTAATGCAGAAAATTCAATTCTTCGTCCCCCATTTTTTTTTATAAACATGCATGCTATGATCGGAATTGCTGCTTATATGTGCTTAAATAATTGTTGTCTTGAATGCAACATGTTGCTTACGTTTATTCTGTGCAGCCGCGAAGGGTTCAATAAGGTTAAGAGCTCATCTACATCTCACGAAGAAGCAATGCTAAATGATGACGAAAGCTCACAAGTGAGACACAAAAGACCAACAAGGGTGGGATGCAAAGCGTGGTGCGTGCTCCAAGCCACTGCATCTGGTTCTTAAACAGTAAAAAATTTTAAAATCAGGCACACGCATTCGTTGGGGACAAATCCCAGCTAGGCGTTGTAGTGTGGCCACCAACACATGCAAAAAATAATAGAAGCGACAGTCGAGTCAAGAGCCGACTTCAGAGTCAGAAAGAGAAAGCAATCAAGGTCGAACAAAAATTGAAGAGACGTTATGAGAAATGTGGAGAAATAGGTTCGCACAATAGCAGAACGTGCGACAAGTAGAATTCACTCTTATTGACATTATTTTTGAAGTGCATGTTTCATACTGCTTATTAAAGCATTTCATACTGTTTATTTATGCGTATTTTACCGCTTAATGTTTATGTTTATTTCAAATTTATAATTATTTGTTTGATACAATCCTAAAAATTGTTCCTAACAAATGAAAAAAGGGCTTCTGCTCTATAAAAAATGTTGTGACTGCCTGCTTATTTTTTTAACACCACTTATTCACATATTACAAATTGCATATGATTTCTTATTATAATGCGTTTTAACACTTTGTACTTTGCTTCTTTGTTACTGTTGTAATGCTTTTCGACCAAAAGAAAAAAAAATGAACATAATTGATATTGTTAACAATATAAAATACCATGAAGATAATTGCTTACAATTCAATTGACTTCTGCTTACAAAGCATTTGAATCCTGCTTACAAAATATTTGAATACTGCTAAAAATATAAGATACTTGAAAAGATAAAATGCTTGCAAGGCAATTGACTTCTGCTTACAAAGCACTCGAACCGTGCTTTAAAAATATTTGAAATAGTTCTAGAAACATTATAAGATACCATGAAGATAATTGCTTACAATAAAGTTGAATTTTGCTTATAGACTAGTTGAATTTTGTTTACATAAGCAATTTTGCTTTGCAGAAAATATAACAACCATGAACTAACACAACGAGAATAATTAAAAAATATTCAACATCAACTACAATTACATCAAAAACCAACCAAATTTAAAGTGTCTAAAACACTCCGATGAATCAACACTTTGATCAAAAGTACGAAGCAACAAACGTTTCGGGTTGATCCTATTTTATTTTGGCAAACTCATTCGCCCGTTCCAAGACCGCCCCCCTCTGCTCATTCATTGCATCCAAACATATTGCAGTTGTACACTTTCTACGCATCATCAACCTAGGATATTTGGAATCTTCATCACCATTGCTATCATCTACCACTTTTTTCCCCTTATCCTTCCCCACCTTTTTCTTACTCGCCTCTGCACGATCATCAATAGTTGTCGCCTTCCTCTTCTTGCTCTCTTTAGCTATTTCCAATAGAAACACTAACAAAAAAAAGTGGACACTAGTCATTTAACTGAAGCATTTATTAACAGACCAAAAACAAATTTTTAAGCATACTATATGAAATGCATAAGCATGATATAAAATATGAATAAGTGTAATTGTCAACACCAATAAGCAGTAGAAAACATCAAACATGCAAAACCCCAGACTTAAAAAAAAAGTGGCAAATACTAATTACCTCCTATATGAAAGTAGGGGTGTCAAATCGTGTTATCGTGTCGTGTTTCGTATCAAACATGCAAAACCCCAGACTTAAAAAAAAAGTGGCAAATACTAATTACCTCCTATATGAAAGTAGGGGTGTCAAATCGTGTTATCGTGTCGTGTTTCGTGTCGACACGATAACGACACGACACAATAAGGGCAAACACGAACACGACACGATAAGGATCTGCTCCGACACGACACGAACACGAAAATTTACACGTTAATACACGATCGCAAATTACACGATATGACACGATTTTACACGAAAATACACGACATAAATATACAAAATATTAGGTTATCGTGTCACTAACAGGTAAATGTGTCATTATCGTGCTCGTGTCGCGTTATTATCGTGGTCGCTAACCAGTCAACGTGTCATTATCGTGTCCTTATCGTGTTCGTGGTCGCGTGTCATTATCGTGTCACTAACGTGTTCGTGTCACTATCATGTAAACACGATAAAACACGAACACGACACGAAATTTTCGTGTCCTTATCGTGTCGACACGATAAGGCTAAACACTAACCCGCTATTTTCGTGTCGTTTTCGTGTCGTGTCAGAAATTGTCACCCCTATATGAAAAGCATTATATAAAACATGCATAAGCAAAATATACAACATAAATAAGCAAAGTTATCAGCAACAATATACATTTTAAACTCCCATTAGAGCAATCTCCCGGACTTTATTTTTCAAATAATAAAGACAAGAAGAAACAAAAACACAACCAATCCCAAAGATTTTGCACATACTTGAATATATAAGCATAATATAAGCCATAGATAAGCAATGTTTTGGCCTATTAAAGCAATCACCCAATACTTGTAAAAAATAAATGTGAGCATAATTATTGACAACAATAACCAATTTTGTGAATCGCCGGGCGGCGGCAATGGATGGTAGAGGAGTGGTGGATCCAGGCAGGAACCGGCGGGAGGTTGGAGGATCGAAGGAGATGAGGTTGGGGTCTCGGAGGATCGAGATGAGGCGGGCGGCGTCACCGAAGCCGATGGTGTTGTAGTCGGTGGAGACGCCATCGGAGCCGCCGTCGAGCCACCGTGGGCGGTGATGGAGCTCGAGCGAGCGATTCAACCACCAATGCGAAGATCGAACTTAATCAATGATCGGGAGTATTTGGCCATTGTTGGATTTTCAAGTTTTTTTTGAGAAAATTGGGTAGTACGTGTAGTGTGTGTGGAGAGAGAAGCAAAAAAAGAAAATTAGTGGGAGGTTAGCTTATACGCAAGATTTTAGATAAACAACCTAAAACCGTTCCTAAATTATAGCCTACTTCAAAAAATAACTTCCCTTCCAAAAACTGATCTTAATTAAAATTACCAAACATCCCTTTTTTGTATTAAGTTATATATTAAAAAATGGTAAAATTTGTTTAATCTCAACCGTTTAAAAATTAAATCAAGGCCTCAGATTTGGTCTCGCGTACTCATATAAGTTATGTGGACTCACCGGATCCAAATCCTATATATATATATATATATATTGATAATTCATTCTTTAACTATTGGCACAAGGATATATCTCTACTAGAACCCTATAATATTAATACTACTCGTAAGATCTCAAATTCGATTAAAAAATTACACTTATTACTCATAATCGTCCCGAACCCAGGAAAAATTACCCATACCAGTCACATTAGGGTCCAAATGGATTTAGATACCTATGTGTACCCATCCCCTGCAATCCCTAGATGGCCCATCTCAATTATAAATTTTGAGCCCGCCCTGCTCGAACCCGACTTGTTTAATTTGTGGGTTAATATATTCGACCCAGACCCATGAAAAATGGATCCATACCGGTTCTTGTCGTGTTAGATTCATCTCGGATTTGCGTGTCGGTACAAATTTGCTACCCTTAATTGTAATCATTACTTTACACTCAAATTGATCCACACTCTAATTTTTTCCTTTTTAATTCACTTTATAAATACATTTCCAACACTATTTTTTCAAAAAATAAAAATGGACGGAACAAAAATACAATAGCAATCACAACCTTGGAGATGTAAGACCCCCTTATGGATTACTGCGTATTACGATGTAAAAAAATATTTAAGTATAAACTTTCTATGGTGTGTCTTTATATCTATTTTTGTGTAATATCTTAACTTCGAGGTTATCGTTGTGGTATTCAATATACAACTAATATTCAAATTAGTTTAGCAATTATCATTTCTTACTTGAATTAATTATTAGATTCAATAAGGATATTAGATAATGCTCTAGTTAAGAGGACTTATTATTATTATTATTATTATTATTATTATTATTATTATTAATAATAATAATAATAATAATAATTTGGTATTAAATAGAATTAATAAGTTTTAGCTAGCTTTGGTTAAGGTCCATAATAAAATTAGCCTTATTAAATGATGAACTCCATCCCTGAGGGCCACTACTGTCTCGCCCCTAGAGCTTCGTAGATGAGGTGAACGCGGGATATGCGTCAGGGTCCTGAGCTGCTTTAGACTGAGACACCACACAAGAAATCTTTTCCACCCTGTTACCAGGGGAATTCGAACCGCCACGCTGCGGGTGACAGCGAAGTGGACAACACGTCACTCAGGTCTTTTACCAGTTGAATTATACCCCGAGAGGCATAAAATTAGCCTTATTAAATTATATTTAAGTAGTTTAGCTAAGAAAAATTTAAACTAGCCCAATTCATTCACTAAAGCCCTAAAGCATCTAACCCCAACTTGACTACTTGACCCGGTCGACCCAAATGGGTTTTGGATAGAAGAAGCTAGATCCTGAAAAATTCCTCATGCTCATCAAAACTGCGCATCAAAACAACTAAACAAGCCGCTCGAGACCACAATGTGGAGCAGAGATAAAGGGCACCCTTAATCTTTATGTCCTCGTGTTCTCCTCCCGCAGAGTTATGGTTATCCTCTTGAAAGGTCTTCCTTTAAGGTTCCTACCTTTTAAGTCCCTCTTGCGGAGAGGACCCCTTTGTGTCTAGTTTTGTTTCTCTCTTTCGTCTATTTATGTAATTTTCTCTACCTGGGTATTTCGTTTATCTTTTCCCCGCCCCAATGGTGTTTTTTTGTTTGGTCGTGTCCTTTTCTACCCGCCTTTTTTTTTTCTTTGTCCCATATATCAAATATAGCCTTTTGACCCAACAACTTATCAAGAATGGCCTTTGATGGCATTTATTGCTTAAAAAAATAGAAAAAGGTAGAAATTGTACACTTCCAAATGCTCATCATAAAAGACGCAGTGGTCGATTAACTTAGGTCATTTTGGGGTCGATTAATCGATCCTGCGTACCATGCGAGAATCGGGTCGTTTAATCGACACCACCGAAGTCGATTAACCACCAACATTAATGTGTCGATTGATCTACTCAAAAGTATTAAGTCGGCCAATGGTCGATTAATCGACCGTTAATCGACTAAACGAATGTGGTTTCCGTCGATTAATCGACTAAAGTGGTCGATTAGAAATTTAAAACCCTCTCGTAGGGTTTATAAGCCCTCAATCGACTCTAAACGACAATCATTCAAATCGACCCTCACCACTGTCAAAGCGACCACCATTGATTACCATCGTTGATAGCCGCCGTTGATAGCCGCCGGTGCCGCCGTCGTTGGGGAATATTTTCTTGCGACTTAAATATAAAGTAAGAGTTTTATTTTGTTTTTTGAATTAGTTATTTTAACTGCATTGTAAAATATGTTATGATGGTTTGAGGTATTGAATTATTGAATGAATGTTATATACTGAATGGGGTTTACGGTTTAGTTTGAATTGAATGTTAATGTTATTTGGAATGTTAGACAGTTATGGGAATGTTGTGTTTTTCATTGCAAAATTTTGTTGGGAGTGTTGGGAGGAATGTTAGACAGTTATGGGAAATGTTATATAAAGTGCTTTTTTAAGCCAAATAACTGCTTGATAATCGCTAATAATCGATTTCTTGCAAGATAATCAAGTATTTGAACTGGATTGTCGATGGTAGCCGTGTTCGCTGGATAAGTCAACCGGGCGGCATTTGATTCTACGAATATATTATGGGCGATTTTGAAGTATTTGAACCCATTCGTCCCCAAGAATCGTTGCTCAATGGTCTCCTAAATGACAAAAATACAAAAAAATATTATTATGTATAATTAATTAATTCAATATGAACAAATTAAATATTTCTTACCCTCTAACATGATCCCAAAAAGCCCAAGAATGTAAAACTATGTTGTTCTCATGATCATACGTCACACCAGGAGTTTTAATGAACGCACAAATGACTCAAACTTTGTTCTGAACAATTGAATCTGACTTTTAACCTTTCCGAGGCTAAAATGTTTCTTGAAATGTGCACCAAGGTCAAAAGCGACAAGACGCAACAACGAGTTGAATTCGGATTGGATGGACAGTATGATAAAAGCAGTGTAACGATTAAGATATTCATAGAGCCATTCATCTTCTTCAATGGTCCAACCGATTGGTTGGAGCATCTGGCGGATTATTTGATTCCTGGTACGGGGCATATCTCTCTATTCAAGGAAAATGACAGGATTAGTAAAAACAACCTTCGACTTTTTAACTGTGGGGTGGGGTAAACGAAACGTCATTTTATCGGAAAGTAATAAAAACTAAAACGAAACGTCTTTTTAATCAGAAAGTAATAAAAACTGAAAAGAAGCGTCTTTTTAACTACTTTTTAAATGAAACGTCATTTTACTTATGTCGTTCTGTGGTCGATTAATCGACCCGTGAACGACCGTCGTGCATAAGTCGTTCAGTGTTCGATTAATCGACTCTTTGAGCGACAGATTGGTCGATTAGTGGTCGATTAATCGACCCTTGAACGTCGATCGATTAGTCGTCGGTCAGATGTCGTTTAACCATACTTTTAGGGTTTGTTTAGGGTTTAGGGTTTAGGGTTTAATTAAACTTGTAAAACATACCATATAAGTATAATATGTTATAAAATCTCTCATATAATTTAGTGTTGATCGGGATTACAATAATCACGGGACTATAAATCACGTTGCACTGTATGTTACACTTTATCATATGTTATCAATATGTAACCGATTGTTTCGCCGTCAATTGTAAAATATATCATACTATATGCTACATAGTATCATCATATGTTATAAAATCTCTCATATAATTTAGTGTTGATCAGGATTACAATAATCACGGACTATAAATCACGCTTGCAATCGTATGTTACACTTTATCATATGTTATCAATATGTTGCCGATTTTTTCGCCACAATTGTAAAATATATCATACTATATGCTACATAGTATCATCATATGTTATAAAATCTCTCACATAATTTAGTGTTGATCATGATTACAATAATCACGGGACTATAAATCACGTTGCACTGTATGTTACACTTTATCATATGTTATCAATATGTTGCCGATTTTTTCGCCATCAATTGTAAAATATATCATACTATATGCTACATAGTATCATCCTATGTTATAAAATCTCTCATATAATTTAGTGTTGATCGATTACAATAATCACGGACTATAAATCACGTTGCACTTTGTATGTTACACTTTATCATATGTTATCAATATGTTGCCGATTTTTTCGCCAAATTGTAAAATATATCATACTATATGCTACATAAGTATCATCATATGTTATAAAATCTCTCATATAATTTAGTGTTGATCGGGATTACAATAATCACGGACTATAAATCACGCTGCAGACCGTATCATAGTATCATATGTTATAAAATCTTATATAATTTAGTACTATATGCTATATGATCGGTCACAAGTCGTGCAACCCGACCATTATCGACCCGTGGTCGGTCATAGGTCGTTCGACCCACGACTGACCGACCGATTGACCATGTAGTCGGTTAAAGAATGACCATGTTGACGAAGAACGATTACTTAACATTTTTTTTTTGGTTATTTTGACAATACAGAGAGGTTTGTCCAAATTCATGAATATAACAATTACGAAATCGGAGATGAAATACAACAATCACTTGTCAAGACCTTGTTCCGCTCAAGACAAAAATGCAAAGGTGCGATACAAAAATGCACCTCTCGCATTTTTGTCTCGAGCTTTAAATCTTCTTTTTACAACAAGGTCTTGATCAAATCGACACATTAATGCTGGTCGATTGACTGACTCATTGGGGTCGATTAAACGACCCGATTCTCGCAAATACGCAATATTCGATTAATCGACTTCATCTACTCGAAAATGAACGAAATGACGGATAAATTGAATAAAACAATGCCATAAGGTCGAGAAACTAAATTCAAACCTCGAATGTTGATTTCGCTTGCAATGTCGAAGATTGGAAAGGAGGAGATGTACGGATTTTCGGTTCGTTGAACTACAAACCCCAAAAATTCGGTTGATATACACAAATTTGTGGAAGAAATAAAAGGGGTATTTTAGACCTTTGCAATTGGAGGGTTGTTGGTATATTAAAGTCTTTGAAAGAGTAATTTGAACATTTAACATAGAAGACCATTATTATTGAACTTTTGGAATAAGTAAAGCCATTTTTTAACATCTTCTATTTGACTAGGCCAAACTTGTACAAACCCCTTTTTCTTTTATCTGTACGTGGATCGGGTTGTTTAGATGAAACCCGAATACCCATTCGGGTACCCGACAATTAAAAAAAAAAAAAACTGAAAAATAGGAAGCCTAAGTTGTTGACCAAATTGACCCATTTTTTCTCAAACTTCGTTTAGGGCTTACGAGGCAGAAGTGCAGAAGAGAAAGATTGACCAATTCTTTCTCAATTCCTTCGGCAGTTCGGTACCCGTCCCCCATCGACCCACGCCCATCCTACCCTTTCTCTTCCTCACCGGCACCGGCACCGGCAGGCCCACGCCCATCATTCCCTTTCTCTTTCTCGGCACCGGCGCGGCAAGTCGGCAACGGTTTTGTATGTTTCTCTAAAAGCCCAACAAGATTATGTTTAAAAGCCCAATAGGATTTTTTTTTTAAAAAAACCCGACTAGGCGGGTACCCGAAAATATTGGATCGGTGGCGGGTAGCTATTTTTGCCACCCGACAACATCGAGTACCCAACACGAAAACCCGAAGACCCGACCCGATATGGTAAACCGACCTAATCGTATTGGTATACCTACATAATACCGTATTGTACAGTTAATTCAATACCTACAGAATTCTGTATTGTACCGAGTACTGAAATATTTTGTTTTAAACCCTACTAGTCCCTCTTCTCTAGAGCACTGAATATCGAACATTGAGAAATAATGGTGGTCAAAGGAGATGACTCTGCTTTGTTCAATGATTTACAGGAGAACGGGTATGCTTAATTAGAATATATATACACACCCATATATATACATTTGCTACTCCATACCAATGAGTATGTGTACAAGATGGGTGCATGTATTATGATGGATATCTGATCACTTTAATTCATGTTGTTTGAATATATATAGTTTGGATATCGACAAGCAGGCGCTTGCCGCCCCTGTGAAGAATGCCGTCGAGAAGTTCCAATTACTTCCCGAATTCTTAAAGGTATAGTTTCCCCACTCTTTTTTAGGTTTTGAATTAAATAAATATCTTTTTCTTTTTCTATGTGGTGTCCAGATTCCTTGATATACGCAAGAGTTGATTGAATTTAATTATTTGTTTTTCCTTTTTTTTTTTGAATGTGTGGAAGAGGGTCTTCTGTATTACATGGAATTAGTGGATGAAAAGTAACGAAGGGAGTGACTTTTATGTTAATCATTTCTATTTTTCATAGAAATGAAATATGTTAATGAAAATAGGTAAGTATTTAATTTGGCTGTGATTTGTATTTCATTTTTACTAATAGCTACAAGGTACGAAGTACGTCACCTGAAATCAGTCTTATACTAGTTGAGCATTAGAATGAAGTAGATTACTGTAAGCTTGTTATTTATGTGGAGACTGGTAACTCCTTGTGATCTCACTTTTTTTCCCCTTAGAAAGGGTTCTATGAGTTCACCTGGAATTTTAACGGCTTGTTAATCTGCAAATGTAGGTGAGAGGTCTTGTGAAACAACATTTGGACTCCTTTAATTATTTTGTGAGGACACAGATAAAAAAGATTGTTCAAGCCAATGATCTCATCACCTCTAGGATTGACCCAAGTATTTATTTGAGGTGACAATTTTCATTTATATTTGTAATTTCATTTTCATCTTGTTCTAAGAAGTTATCTGTGGTTTTACTTTCTGTTGACTAGAATTTCTTCTCTACAGTTTAGAATTATGGTTTTCATTTTTTATGTAATTGGATGCAGATACAAAGATGTTGGCATTGGTACACCATCATTGGTAATAGATGGTGTCCCAAAAGCTTACTCCTCATAAGTGCCGGATCTCCGATCTTACGTGAGTGTCAGTTGTTTTACAGTTTACTTCTCCATCTTATAAGCCTTCGAATCTGTGGTAGTGAATTAGTTCCACATCTGCTGAATATATTTTAAAGGCCATAGATGTTGGGTGGACTTCTGACATAGAGTTTGTATAGATTTATCGAGCCTAAAAAAACTGCCTGATGTTTGGGGAAAACAATATCATGTAAAGATCTATTCTAGTATAAAAGGTGTTGGACCCAAGAGGAAGTATCTACCCTACCAGGTGCTTTCTCTAAGTTGTTTTTTTATAATGTATTTCCTGTAAAATGAAGGAGAAATGAGAAATGAGAAATGAGAAATGCCTTTTGGTTCCACTGAGAGTGGTAGGTTTATTATTAGTCTCAAAGTGCTATGCACCATGGTCTTCTTCCTAGTATGCATCGTGCTGCTATTCTAAGGACTTTCAATAGGGATTATAGAATAGAAGGATTCCTTTCAAATTCTAGGGTGTAACCATTTTTATGCATGCAGTGGGCTACGAGTTTTATACATTTTCTTATGCTTTGAAGTATAGGCATTTTTTTTGAAGACTTGTTGGTTGATACAAGTTAACATAGGATGCTGGAGTAGAACGCCGATTTGAATAAGCATCCAATATTTTCTGTTGCACCTTTCCTTTGTTATTTTATGCGTTTTGTTCAAAATCGAAGTCAGCTGGTTTAGAGAACTCTTTTGATTTGGTTTTCCTGGAAATGAGCAACCACTTTACCTTAAAGCTCACCACTTTCCTTACTGCCCTTTAACCTCTCCTGGTGTGCCATTGATTTCAGCTATGCTGCACCAATATACGTGAACATCGAATATATTACAGGAAGCCTTGGTTCAAAGACGACCCAAACGAAGGTGATATCAATTGAGAGCTTCTTTATTTATGAAGATTCACGTGTCATGCAGAATCATGACTAAGTATGATGCATACACTTACTAATTCTCCGAGTTAATTTTTTTTAGACAGTCATTATTGGAAGAATGCCTATCATGTTAAGAAGTTGTTGTTGCATATTGTACGGGAAGGATGAAGAAGAACTTTCCAGAGATGGTATATTTTCTAAATTTCGCAACAGAAATGTGTGTTTATTCATTTGCACTTGCTTATCACAGAGCAAGCACTATTTGCATGGTAATTTTTTTATTTCCCACATGTTTTGTAAGTGCTTTATCTATTGTCTTAGGTGAATGCCCACTTGATCCTGGAGGATATTTTGTCATTAAAGGAACGGAGAAGGTGATATTCCCATCATCAAATAATATATCTTTTCTCTTGTTTACAATAAGCACAAAAGTGATTATGATTATGACTTGACGAAGTGGCTTTTTAGGGAGAAAGTATAAGGTCTCGTTTGGTTTTCATTTCGAAGGCATCTTTTCAATTTTACACTATTCCAAAATCTCAAATCATGTTTGTTTGACCTAGTTTTCACTAACAATTTCCGAATCTACAATTTTCAAAATTTACAAAACCAATATATAGTTATTACACCTAAACCCTAAAACCAATACATAATCATTACATCTAATTTAAAATATGTGGGGTCCCCCAGCATTCGTATCATTACACATCACCTTCTCACATTTAAATATTTGAACATGGTTCCACCACTAACAAATATAAATAATATAATAATCTAAACTCTTTAAAATAATTTATTTCCAACATAAAATCAAACACAGTTTTTGGTTTTGCATTTTAACAAAAACCAATGATGCTACATTGGAAATACTGGAATTTGGAAAGGAAACTTGAAAAGAAAACCAAACAAGCCCTAAGAGACGATAAAAAGAGGGGTTTCATGTGGCAGGACTGAACTAGTTGCTTAATGAAGAGGAATAGTGACTGGTCTCTCTGGAACTAACAGAAACATTTTAAGGCTTTTTGTTGAGCATGAATCAACATAGATTAATTTGTAGCTGAATTCTTGGAATGATAAATGTACTTATCTTTTAGGTCTGGAGCATTATACTTAATTGAATGTTGCTGTACTCATTCACTTGAAGAGGTTAACATCAATGGTGTAATTGATAGAGAATTAGTTTCGGCATGTTGGTTCACCAGATAAAGATAAATCAATTTGCAGGCTTGGGTCAGATACACATTTCCTTGATTAGTTTGCTTGAGAGGGTTAGACACTTTTTGATCAATGAGAAGTTAATGCACATTTTGTCAGTTAGTGGCTTGAGAGGATTAGAACACTTTTTAGATCTATGAGAAGTTTATGTAGTACCAATTTCTTTATGGTGATACAATGTGAAAGAGAGAATTTCCTTTGTGTTTCCTTGATGCTATAGTGTTGGATTCCTTTTAAGTGCTATTGAGCTATCTAACTTTGTACCTCAGATGACCTAGCATATTTTGTACACAGATGCAGCCATATAAACATCTTTATTATGGAAGGTCTAGTTGTATACATGGTTTTAACATTGAGAATTGGCTGCTGGGAGAGAGTATAATGTGAAATTTGTGATACTTCTTGTGTAGTTGCCAATATTGATATTAGTGGTCATCTGGGTGGGATATAGGACTAAGGTTGGTTGCAGGCTTGCAGCCTCCTAGTGTGGTTGGACATTGGGAGAGATACCCAATGGTTTTCAATTCTGAGTCATGCACCTCAACAGCAGCTCCTTAAATACTCATATAGCCATATAGGTGGTCTGTGTAGTGGTTAAATAGAGTGATCCATCTTTATTGCTTTTTCTTTTCCATGGTGTTTTTCCTTTTTCATAAGTTTTGCCTATAATTCTTCACAAGTCAATAAGAATCTCCTTGTTCTTGTTCAACATAAATTACCTTTTAGGCTAAACTGCAATGCATTTTTCTGTATGGATAACTATTGACCAGATCTTGAGTTTTTCAACTTGGTGCTTATTATCCATATCTTCTTCCAGGTGATTTTGATACAAGAACAACTTTCAAAGAACAGGATAATCATTGATGCTGATAAAAAGGGCTGGTGAGTAGCTTTCACTTTAGTTCTTTATTTTAAGTTAATAATATTTTTCTGTTGCTTATAGCATGCATGCAGTGTATTTCTAAGCTGACCACCTAGAAAATACACATTGGAGTTGTTTGAAGTGGGCAACATGTCGGTGATAGAAATTTTGCTCGGAAGGTTCTGGATGTTTAATTCCATTAGACGAGCAATATATTATATTTCTTTGAATCAAATATAGAATCACACTTCATACTAATGTTGATTATGGCAGATAAATTTTAATCCTCTTTCTGATTTACTCTATTCATAGCACTTGACTGATAATTGAGACAAGTATGGGACTGCTCCTAGCTGGTATTAGAGGAGCCAGCATGGGTCTATCTCTGCCTGTCCAATGAGATTGGATAATGTCATTTCATTTAATCCTCATGATAGAGCTTTTGAGTTATTAAGGTTAGTATACTGTGGGAGAATTTGGTGTTGAATATAAATTATTATTCAATGGATCATGATGAGCTATAAAAAAGAACCAAATAGGGTTCTATAATAACTTTATTTCCCTTGAGTGATGATATCATACTTACTGATCTGAAAAGGTGTCACTTTCTCTGACCGAATCCTTTAATCTCATTTTCCTTTTTCTCAGTGTGCAAGCATCTGTGATGAGCAGTACAGAGGCAACAAAATCTAAAACAGTTATAAGAATGGAGAAAGAGAAGATCTATCTGTACCTGAATCAGTTTGCAACGAAGGTTGATGTGGCTATTCATGACCATCTCTACCTGTCCCAATCTGTAATTCTGTGTCTTGTGGCGAGTTTACGTCCTGATTTCATTATCTTTTGTAGGTTCCTATCATGATTGTCCTGAAGGCTATGGGTATGGAAAGTGATCAAGAAGTTGTCCAGATGATTGGGAGAGACCCTCGGTATAGTGAACTGCTGTTGCCTTCAATTGAGGTACACAATCTGGTTTAGGTTCAATTCTTGGGGGAAGTATATTTTTCTTCAGAAGAAAGTCTCAACGATATTTTTGGTTATGCTGGTCGTTCAAAGATTAATGGAATTCCCAATGGAGCCTCTTGACTGTAATCATCATTTCTTAATTGGGAAGAAAGAGGGGCTAAACGAGCCTGAACTGTAGATTCTGATATTTTACTTAGTTTCTTGTTATGATTTCAGGATTGTGTGAAAGAAGCTGTACACACCCAATATCAGGCACTGGAGTTCCTTGAACAGAAGGTTTTGATCTTTTCCCTACAAATATAGAAGAAGAAAATCTAAGCAATAGCTATTCCCTTTATAACTCGAGAAGTTATATTTGATTATAGTAGCCTGTTAAACTATTAATTTGCTTGACTGATGTTTCATAATTTTTATTGTGAAACCTAATTAATAATAGAAAGGGGCAACTTGTCTTAGGCTGGTACTACTTCCTAGTGGGCAAACCGCCCCCCGCCCGATCAAGTATCAGTTGCTTCGCTGGTATGCCCACTTAGGTTTGGGGGCATTTGTCCCTCAGTTCTGACCAACCCCCGATGTGTAATCGACATCTTGCTAGCTATAATTCGGTCGAATAAAGGAAAAAGGAGTCCCTTCTCCCGCTATCAGTTGATTCTCAGGCCCACTCCTCTTATTCTTTACATTACTTCCTAGCTGCTTGGCCTGTAGTAGGTATCTGGTTCACTGGATATCAGCACTGCAATGAATTTTACTCTTTCTTCTTTTGAGAGACTATTAGATACTTGACTAATGATCGACATGTAACACGAAGAGAATCAACTCAAAAATTGCCTTGATACCTTCAGCTATAATCTTAGTGGCCCCTCCAGCTGGGTTGTTCTTTCTGGATTTGCCGAGTTGGATATCAAACTATTGACCCATTAGGTGCCTACTTTGTACTTTAATTTTCAAATAGAGGTTCAGGAGACAACTAATGTGTCAGATTTTTCAGTCCACAAGCAGGTGGGCCATGCAACATGGGTTGGTAATTTTGGAGTTGGAAATGTATAATTGATTTGAATATTAATCAATGATGCCATATTCTGGACAGTAAAACTTTTTATAAATGATATTGATGGAACTAGGAAAAGATGTTTTGTTTAAGAGGTGGTTTATTTAAATAAATAAT
The DNA here is from genome assembly GCA_016081115.2 of Rehmannia glutinosa. Classification (NCBI taxonomy): domain Eukaryota; kingdom Viridiplantae; phylum Streptophyta; class Magnoliopsida; order Lamiales; family Orobanchaceae; genus Rehmannia; species Rehmannia glutinosa. Next base: position 19,833,105 of record CM071927.1, on the reverse strand, counting down.
TTCTTAATTTACCAAAAGTTTGATCATTTAAGTAATTTTGTACATGTTTCATTCATGAGTTATACATAAGAAAGATAATAAAATGTGGTCAAAATTAAAGTATACATAATACATGGAGAATTGCCAAAAAGTTATATTAAAAAGGAAATTAAATATTGTGTTGTGCATGCATAAAATCCCAAAATTGGTATATAATACATCCAACATGAAAGTTAATAAGTACTATAATTTTCAGATTTAATACCATAAGAGTAGTTTCAAATACATAGTAGAAAATTAACTCCATAAATAGCCATTATTATTATTATTATTATTATTTTAATTTTCAGATCACAAAACATTAAAAGGTCTGTGTTTTTTCTTTAGGCTTCTCATTTTCAAACAAGACAAACTACATAGACCAATGAGATAAGTAGAGTATCTTGTGAGTAAAAAATTGAGCACCCTCTTCAAATGAAGAGAAAAACTCATATGTATATAAGTATTCTCAACTATTAATTTATAGTTTTGTTGTCCCGAGAGGATTTGTAAAAAAATATTATCTTATAAATTAAAGATATTATTAATTTAGTTTTTTAGTCTAAGTCGGGCCGGGCATTTCTAAGCAAGGTTATTAAAATATATTGAATATTCATTTATGATAAACTGTACACAGAACACATACCTGTACATGTCCATGTGTGCAGATATGTAGATACATATATGACGATATGCATACATCACATTTTTTATTCTAGACAAATGTGACATGGTAAACTGCAGAGCATTTGATATATAACATTTAATTGCATTGCATATCCGAGATGCTTCTTCCCCACAAGAAACATGACATTGCCACATAAATTAATTCAAAGGAATATGTATTGCCCTGTTAGTATGATGTGTTTATTGTTTTTGTAAATTGTCTCCTACTTATTACTGTTTCGTGTTGTAGGTTAAGAAGTTACCATATTCTACTACATATGAGAAGGTCTGTTTTCATTTTTTTGAAATTATTGTTATTATTATTTTATATAGTTTTATCTGCTCTTAACTAATTTTGGGAAACATTATATTTACTGTGTTTTTATTTTGCTCAATTTCTTTTTTGCCATCTTTTGGCATTTAGGAAGGCGTGTTCTGAGTATCCTTCGGGACACATTTCTTGCCAACGTTCCGTGAGTGCATTTTCATGTTATGTTTCAATGGTTCTTAGTACAAACATTAAAATATAACACCCCCAAACCCCACACCAAACCCAAAAAATTCTGTCACAGGTGCATTAAAATAATTTCCGTCCGAAATGCGTATATGTTGCTGTAATGATGAGGCGCATGATGGAAGCAATCTTAAACAAGGATGCAATGGATGACAAGGTACATCAGCTCATCGCTGCTTGAGCTTAGTCTTTTGTCAGTTAATGAACATGTATCTTGGCATTTCGATAGCTTAGCGAACTCGTATTTTTATATGTAACTTGTACTTTTCCTCTAAAGCGGTGGGTTGGAGTCCAAGTCGCTGCATCATACATGTGTAATACTTAATCCATGGGTGGATTTAAAAGGTGGATTGTGTTTCTAAGTTTACTGATCTATGTACCTCATAATAATTTGCATAATGAAAACATTGAGTGTACCTCCAGTGTACTTGGAGGTATTTTACCCTTCCTAAAGTACGACATAGCCACATGGCAGTTTTTTCGTTTCAATATCACAATTTCCTATAGCGGTAATTTGGTATTTGCTAAAAGAAAACTTTTACTAGTTGATCTTATCTCTTTGCTTACCATTTTCGTAAGAATTCCACGTAAGTGAAGATTTTTGTATGTTGATTTTCTTCCCTGTGAATTTCTTCTTAGATGACCTGATTTTCGAAGTTGTGTGTGTTGACTAAACTATGTTTTTGCCTGTTTGTTCTCAAAATGGATGGTAATACAGTTGGCCTTTTCAGTCCTAAGGCTCAATCAAATACACTTAGGAGTTGGGGGTGGGGGGATAAGAGAGAACAAAAAGTTGAATATCTTAGGAACGGTCATCCCCTTACTAATTCACATTTAGTTGTTGCCTGCATTCCTTGAATTTGTTGACTTGTCCAATTGATGTAGAGAAGTTGTATCTGATTAAATTTTGGCCATTGTACTGTTATCGCGTCCTTGTTCCATTATTTTTGTTCACTTTGATGTCAATTGCAAACAGTTTTTGTTGCTAAATGCACATACTTTTTAAGACTCTTCCAAACTATGCCACTTGGCTTTTCAAAGTATATGGTTCAATTAGGATGTGTTTTACCATATATTTATTCATTATTGTAGGATTACGTTGGGAACAAAAGATTGGAACTCTCTGGCCAAATGCTATCACTACTTTTTGAGGTACTTCTGTTGTCTTCTTGTTCAATATTCTATCATGATTAGACTGATAAATTATCTTTCTGTACTTTGTATTATAGGACTTGTTCAAGACCATGAATGATGAAGCCCGCAAAAAATTAGATTCAACCTTAGCAAAGGCACATCTTCGTAAGCGATTTGACGTTTCTCAGGTTTGTTCTGATGTCTTGAGGTTAAGAAATCAACACAATAATGGGAATAGGCGATGAAAAGGTTTAAATTGTAAGCTTGGGTAATTAAACCTTGTCAATCCTTAACTACTTATAGATCAATCCCTTGTGAGGAATGAAAGCTGCATGAGTTACATGTGGTTGAAGGTGTTCTCTGATGCACATTTGTTTGTTTTCATATCAGTTTGAACAATCAATGCATATAACTGATAGAAGAAAAGAATATGCGAGAGAAATGACAGTAGCACACACGTCCACGAATGTGGTCTCAATCTTATTATACTAACTGATCCTGCTGGTAGTTGTTTTTGGGGTGAATTACCTTAGAGAATAAAAAATCCCTGTAGGGGGTATAATTAATTGACATTTAGCATATGAAAGAAAACCTGTTAGATTGATGGCAGCGGTTCCCTAGGAAAATTTTCTTCTCCTTGTTCTGAGTCTATTTATCTTTGATGAGGGGAGAGATTATTTGAGATAGAACTGGGAAGAGATCAGAGTTTCAATGTAGCATAGATGACTTCACCCCCACCTGCCCCCCGGTTTTCACCAACTAGTCGTCAAGTGTTTAGGCTATGTTTGGTTGTGTTTTGGGAACTGGGGGGGATGCGTCTTGAAGTCATGAGTTTTGGTCTCATCCTTTTTGATATTATATTATATATTGTATGTTTAAATATAAAAAGAAGATGATATATGTGTCTATATAGTATATAATAATTGTATAATGTAATGATGTTAATATGTAGTAGGCTCTGTTTTATTGTGGGGAAGAATGTGTTTGCTTTGGGTGATGGATTTCGAAACACAATCTTTTCCCGGGAAAGGAAAGCATTTCCCACATCACAACCAAACATAGCTTTGTTTTCTCACATGTTTTCTTCCTGCTACTATCTTGAAGCTGAGGAGGTTGTTAAGAAATTGCTTTAGGTAGGATAATATGTGCTTAATTCACTATTATACATGTTTGCCGGAGTTGACCTGTTCCATACATTTTTGTTCTTTTAGACTGCTTGATAATGTTTACCAGAAATTCAGCTCTTGTCCATTTACAATGTTAATTAAGTGCTGAAGTTATTGGCTTCCGCATAGGTTGTGGGCCTTGTGGCCAAGTTCTCTTTCTCTCATTATTTCCTCCCATGTTTCACTTGTTGTTGCTTACTAGACACAGCATTCATGTTCTACTTTTTGCTCTCTTTTGTCTTTTTGGCTAGTTAGAAGAGGCAAATATTCCCCAGGGTCAATCTACTCAGAGAAATCCCCTTACACAACAATCTAGTAATCTACACTGAATTAGATCATTCCTGTACATTTTTTTTTGGTGGGGGTTATGTGTTCTTTCTTAAGCTAATCTCCATTACTTAGATATTTGTTTTCAGCTTCTTCTCAATGTGGTAATTTTGTTATACGGAGTGTTGTTATAGTCTTCACTTGTACACATGTTTACTATGAGATGGTTTGCATGTGACTTTTTTGTTTAGTATGACAATGTTGGTATTGGTGTTTTAATTGTTATTATTATTATTTTATTCACTTTTCGTTTTGTATACTTTCAGTGTATAGGAAAGATAGCATTACTGTTGGTCTAGAAAGATCTCTTTCTACTGGAAATTGGGATGTCAAAAGATTCAGGATGCACCGAAAAGGAATGACTCAGGTACTTAAGACCTTGCCCATGTATCTGCCTTTCCCTCTTCAATATTGAATTTTGTTTTCAGATTTTTAATTAGTTGAAGAGTTCAGATTTAATGCATTAAGTTTCTTTGTTGCAGGTTGTAGCTAGACTGTCATACATAGGAACTTTAGGTCACATGACAAAGATCTCACCGCAATTTGAAAAATCTAGAAAAGTTAGCGGCCCTAGAGCTTTGCAACCCAGCCAGGTGAACTTATATATCCTCCAGGCCTAATAACATTGCTTTATTCAATTCTTTCTTTTACTCTTCTAGTTTCTTGTTTGATTCACTATGCCACTTCATCTGCAGTGGGGCATGTTGTGTCCCTGTGATACTCCAGAAGGTGAAGCTTGTGGATTGGTAAAAAATCTGGCACTGATGACTCATGTTACAACTGATGAAGATGAAGGACCTCTCATTTCTTTGGTATACAATCCTCTCTTGACAGTTTATTGCCTTCGATATAATTGAGTTGGCTGGACTTTAGGATGCAATATATTCTTTTGGCAGCCAATATTTGGCAACTTATGCATTGTTTATGTGGCAGTGCTTCTCTCTTGGTGTAGAAGACTTGGAGTTACTCTCTGGTGAAGAACTTCACATGCCAAACTCCTATCTGATCATATTCAATGGACTTATTCTTGGCAAGCACCGGAGGCCGCAGGTATGATTCCATTAACAGTCAATCTCTGTTTTAATTTGTGTCCAACTTATATTTTTCATCTTATTCTCCAGAAATTTGCCAATGCAATGAGAAAACTGCGAAGGGCTGGTAAAATTGGCGAGTTCGTAAGCATTTTTGTGAATGAAAAGCAGGTGAGCTCTTATACCTTGTTTGTGTATATCATTTGATAGACAAGTCACCTTCCTCTGATGCAGACGCCAAACCTGTCATTATAGTTTGTCATTAATCCCTTGGTAAATACTAATCGTTGTTTATCTTTGTTTGTGGCAACAACTTAGGAAATAACCATTGTTATCAACTTTGTAAAATGTGTAGATGGCTACAGCAGTGCTTTCGATCTTTTACCATTTTATATCAATGGCCAGAAGAGTTTTCTGATTATAAATTGTGAATTCTCAAGGTCATTTGACTGACTTTGGTTTCTGTTTCATTTTTATTACAGACATAAAGTAGTGGAGTTCAGCTCAACCATTAGATTATATATCCAAATAAATATGTTTATTGTCTAATTTTGTGTTCGACTTAATTGCTGCAGCAGATTTTTAATCAGTTTTCCCATCTAGTCTTCAGTTTTTGTTCTGCGTCTTGTATTATTCAAAATGTTCTGACAATAATTTATGATCAGTGATTCTAAAAATGAACTTCTCTTGCAGCGTTGTGTTTACATTGCTTCAGATGGTGGCCGTGTTTGTCGTCCCCTTGTAATTGCGGACAAAGGTGTATCAAGAATTAAGGAGCACCATATGAAAGAGTTGAAGGTAATTGCCATACATGCTCAATATGTTTTTCATTTTCACTTCATTCATCCTGCTGAAAAATTTGATTGTTTGAAGGATGGAGTCCGCACATTTGATAGTTTTCTGAAAGAAGGCTTGATAGAATATCTCGATGTCAATGAGGAGAACAATGCTTTGGTTTGCATCTCTCTCTTAAATTTAAAATTCTTTTTGCTCTTTGATGGTCAATTGTAGCCCGTCTCACGGTAAATATCGTGTTAGATTGCTTTATATGAAGAGAATGCTAAAGAAGGAACAACCCACATTGAAATAGAGCCTTTTACCATACTGGGTGTGGTTGCTGGGTTGATCCCGTATCCTCATCATAACCAGTCACCAAGAAATACGTACCAGGTATACTGTACTTGCCTTTTTGGGTAGTTGAGTTTGGATGGCCTCAAATTATGTGTGTCTTACTAATCATGTTTGTCATTGTTTCCACTTGAAGTGTGCTATGGGAAAGCAAGCTATGGGCAACATTGCATATAATCAGGCAAGTTGTTTTGTCTTCGTACAGTTCATATATTAAACTTTTGCTGTGGATTTTGTGAAATGAGATCTACCAGATATTTGGCACTCATGCAATATTGCTCACACATGTTTAACGTGAGCTTGTCCAATTGCATTAAGCTCTGTTAATTATCTATCTTACTTCCAGACCAAGTGTTTGTACTTGTTTGTGACACAATTGAATTGAACACTTTCTTTGTTGTGAGTATGTTGTGACACAATTGAATTGAACACTTTCTTTGTTGTGAGTATATTGTGACACTTTCTTTATTGCGATGATTTTGTGACACATTCATTGTTGCGGTGATATTGTGATACATAATGGCTGATAAGTAATTTGGTACACCCTTTATGTTGGCACCATAGTGTTGGAACATCTCATTCCTTAGGTGCCTGTTTGACAATTAACTGACAGAGAGATATAAGTCAGCTTGTGAAACCTGGAAGCAAGTTACTATGGAGAGCTTCAATTTCTTAAAATTCTGTTAAAAAATACAGGTGAAAAAACTATTAGGCTGTGTATGAAATTGATTCCTAAAATTTTAATGAAGCACTTTGTGCCTAAATGTTGAAGGGGTGGGTCTATAGACCTTAGTTCTTTGCCCACATATAGAAGTCTTACTATTACACATCCTGTTGTCATCTTCTTTGATACCATTTGGTATTTTTGAGTGAGGGGCTTGTTAATATTGAGATATAAGCCTCTATATCCACCATGCAATTTGAAATAGAAACTAACAAATTCAGTAGCCCAGAATTATTATTTAATGATTGCTGGGGTTCGTAGGCTTTTTTTTTTTTAAGCAGGGTTATATTTTTTATCACTTTAAAGTTGGTAGGACTTGGGGTATCCTATATTACACAGTTGTCCAAATCTCTTCATGCTTATGAAATCAATATTTCCTGTATATGTTAAGCAAATCATAATTTCCACACTGTAACACTATCAAATTGAAGATGGTCAATTAGTTTTCCTTACACTTAACAAAACATATGGAGTTCCTGACTCCATACCCTGCTTGCAATTACATGTTCTATTTTCCTTTTTCTTCCTTTTGGCCTTATTGTAGAGAAGAGAAGGAGCAGTTTATGGTTGTGGTATTTTAGTCTTATTTCATAAATTTTGGTTTTTATTCTAGTCTTTAATCTTGATCACGTGTCCGTTCCAGGGTACTTTCATTTGTTTAGTGTTTGGTCCTTGTGATAATTGTGCCAATGATATGTTAGGCAAGCATTAGTGTTATGAGGTTTCTCCCAAATGGTTGACTTTTATGTTAGAGTTTGAAACTTCGGAGTCAATCTCTAAGCCTCATTGTGCTTAAGGACTCTTGTCATCTAATTTTATAATTAAGTATCCTAGTGAAGTTTTGCATTTGGTAAATATACATTTTCATTACTTAATCTGTTGCTTAACTAGTTAAAATGTTTAAATTTTACCTGACAGAACCTTCATAACTTTTGACAATTTCAGGATCTCTAAGTCTTATCCCCCATCTCTATACTGAATTTAACATTGTTACCGCGTACATCATTCTTTGATTAGTTTGTGCTGTACTTACAGAGTTTTTTTCGTTTTCAATCTTTCATAACAGTGGTTCTCTTTGCAGTTACGTAGGATGGACACTTTAATCTACCTCTTAGTTTATCCACAAAGACCATTATTAACGATACGAACAATTGAGCTGGTTAGTGGATCTTAAAGCCTTTTGTAATATGGAATTACAACATAACTTACTAATGTTTATCTTTTTGTTCTCTTACTTTTATTTTAATTTTTCAGGTCAGCTACGATAAACTGGGAGCTGGACAGAATGCAACTGTTGCAGTAATGAGTTATAGTGGATACGACATAGAAGATGCAATAGTAATGAATAAATCATCGTTGGATCGTGGTTTTGGTCGTTGCATTGTAATGAAAAAGTACTTGTCTATTTTCTCAATTAGCTATTACAAATTATCTGCTTAATTTGCTTTGCAAAGTCTTTTCTGTGTTTTTCTATGGTAGATAATATACGATAACTGCATTAAATATTTACCCATGAACAGAATGTCAGCAGTTAGCCAGAAGTATGTAAATGGCACATCTGATCGTATTATTAGACCAGACAAAGGAAATGATGCTGAGCAGGTATTATGTCAATTCATTCTTATTCTGCATTAGCATATGATTATATGTATGGGAAATGAATTGGAGAATATGGAAGCTGGTGAAAGAGGTCTATGGTTTGTATTCTATTGGCATTGTTTAAGAACTGGATTATTTGAGAGAGCACATATTCTGATGTGGAGGAGGAAATTTGAGATGGATCATGAAGATTTTTCATATATAGGAGAGGTAGTCGTGACATTCAATCTTGTGCATGGTCTCTTTTCAGTTAAGAATCAAAAGGATTATATTCAAACATAATTTTGGTTGTCATAGAAGTTTTTTTGTGTCTACTGCAGTATCCAGTGTCTTCCATTTGACTGTTCTTCTATGTACAGATTTTGGACGATGATGGACTTGCAGCCCCTGGACAAATTATTCGAAACATGGACGTATATATCAAGAAGCAGTCCCCCAAAATCACTAGGGGGCCAGTTCAACCGCGTGCGGACTTGGCAGATAGGTTGCTTGTTTGCTTTCCGACAGTATGCTTAAGTTTCCTTAGTAAGTAGTAACAACCAAACTGCTTACTTTGCATGTTGGTAAATTCAGTGCATATACTTCAAGTAAACAGACATACAAAGGTCCTGAAGGGGAGACACCTGTTGTGGATAGAGTGGTACTCTGCTCTGACAGGAACAACAACTTATGCATCAAATTCATGATTCGGCATACTCGTAGGCCGGAGGTAGTAAACTTATTTAGCTTGGGACTATCAATTTCACAATTTGAAATGTCTATCAAAAGCTTTCGGTGAATAGACTTTTTCCGCGTAGGTTGGTGACAAATTTAGTAGTCGTCACGGGCAAAAAGGAGTTTGTGGCACCATCGTTCAACAGGAAGACTTCCCTTTTTCTGAACGTGGAATATGTCCTGATTTAATCATGAATCCTCATGGATTTCCTAGGTAAATAATTTCTATCTGAGTGACATCTCAAATCTTATGCTCAACTAGATCTTGAATGCTGGCTCAAACTTCTTGCAAACTTGCTTTGGTATTCAATAAAAGCCACTGTTTGTTGTAGATTTCGTTTTTCATTTTCACCCGTGTTTTTGGTTGGAGGTGGGAAACAGAGTGGAAAATGGGTGTGTATGGCTGGATTTCAATAATGCTCCAGTAACTTGGTAAAAAGATTGAGCCAACCATGAGGTAGAACGTTATGGGTTGTTGATGGTCACCGTTGCGATCAAAAACCTCTAGAAAGGATTTCGGCCGTGTGTGAATGTGGGCAGATACTGTTGCATTTAAGAGGAGCTCAATGGGATCTAAATAACGAGCCTTTCTACTGCTTGAGATATGGAGAACTGGTATTTGTTATTTGTGCTGTGGCCTATAAAATAACTTAGTGATAAGAGCTCCTTGACTGACTACAGTTTCCTATGCATAAACAAATCTTTTGAGCTGCTTTTCTTTCTTTTTTTTTTATGGTGGAAAAAAAAAGAACAACCAAACTTCAGTTGCAGGCGACAATTATACTTGTGCCTTTCCACAAGATTCTACCACTTAAGGCTCAGTATATGTTTGCTCATGCTCTATTATTGGGAACTCTTAGCAGAAGACAAAATTTCAAAATTTGTTTTGATATAGAGGATTTCATAGTTTCTAGTACCTAGACTTTTGTACTGCCAAATTTTTCGACGGGTCTTCTATTCATTTCTCTTAGCTTTATTTTAAGGTTATTTCACAAATCTGTATATCCATAAAAACAGTTTTTCTTATGATCTTGGTTTGTTAAGCTTCTGTATTTTGTTTATAGCTGTCATGCATTACTGAAGTTATTTTTGTCCAGTTTAGGCCTAAACTTGGGAGAAAAGTAGAAGTCCTTTTGTTAATACTTGGTAGGACTAGTCGCAGACAGGTGCTGTACTCTTAAAATATACGTAAAAGTTGATCTCTTCCTGTAATCCAGTTATTGACGATTATGTCTTTATAACTTATTCTGGATTGGGTTACACCTTTATAACCTTTGATTGGATTGTGAGTATGCTGGAGGAGTCAGATATTAATTTAAATTGAATTATGTTCTACACTCTGCTTTAAGCTGAGTCGATGAGTTTTTTCATGGGGTTACGCAATCATTAAACTTTGAAAAACTTGTGGACAATGAAATTCTACCACTATTTAATGCTAGATCCTATAGGCCTAAATTGTGAAAGTCATTGTAAATGCTTCATTGATGGAAACCAGTCTCTCGATCCATATAATAATTCACATTCTTGTGTCATATATCTCAGCCGTATGACAGTTGGCAAGATGATAGAACTTCTTGGTAGCAAGGCTGGAGTTTCTTGTGGTAGGTTTCATTATGGAAGTGCATTTGGAGAGCCCAGTGGTCATGCAGATAAAGTTGAAACGATAAGGTACACCCTCCCTATCCCTGTCACTGGATATCTGGCCTGCATATTCATATTTTATATGCCAAGTTTTCATCACCCTTTTTAATTTGTCAGTGAAACCCTTGTGAAGCATGGTTTTAGCTACAACGGGAAAGACTTCATCTACTCAGGTCTTTTTCTTAGCTTTTTCTATTCATGTTTTATAGGTAAATGAAAGAAGTAGCCAACAAACTTTAGCTTGTCCACAAATGCATCAAATTTTGAATTCGCTCTTGTAACTTCTTAGGAGATGCTAGAACACTTAATTTTACTATGCATGTCTCTGTAACTGATCTTGGTTAACATGAACATGCATCTCTCATACCTAATCTCTAAAACAAGGGTCACGATTGTACTACCTTTGGCTTACTTGTCAGTGAAAAGTTAACTTGAAATCATGAATCTGATACAATTAGCTTTTCGTTATGTTTCAGACATAATATGCTAGAATTGTGGAAAGGATAAATTGTTATGTTAGTTTAGCAAGAGTAGGATCAAAGATAAATTCTTCTCCAGTCTCATAAAGATTTTTAGGTCATAAGATAAGCAATTAAGTATTGAAGCAAATGAATTCCCCAACACAAGGAAAAGAGTTATTAAAGCACTCCAAACACCGTTGGAGCCAAGATTTCTTAAAGGGAAATCTGGAAAACCTTAAGAGAGTTTCTGGAGAATACTTAGAAATTCAATTGCAGAAAACTGATTACAAATGATGACTCTGGACTGATTTTATAATACCTACTGATTAAATGCATATTATAACTTTCATGCAGTCAAAACTAATTTCAAGAATGACCAAACTTTTAACTATCCCAAGAATATTGACTAAACTAATCATTTTCCAATGCATAATTAACTTCTTTGACTTAGACTCCTCTTTTCCCAAAATCTGACTGCATCAAGTATGAACATAATTTTACTTCTGAATTAAGGTTGTGTTGGATTCAACTTTATGTTTTTGGTTTTTGCTTGATTAGTTTTTGTTAGATTAGTTTTTGTTAGTTGCTGTATATTCAATTTGTAATCTATATATGTATTCCAGGCATCACTGGTGAACCACTACAAGCATATATTTTCATGGGTCCAATTTATTACCAAAAGTTGAAACACATGGTAAGCAATGATTATTTTATTTGAGCTAATGAATGCTACTGCAACTCTTAACTCCGTGACCTCCTTTTCTCTATATTTCTTGCATATGTACTGACTCCTGTTATTTCTTCAATGACAACCTTGTGCTGCATCATTTTGTGAGGGTTTAGATACAAGCAAAATATTATCAAAGATGACCATTCTTTTGAAGAGTGCGAATTAGTTGGAGAAAATTGCAGGTCGGTTCCAAAAGGAAAAGAGGGCAAGATGTGGTGATGTTGGAATAATGATGGTGAAGGGGGTCTAAAGGGAGTGAAAGATTGTGATAGGAATGATGTCTGCGGGAAACGATGGGGTTTCTTGCTCATCATGAGGCCTCGGAAGGTTGGGATTGGCTAGGAGGCAGAGTCGTTTGGATTACATTTCTTTTATGTATTGCTATTTCCTAAAAGTAATGTGGAGAAATAGTTCAACAGCTTAAGGAACCTCATGGGAATTTGCAAAACCAGGAGAGTTCTGATGGAGTTGAAAACCCCTCTGGAGGAAATTGATATGCTTTTGACTTTCTTGCTGTTGGACCACATAATCAATTTATACTTAGGCAAATATATGCCCATTCAAAGGGTGAAATACTAATAATTTTAGTTCTTCTTTTCAATGTTAGACTTCCTTTAAAACAGAGAACATATGTGAAGTCGCGTACCAAGTGAAATTACTTTACACAAATAGATGCGAGTCAAAAGTGTTTTCCGACTTAGTGAAGGTTCTTCATTATTGTTTTGCTCTTTGAAGAGACCGGATAGTTTGTCTTTTGCCTAAAAGTACTGCAGACCCTAGCTATAAGCTTTTTTGCTTGATTATGGTGCGTGTTGGTTCTGGCTTGACATGCCAATATCTTTGATGTACAAGGTTTCATTGTGTCTCTGCTGTTTTTTCCATATGATTGTTCCCTGTACTTGAATAATAGTGCTATGCTTGCTGCCAACTTTACACAATTCCTGACATGTGTTTTTGTGTAGGTTGTCCACATTTGCACATCATTCAGGGAATAAGTATCATATACACCTCAATGTGGATTTCTCCATAATTGCATTTCTATATAACTATGTCTTAACATTTGCTTTTGCATATCTGTTTATTATAGTTCTACTTTTCTTTGAATTTTAGGTCTTGGATAAAATGCATGCTCGAGGTAGTGGACCCCGAGTTATGATTACTAGACAGCCTACAGAAGGGAGGAGTAGAAATGGAGGTTTGAAAATTGGATATTTTTTACTTCATTTATTTTCCAGGAACGCTATTGTCTGAATGCTAAAATTAAACAGGTTTGCGGGTGGGAGAAATGGAACGAGATTGCTTAATTGCATATGGAGCCAGTATGTTGATATATGAGCGCTTGATGATTTCCAGTGATCCATTTGAGGTTCAGGTAAGCTCCATGTGATAACACCTTTTCATATTTGTACACGAGGTGCTGCCATGAATTCTCACTCAGAGCTATGGAGAATCTTATGAAAGAATTTTATGATTCAATAAGTTGTTACAACTCATGTCATGCTTAACCTGTAATTGATCGATGACCATTGGGATTTCTTCATTACCATTCACAAGACTACATGAGACATAATAGCCTTTTCTACTCACTCAGAGACTAAAACAGCACAATACCCATTTAATTCACCTGTTTTTCATGGAACAACACTATTCGTTTAACAATTTGTCTAGAAAAATATTTACACTGCTATGCATTTTACTTCATCTTGCAACTTTCAATAGCCATGCAGGTATAGAATAATTTTGAATTTTACTCTGTTTCTTTCAGGTATTGTGTTTTACTAAGATTGTGGAATACTAGTGTTTTCACAGTAATAGCTGCAGAAATAAAGCAAGAAAAGTTTCTTTATTTGCTGCTTACTTAAGTATCCAAAAAGAGCACCATTGTTTACGATGAAGTATTGAACCCTCCTAACATAATGCCAAAAATGTTAAAAAAGGAAGAATTAGCCAAATTCTTTGATTGAACATGTGCATTTTGATTTATTATAGCTATACTAACCACCCTGCAGTGTGGAAGCACAAGTTTGTACATTATTCTGAGAGCCCCTATATATTGTAAATATACGGAAAAGACACTGTCAACACTCTAGATCATTATGTTTAAGGATGCCATTCATGTTTAAATCCTTAGTGACTCGGCATTCAGAGTGTTCCCTTATGCTACTGGTGATCATGATTCTGGGAGATATCATATATGTTTTCAATTAGCAAAGTGTAGCATAGAAGCCTCAGTGACGCGTTTGTGGAGTGTTCCTCTCATGTCAATGGTGGTTAAGAGTCTCGCAATGACCATGTTTTGTTGATGAACAGTTTGAACATAGGGGGCTCTGTTTTTGTTGCTGAAAATGTCTCATGGAACTGAGCCTCAGTCAAATTGTTCTGGCAATGTTTCTGGCACTACTTTAGTTTAATAATGGTTTGCCCTTGATTGGGCCAATTTATAATCCATATGATAAATGGACTTGAGACCACCTGCATCTAGCTAGATTCACCCTTGTTTCTCTGAATTTGGGATCACATAATGTTGGTGGTGTATTAAATTATTAATAGATGATGGTTTGGTGATGCAGAAGGAAAATCTCTAAAAGCAGTAGGAAGAATTGCTCGTTTACCAACAAGTGAGACTTATTTGGGCAAAAGGCCGGGCTAGACCTACTGATGGTAGAGTTGTAATTTCAACTTCTGAATCTCAGTTAGTTGAATCTCCAGGTCTAAGTATTATTTTCCTAGCGTTTAATGTACCAGCCTATTCAAACGGTTGATTCGATTGTCCCTGTAGGACATGCTGAACTGCACAGAAGTAGGATACTCAAAATTCAAATTCACGGGTAAAAGAGTTTTAGACAACTCGGGCTGTAAGGTGTTGGGTTGAATCCCGCAACAAGCCCTACCCTCATGTGTAGTTGCCATGGGTGAATTTGGAACCCAAGAAAGTCAATTTGATGGTACTCCTAGCCTATGCTTAATTCCCTCCTACGCTCCTGAGAAAACATAGTTACATCTGACTCACCACTTCGAATTGAGCTTATCCTCAACTTAGAGATGCTACCTCAACTAGGTAGTTAGGGCCTGCAATTTATTGGCTTATCAGGAATGGGATCAATGCAATATCCGTTTACCAGATAGTCTTTCTTAGCAGCTAATAATATACGATCCCGCATTTCAAGCTTTTGGCTGCGTTGGAAGAAGTGGCTTGTTAATCAAGCCCTTTTACTACCCCTCTCCATTCTAAAAGTTCTATATCTGAAGCCAATTGGTTTACCATCATATCATTGGTTGCCTGCTAGTCATGCCAAAGCAGAGTTTTAGACCCTTTACTTACTCTTCACTTGAAGCCATTCCGGGTAGGAGCAAGATCCTTGATAATTGACTTCATATATGGAGAAGTGGGAGCATGTCCAGAGGTTGAGGTGCGATTGGATACCAGAATTTTTAATTTTTGTTCCACTAGAGAATACTTTGTACCCAAACTTTTTTCCAGAAAATACGCTATTCACTCACTTTCACTTTTTTATCTCACCAATCACATCTACACACTTTTTAAAAAACAACAAATCATTACTACACATTTTCCCACAAATTTCACTATTCACTCACATATTTTTAGTTACCAATCATATCCAATCATTATTTTACTAATTCTATATCACGTCAGCTTTAATCATTACATTTTCATTTCATATCCAATTACTCTAAAAAATCATCATTCTTCTTTCAGAAAAATTATTTATCACAATTCTCTAGTAGAAAAAAAAATTTCAAAATGAAAGCAATCACGCCCTGAAGTTTTTCTTCTTACTAATCCCATTTCGTATTCAGGATGGATCGACAACTGACAGCAGAAGACATTCTACCCAGTATGGCCAATAACCCGAATCCTGTTGGATGAAATGGACGAAAATTTCGATAAATAGATGTATTCCTTGTTCAAGAACGGATGCCCAATCCATTAGCTCATTAAAAAGGAGCTACTTTTGTGTAATTCGTGACTATGATGTAACTATTGGATCAACGGGCTCGCCATTCTAGCAAAGCTAAAGGAAACATAAGAAAAAAGAATTAGAAATATTGATGTCACTATTGAATCAACGGGTCGCCATCCTAGCAAAGCTAAAGAAAACATAAGAAAAAAAGAATTAGAAATATTGATTACTAAAAATGAGTTTGGGAAAAGAAAAATTTAAAGGAATACCTTTTGGTATAACATTCTAAAAGGCTGTGGATAAACAAAGTTATGTCTCCTTGTGACATTTCATTTGCTAATGATAGTGATTTCATGTCAAAAACGCGACTATGCCATATGTTCTTTTCCAGATTTGTTAGAAGTTCTAATTCTGTCAAGTAACCATATTTGCTTTTAGGTCTGCCGGAAGTGTGGTCTCTTGGGATATTACAACTTTAAGCTAAAGACAGGCATTTGCTCTACATGTAAGAACGGGGAGAACATATCTACCATGAAATTGCCCTATGCATGCAAGCTTTTATTCCAGGTAATGCTAATTTTTGTTTTTTTTGGATTCATTTGTCTTGATGCTCTTAAATGTGCATACTTGTCCTTTTTTGTGATTATTGTGTTCAACTGGAATTGAATAAATTCATTTCTGTAAATTTTGATTCTTAATGTGGAATGAAAATCCTCTTCCATGAGTGTAAGTCGTGTCACTTGGATTCCACCACTATTACGCCAACTTGATTAAATCTAAACTAAACTTAAATTTAAATGCTATCTTCAAATGACTTCTGACTAAGGCCAAACACAAATTGAACTTCTGTAGCTTGATTTTTTTTTTCTTTCTGTAAAATTTATTATTATTTGCTCGCAGCTCAAAATTGAGCTTGATAAACTGACAAATACTAAAATATGTTAAAGCTTGGTTTGATAAATTGGAGAATGGAATTCAAAGAAGTTTTCGGTTGTCGAGGCTACTCGAGCTTCAAGAAGGTTGATATGTTTTCTGCAGCCGCTTTGGGCAATCACTATCAGATTATTTTTCCATTTACGTTGGCAGGCTCTCTGTAGTTTTGCCTAAGAGGAGTTTTAATTGCGTTGAGTCATCAGTCTTGGTATATGCACACTAAATTTTGGCGGTTTCTTGCAAGTCAATAATCAAATTTTGTTCAGTCATTAAAAGTATTGCCAACCGATCTTTGGTTATTTGGCATGCGTTCAGTTTCTGCTTTGTGGCATATAAAGTATACTGGTGGGAATATTGCTGTTATATTACACACTGTTGTTTTTCATTTAATTACATGTAAAGACAATTTGTAATGGTTTAGGTACTTCTGATTGAGATCTCAATTAAAATCTCTTGATTGTTGATACGGCATCAAGTTTCATCCTTTGTCGTGTTTGATTTTCTCTCAGGAGCTCCAGTCGATGAATATCATTCCTCGATTAAAATTAACAGAGGCTTGAAGGAGTGTTTAGTCCATTTTTCTGGTCTGCAACATCCTTGAGGGATATGCTGAACTGTGGAGACATAACAATCCTTGGCAAATAGTGAGAAGTATATATCGGTCATCAACACCTAGTGCATACACTTTCTTATAATTTCGTTATTCAAATGTCCAATTTTTACACTAATCTTTCTTCTATACACTTAAGTATTGATACACCTAGTGTAGCATAGTATATACGTTAGATTTGTATATGAAGAGTATGGTTCAAGTGCAAATAGTCAGAACTGAATAAAATTCTGATTGAGGTGCATGTTTTCTTGTTTTGGCTTTTGTTTGTCTTTATTTTTTGGTTTCATTTGTGTTTATTTTTCAATTCTCGACTACAAGGTGGTTCTTGTGTTTCGTGTGGGGGAACTTTTAGGGTAAATGCATAAGATTCCCCTATGTTTTAGCAAAGTACAAATGTAAACAAATAACAAATACAAATAAAAATAAAATTTAATTTAATAAATTATAATATCCAAATATGTGTATAAATGGAATATAAGACCAAATACTTTTCCGTTTAACTTTTGTAATAAAATAAAGAAAATTTTGCTTAAAATAAATTGAATCGGGTTATCTGGGCCATCGATTTCCGGGTATTATCTCAGCATACAACCATCATTACAGTCAAAATATTATCAAAAAATAAGAAGTCCACAATAAAATAAGCATTTTTCTCTAAATTAAAATAATTTTTCCTTCAAGACAAACAATAAATAAAGTATTGCATTGAGCCTAAAATAAACGTTACCATGTAACAAATATTAATAGGGCTGAAATCAATTTGGGTCAAAGCTTGAATAAAGCTCACTAATTGTTTAAGGTTTATTGCTAAAAAAAATTTGTCATTAATTTTGATCAACACTTGTGTTTGAGGTGACATTTATATATTTTTCTTTGGAAAGACAAAATGGGTATGAATTATTTCGATGAATACAGATAAAATTACCACAAATATTCCTACATAAATCCAAGAGTGTGTTTGTTATACATCAATGTTTTTAAACCCGGACCGCACATCGAACCGTATTAATAACTAGGTCATTGAGTGATCATTGGTTCAACCGGTTTAACCGTTTAGAAAAAAACCGGTTGACTCATATACATATACATATATATATATATATATATATATATATATATATAGTGATGAGATCCTATGAGACCATAAATATAGTAGGAATACGAAACTCAATCCACACCCTCCAACCAAATAAAATAAAAGGCTAGGATTTAATGGCATTTTAGAGTAATTAAAAAATAGTGGGGACCAAATAGGGTACAATTGGAATGTTAAAATCACCAAATAACTCGTTTTCCTAAAATCAAGGAATAAAATCTTACCAAAATCACCATCTTCTTTCTCCCAACGTGAACGCATCGTCCAAAAAACCAAAGAAAAAAACCACGTCCAAAAAGTCCAGAAACCGGCCCAAATATCGCCTTCAACATCGTTTCTCCCACGATCAAAGCAACGTAAAAAGACACAGAGAAATCCCACGCAGAAAATCGAACCAACAAATATTCTCGTGATCAAAAACAAAAAAAATCCACATCAACGGATCGGTATTGCAATGTCACAAACACAGATACCCCCTCCACAAACCAGTCGCAACAAGGTAAAATTTCACACCAATTCATCAACAAAAATGTGTGGTTCGAATGCATGTAATGTTGAACAATCAAAAAATTCACAAATTAATTCTGTACATATAGCTTTGGAATTCTCAGCATATAGCTTTGTAATTTTGTACATATAGCTTTGCAATTCTCAGAATTTGTGTATATTATATGCTTAGAGTATGTGTGTTTAGTTCGTATTAATGATATCCGTGTATAGTATCTCGAATTTGTGTATTTATTATGAAAAATATGTATCACATATATAATGCTATCACATATAGTACATATGTGTGTTTAGTTAGTATTAATGAAATGTGTATATAGTGTCTCGAATCTGTTTATTTATTATGAAAATTGTGTATCACCTATAATATATCCAAAATAACTTCTGTACATATGTGTGTTCAGTTAGTATTAATGAAATGTGCGCATAGTGTCTCAAATTTGTGTATTTAGTATGAAATATATGTAGTACATATAGCTTCACGACATATGTGCGTTTAGTTAGTATTAATGATATGTGTGTATAGTGTCTCACATATAATGTATTCCCTAAATACGTTTTTTGTCTAAATACAATGCATCTAATATATGTTTAGAGTATTAATTATGAACACAAATGACATTAAATATGTGTACTTATACAACAAATATTGGTGTGTTCAATTTTGCACCATACGTTCATGTTCTGTAAATATGAGTTTACACGATACATTTAAAATCTGTGTAAATAGTATTCAAAATTTGTTGTTTTAATAACTAAATATTGTGTTTTTGCGCATCAAGATCCAGTTACACATTCACGTTGGTCGAGGCTCGAAATCTCACCTGGATCAACTAAATATTGGATCCCAGAGGTTGAACAAGAAAAAATCCCTCGTCTAACATGCATTTCCATACATTGGAGGCAGAATACAATTTTATAAGGATTATGGTTTGTGTAGTGGCTTCGACGTTAGAAGAAGCACTACGAAGAAATTCAAGAACGAGGATATTCGCGTGCAATACGTGGTTTGCAATAGAGAGGGCTACAAGAACTCTAAAAAACCCATACCTAGTGAGGCATCTGAGCATGACGACAACGTCCCAAAACAGGGGGGCACGGAAGAGAGCCTCGAACCGAGTTGGGTGCAACATGCGTATTTTTGAATACACTAGCGCGGCTCATATAAGGTAAAACCTTTGAGGAAAGACACACTCATCCGATGACAATTGATAAACACAAGCAATTCTTGAAGGTGAATAGGAACCTAAACTTCGGGCACCAACAATTTATCATAAATTGCACAAGGGCAAATATTGGAAGTGCAAAACAACACGAGCTCTATAGAGAAATGGCCGACGGTTATTCACAAGTTGGGGCGCTCAAAATTGATTTTAAAAATTTCAAACGAGACCTGAAAACATACATATGCGGTGCGGATGCACAATTGGTGATAGACAAATTCCTTAGCAAAAGAGGCAAATCCGGAATGGTATTCGATTATGATGTTGATCAAGATGAACAACTAATGCGACTCTTTTAAAGCGCACTGCATGACTATAATGAACTATGCCGCATTTGGCGATGTGATATCATTTGATGCTACGTACAATACCAACCTAATATAATTCATCGCACTAATTTATCTTGCATATTTGTGATTACAATAGTTTACATTTATCCTCATATACCGTCCATTTAGTTATATAAATGCAGGGTGACAAGTTATTTTATTATGTTGGTGTGTGTACATATTTAAGATAATATGTGTATATAATAATGTAATTGTGTACACTTACACTCATAAATATGTTTACTTATTGAAATCAGATACTAAAAATAGATTTCATACATGTGTATATAATAATGTAATTGTGTACACTTATACTCTTAAAAATGTTTACATAATTATTAAAATCAGATACTAATAATAGATTTCATACGCAGTATAAGATGGTGTTCGCTCCATTCACCGGGGTAGATAACCATCGTAGGTGTAACTTTTGCACCGGCCTTATTTTGAAAGAGGATGAAGAGTCTTATACGTGGTTGTTCGGGACGATTCTTAGATGTTTTGTTGCTAAGGAACCATATTATATAGTAAATGCACAAGACCCGCCATGAAGAATGCCATAAAATCCGTCTTCAAGACGGCAAAACACAGATTGTGTATGTGGCACATAATGGAAAAAGTCATTGTCAAAGCCTACCCAACCTATTCAAAGATAAACTTTTCATCAATCGGTTTAAATCAATCGTGTGGGATAACTACATTACAACAACCGAATTTGAAAAAAATGGCACGAAATTATGGATGACTTCAATCTAGCATCACACCCATGGTTTGCATTATGTATGATATACTTACGACAGCCGGATTCCCGCATATTTTAGAGACGTGCCCATGAGTGGACTTAAAAACTACGTCACTCTCGAGAAAGCACAAATAGTCAAGTTTGGTAATTTTACAAATCCCAATCAAATTTGGTGGAATTTGTAATGCATTTCGAGAGCGCAATGGAATCCCAACGACATTCTAGTGATAAGTTGAATAATCGAAAGTGCCAAACCTCCTTCCTGGGATTGCTGACACCATTGAAAATTGAAAAGCATGCTTCTTTAGTATAAACGCACGCCATATTTTATGAAGTGAGCAAGGAAATTAAAGAAGCGTGTTACCATTGCTCAGTTGTACAGATCAATGACAATACAAACGAGATCTCGTACACAATAAATGAAGAAAGTGGGGTGTTTCAAGTAACAAAATGCAAGATAGATGCATCAGCCAAATGTAGTTGCAAATTGTTTGAACAAATGCGACTCCTGTGTCGACATATATTTGTAATACTCAAGGATTGCAATGAAATTCCAGCTCCATATTTGGCAGCACGTTGGATGAAAGCAACCTCGTATAATTCACATTCTAAGAATAGACACATGTACCAATTTCCGGGAGGGATAGAGGCTACAAGAACACTAAACACCTTGTGGGCGGATTTTCACAGCTGCATCGGTCTTGCGCAAGGGGATATTGAAAAATTGTCAAGTCTATCTCGTATCATATCGAACGAGAAAGCTAAGCTATTAGAGGAACAACACGAAACTACAGTGCCCAACAAACCTATTGCGGCTCAACCTCACAATTACACATTTCCGTGTTACCACCAAAGCAAGCCAAGAACAAAGGGAGTGGTAGTCATCTGAAAAGCAGGCTCCAAAGCCAAAGAGAAAAAGCCATAAAAGCAAGCACAAAACTGAAAAGAAAATGTGGGACATGCGGTAAGGTTGCAACACAAAACAACAGGACATGCCCGACCCGCACCAGCACCTCCTGAGCGCTTTGTGTATTTGTCACACTGTTCAATTTTTTAGTGTAATGTTTACGATTGGAAATTTATGATTTGTTTACATAATTCCGAACATAAACATACAATATCTGCAACCTATTTACACATTATCTGTGTATTACCCACACATCGTCCTTCAATGATAACATCAAGATCAATAAACGTATGTTTTGGAATTATGTGTTTAAAGATGTAGAATTATGTGTTTTTAGTTATCTAATAATGTTTGTTTAGTAATAGCATATTGTTTTTTGTTATTTTGTGCAAGCATGTATATTTGGTTTGGGATTATGTGTTTTTAGATGTAGAATTATGTGTTTTTAGTTTTGCAATAATGTTTGTTTAGTAATAGCACTGTTTTTTGTTTTTTTGTGCGAGCATGTATACTTGTTTTGGAATCATGTGTATTTAGCTATAGAATTATGCGTGTTTAGTTATATAATAATGTGTATATACTATATAGTTTTGGGTTAGTGGATACTTAACTGTACATAATTTTGTGCATAAGACACACAATGTAGTAACTACAATACAATATTAACGCTGTATAACAACATTCTGACCATATGTACGTGAAAAATGCAAATTTATATTGATTAAAGAAAAAACACCCCACGTCTGAACCATTCATATCCACAATTCAAGAAACCATCTAAGCCATATACAAATGGCTCCCAAAGACAAAAAACACCAATGATAGTAAACTAACTATACAAAAAAGATGAGCACAATTCTGCATACTACGTTGTCTATTTAAAATAAAACTACAATACGATCTTCCCTGTCCAAAACTTTCTGGCTTCTTCCAAACATCTATCCTTTAGCTCATTGCTATGGTGGAGGATTATTGCAGCTGAGTACTTCGTACGTAAGTTAGACAATTGAGACGCATTATTCTTCTCCAAACCACAATCCCATCCCTTGGTGCCACCGCCCATGTAGCTCTCCATATGACTCATGACATATATACCACAATCAACTTTGTTTGTGGTATCTCTCCAAGGCATGCACAGTCTAGACGGGGTGAATTTCCGGACAACACTAGCCATTTGCGGGCAACCTTTAGTCTCCAAGTAGTTTGAAAACATCCGAACCTGCAAAATATACCATGGAAAACAACTTCAAACTTCGTAGACTATATATTTCAATTATCCATATCATACTAACTAACTACATATAATTTCAAACTTAAATACACACAATTACATACCTATATAAACACACCCATTATGCACCAAAAAATTATCTTCCCATATCTTTAACTCTGATCACTATAAAACCCAAAAACATGTGGGGTTGGGGTGGGGTTGGCCGGGGTGTGTGTATGGGTGACTGTATTGTATCAAATAATTTATTGTTTAGTCCTTCAGCTTTTCCAATTCAAATTTCAAATTCACAGAAAAGTACTTTAATGTATATATGCTGTACAATGGTCTGAAAAACACTGTGCTATTACTAAATAAACATTATTACAAAACTAAAAACACATAATTCCATGACAGTATGCTATCCAAGACATATAGATGACGAATAAAAACATAACAGTCGGGACCAATGTTTCAGCACATCTTGTACAAATTCTAATACCTAACAACACAATTTAGAACTGATAAAAAAACAACATGCATAACTGATTGAACGAAAAAAAAATCTCACCAACTTGTCCGGAAAATCTCCATATTTCTCCCGACTGCTTCCACCGAAAGACGAGTTGTCTATAATATGACAGTTAAACCTCTTGACATCAATGGTCACCAGAAAGATGTGCTCGCTCTTACAAATCGGGAAGAAAAACTGAAACACACTATACATTAGGGTCTTGGTAATAAACAAAAAAGATTTGAAAAAACAATGAGATTAATTACCAGTACTTACCATGTCAAAGTTGTTCAATTTATCGGAGCTCGGGTCACCAAGCTCTGTGTCGAGTCCTTGCACAAACGACTGATACACAGTGTTCTCATCTAAGCCATCCCCCGGACTAACGACCATGAACAACTACAACACATATATACAAAAATAAAAAAAATAAAACACGGATTTTAAGACTTGAAAACACCGAAGAAAAATGAAAACAAGAAAATAAAAATAGGATAAACATACGAAAAAAAAACAGGAAGCAAAAAATGCTTCGGTGAACTCGCTACTCCTCGATCCCTCCATACCATTCAACATCCATGCCCAAGGTCCAAAATAGAAACATTAATGTAACTTCCGGGACGCATTGTCTCCACAATTTCCCTCGACAAAAGTTTGTCACCGGCATTAAATACAATATCATCTCTAGATGGGAAAAAAAAAGAATTACAGTGTAGATAAAAAAATGAAACTAATTAGTTGAATGATAAACGAAACCTTACTTGTTCATTCCAGGATTTTCAAAAAGCCATTTCGCAATCATGTTCTCATTTTGATTTGGCTTCGAGAGACGCTAACTGCCTAGTCACAAATGGCGAAGACAAGATCGCACTTTTCTTTGTCATCCTTGTAGCTCTACGGGAAAAAACCTTCTTAGATCTTTCCAAGGCAATGTCGCGCTGCCCCTTGACCTCCCCAGAACCACTAGGTTTCACGCCACCAACCTCCGTTTCAATATCCTACGAACCCAATAAGAATAATTATGAACTCGTATACACATTGATGATGTGAATCATAAAAGATGGGGAAAAAATACGTACGGTCTTTGGATTCTCACTCAAAGGCGCGTCATGCCCCCCAGAACCACCAATCTCAGAATCATGCACTTATAAACAAAAAATACATAAAAATAAAGCTACTTATACACAAAATAAAACTAACTATTCACAATATAAACTAACTAAACATAAAACAGAACTAAATAAACATAATTACAACCGTAAATGCACATAATATTTTACTAATTTAAACATACATTAGCTGATTTTTCGATCCCCACTTGCATCACAGCCCCCCCAACATTCATTTCCAGAACCTACAAAACATACAATAGTGTGAACTAAAAAAATACTTAAAAGCAAAACTAATTAATCATAGGGTGGCGCTATTGGCACCCCCAAAATTATCAAGTACACCCCCTTTATATAATTTCAAAAATGCCATTAGTTTAAAAGACTATGATACCCTTACTTAAATAAATAAGTTTTAATACACTTCATCTTCCTCACACTCACCCACATTCTTGGAAAAAGCTGAACTTTTTTTTTTGTAAACCCTAGATTTTTAAACACTCACATTATTGAAAATATTTAATTTTGTCGAATAATATAAGTATATCCTTAATTTGCAACTTAAAAGTGTGTTATTTTTTTCATTTTTACAGCTGAAAATTTACTGTTGAATAACAAAAGTGCGATACTTGGCACGATCGCAATGTGGCACGATCGTAATTATTTTTTGATCGTGCCACTTGCATAATGGCACGATCGAGGCACGATCGTAGTTACTTTTGATCGTGCCACTTGCATAATGGCACGATCGATGGCACGATCGTAGTTACTTTTCGATCGTGCCTTATGGCACGATCGAGTATACCATCGTGCCACCCATCGTGCCACCCGTCGTCTTCTTCCCCAAACTCATACAAAAACCAGAAAAAAATTATGTAACTCTATAATCAAATAAATACAATTACCCAACACTTATACCCAATAATTACCCAAACTAACCCAACTATAAGTGCGAAATTAAATTAAAGTATTAAATTTAAAATTAAAATAAATTAAAAAATCCGTAATCGAAAAGATATTACATCTTTTTTGGTTGCTGGAACAAAAAAGATTGGTGGAATTTCTTCAGAAACCGTCACCGCGCCTTGGGGTTATCATTTTGGGTGTATTTGGGAGGGAAAATAAGTGCAAGGGTAAAATTGGAAAAAAAGGGGGGTGAACTCATCAATTGTGCCATATTTGAAAAAGTAAGGGATAGTGTACTTAGAAGGTGGGTGTACTCATCAAAAAAGGGGGTGTGAATAGCGCCACCCTTAATCATAATATATAAGTAATGTAAACGTATATAATACCCTAACCTCAATGCTTGCCATACCACCGTCTCGCACATCTCCCTCATCGTTGACACTCTTCTCGTAGTGCCGAGACGTGTCAAGAATGTCCTCCCATCTACCAACATTGGTATCTTGAGTCAAGCCAAGAGAGAAGCTTGGTGCCTCATCACACCATTTCTTAAATTCATCTCTCTTCAGAAATGCACTTTCGATCGCCTCAATCGCAGCAATATTCTCCGCCTTGCTCCAAAAGGCTTCATTCTGTTGAGTTTCAGTCCATTCCATACCATCGTCCGAACGGCGAACCCCACCAGGTAACGCAGTTGAGCATAAGAAGCCCTTCGCAACGTTCCCAACCATGGCAAATTCTGCGTCCTCAACCAAGTTCTTTGGAGCAGACTGAAGAATAGATATAATCTCGACAACATCGGAGGACAAACATTTTAATCTGTCAAGTAATCGACCAGTTATCCCCTGCACATAAAAAACATGTGTATTAAATCAGTAAGTGTATATGTACAATATTTATAAACTAAATACAAATAATCACTAACCTGAATGTACATAATTAGAATATACATAATTTAAACACTAATTACACATATTTCAAACACTAAATGCACACAATATAAACCTGAATACACATAATCACTAACCTGAATGTACATAAATAGAATATACATAATTTAAACACTAATTACACATATTTGAAATACTAGATGCACATAATATAAAACTAAATACACATAATTACTAAATACAAAAAATCACTAACCTGAATGTACATAATTAGAATATACATAATTTAAACACTAATTACACATATTTGAACACTAAATGCACATAATATAAACCTAAATACACATAATCACTAACCTGAATATACATAAATAGAATATACATAATTTAACACTAATTACACATATTTGAAACACTAAATCCACATAATATAAAACTAAATACACATAATTACTAACCTGAATGTACATAACAAAAATATACATAATTTAAACACTAATTACGCATATTTCAAAAACTAAATGCACATAACATAAAACTAAAATACACATTCAGATGAACAACCTTCGCATCGGCCCGGGATGACGAGGTCCCCTGACTTGTAGCATCATTCTCCTTCCAAGCCCCCGACAAATTTAGTTGTGGCTCAATTGGTGCTTCCCCATCAAACGGGGGCTCGATAAACCCCATCCCAAACCCACTAAGGTCAATTTCCTTATTGTTCCTATCCTTTAGTTTGTCCCCGCTCCAAGCTGACACAATGGGGACCGTCCTTGGAACACTCCGCCTCACGCACTTAACTCTATCAACATAAAATACCTGTGCAATTACATAGATTACATCAAAAAAGAACATGCTCCAACAAAATAAAAAAAAAATAGTGGGATATAATACCGCCAAAAACAGCAAGGGCCCATTAAATTCGGTATTATCTTCCGGCGACCATACTGCTCTCTTTTCAATCAATGTTGCCAATATATGCTCATACCATGCTAAGTTCCTAACATTTCTGACGTCTACAAGGCTTTTGAGTAAGTGAGGATACACGTATGCAGTTGAAAAATTACCAATAATAAGGTACTCAACCAATATCAAGAAGAGCCTTCTAAACCAATCACCGCCATCCACAAAACTCCGCATTTTATCAGCCACTTGCTTCGGTGTTACCTTGTAATCATCCCTCCCGAACATAGCAGGCCATCCAGCGTACAAATCGCAAGTCTCCGATTTTATTTTCTTCACTATTGGCACCTGCCCATTGGGGAACCCAATACTCTCTGGACATCATTCGGTTCAATGCGAATGCGCCTAATACTATCCAACAACAACTCCGAGCTAGCATGGTTAAAATTTGCAACTAACCAATACATTATCTGAGATGGGAAGTCGACAATTGAAAGAGAAAGCAAACTTCTGAATCCCATATCAACAATCGCATCAATCTGAGCCGGGGAAAGATTTACAAGCGCATTCACCAACACCCTTGGATTCGACCTAGTCGGTAATGTCGTATATAAATTCTTTGCCCTCTTCCCCCGACCATCGCCTTCGTCCCCACTCCCCGTGGCCCTTTTTCCCTTGTTTTTTGCCATTTAGTTGGTAGAACAAAACCTACAGAAAAATAGAACCAATTATTTACAAAAACATACAACTAACTGTCCATTAGCATAAACCATATACACATTATTATATACCTAAACGCACAGAATTCTATAACTAAGTACACATGATTCGAAATCAAATATACATGTCCCCACCAAAATAACAAAAAACAGTTTACCATCACACAAAAGGTTAAACTGAGCAAGAAAATGCAACACATAAACCATATACACATTATTATATACCTAAACACACAAAATTCTATATCTAAGTACACATGATTCCAAATCAAATATACATGCCCCCACCAAAATAACAAAAAACATTTTACCATCATATAAAAGGTTAAACTGAGCAAGAAAATGCAACACATAAACCAAACTACAAGAACTAAAATTATCAGGATTTAATTCATTTTCTTCTCTTTCAGCCCAGTTCAATATTTAGCAGAGGAAAAAAAAATTCAAATTAAAACAAAGAGAGTAAATAAATATAGGCGGATTTGATTGCTAAAATGGCTTCATTACAACATTAACAATCAGAATTAAATAGGATCACATCAATCAATCATTATCAGAATAGTAATTTTCACTGACTTCATCTTTCCCAGCCAACAAACACTAAATCGACATCGTTTCAAAGAAAATACTAATATCGGACCAAATTCAACGAAAGGGTCCCCTTATTCAAGAAAAACTGCATTACCCATTAAAATTTAGACAAAAACACACAAACCCATTTGGAAAAACCAATCAAAAAACCCAAAAATCGACCTTTTATGAAATCCAAGAAATCTTGATAGCCCACTGTCTCTCTGTTTCAACAAGAACAAAAGGCTAAGTTCTTCGAGACCTAAAACTTTCCACTTTGTAGATCCGAAAGAATCTCTTTTGGGTGCTCGATCAATGAGAAAAATAATAATAGTATTAAGCCCAATAAGCCAAGTTTTTGGAGAGACGGAACAATGGAGTGTAGCACACGAATAAAATCTGGAGAATAAGAACCGATGCCGTGGTGGAGAGATGAAGATATCCTATTCCAAATCAAATCAAGAATTAGAAGACGGCACGATGGGAGTGAAGCAGATGAAAGAAAGAAAAGAAATGTGTATCTGGAAAAGAGGGAGAGAAAATCGCGGGATACTGATAATAAGATTCAGTTACCAAATTCAAAAATTAGGGATTTACAATTATATCCTTGAAATAAAAAGACAGATTACTTTCCTACCCTTGCTTGCCACTACCATGACTAAAATAGATGGGTAAAATCTGGACCATTGAATATTAAATCAAATGGTCAAGATGTGGTCTCATGTTCTTACCTAAAGGCCCTGGTCTCATTTGATCATATCCCTATATATATATATACAAATGTAAAAGACATACAAATACAAATACAAATGTAAACAAATAACAAGTAAAAATAAAAATAAAATAAAATTTAATAAATTATAATATCCAAATATATGTATAAATGGAATATAAGACCAAATATTTTTCCGTTTAATTTCTGTAATAAAATAAATTGAACCAGGTTATCCTTGAGGGATATGCTGAACTGTGGAGGCACATCAATCCTTGGAAAATATTGAGAAGTATATATCGGTCATCTACACCTAGTGTATACACTTTCTTATAATTTCGTTATTCAAATGTCCTATTTTTTCTTTTATAAAATGGAACACTCATCTTTCTTCCATCCTGATATTTTTAGTATAGCATGTGTATTATCTATATCTATATCTATATTTTTTTCTATATAAATGTAAATAGCTTTTAAGGTTTCTTGAAAAAATTGATTTGCCAAAATTATCCCATGGCAAAGTTACCTTCAAAGGCAATTACGTAACTTTTTATATTAATTTATTTTTATTTGTTTAATAATATGATAAGTGTCTCTTTGTATTCCAAATTCTTTTTATTTACATTATTTCAATTGTAATTCTATTTTTAATTTAAAAAAAATATTTGCTTCATATTAAACTGCATATCGAAAGCTTTCCAACCATATATCATAAGCATATATAAAGACTTCATATAAGAGAATTTTAGCCGTTTAGAGTTGACTATAATGCAAAAAATGTTCATTTATAATATTTTCTTTTATTTTCTCATAACTAATACATCTACAACAAAAGAAAAAAGAGTGTAAATTTGTAGTGGAATGAAGAGAAAAAAAATTAATTCATTTAGTTTGATTCTGAATAAATAGCAGGACAAATATATTTTTTAAACCTCACTTTTGGTTGCAAATATAAAATCATAAATTTACCATCTATCACTCACTAAATTGTGGGATAATATTGTATTTGCGAAGGAGTATATGACGCAGTTTTCGTAGGGAAGATAGGAGTTTGCAACCATTGAGAATTTCAGACAAGTTTATACATTTTCCCATAAAAAAATATTTAGTTTTAAGATTAGTGAAATATAAATTATTACTAAAATTTTTAAAAGATAATTATTTGTTTTCCAAGCTTTGATCATTAATCTTTATCTATCTTTTTCGGCAATTTTAACATGAATTGGATTTAATTATCAATTTATTTATTTTATATATTTTTTGATTAAATAAATTCAATCAAATTATGATGTAAAGCTAAATTTGAAAACAAATATATCATATGAATATATTCAAACAAAAGAAAAAAATTGGCAGAGAGTTACATGTTTAAAATTAACGAAGTGAGATTTTAAATTTCAAGGTGTAGTGAATTAAATAAGGGTAATATTTCTTATATGTTAATTATGTTGATTTAAAAAAAAAGATAAAACTCATACACTATTTCTATTATCAAAATTAGCTTACTATGTTGAACTATGCAAAATAAGTGGGGAATTTTTTTTTCCTACCCAATATGGATAATGGAACTACTATTCTACCCAATTTTACAAAAACTATCTTTTCTACACATAATGACTTAACTACAAGTTACTAATGGGCCCGACGATCGTGCCCAAAGTACGGCCCGATCGTGCTCTTTATTTGTAATATTTTTTTTCGATTCATGTTTCCAAAGTTTTTGTGGATTTTCAATTGTGGCTTGTCTTGTGCTATTGTTGGATTTTTTGGTTGATTATTGTTGTGGGTATTTATATTGGCCATGTATGTTGTCCGTATTTCTTGTCGATTTTCGATTTTCATAAGTTCTATAATTTTAGGGTTTATTGGGTGAATTTTTCCATCTTGTGATCTAAATGGCACTATCGTGCTCGCTAGAAATTCATTAGGGCACGTTAGTACCCCTTTGAATGAAGTACTATAGGGCTGCACATAAATAGACGGCCCGATAGTGCCCGATAGTGGTACTATCGGGCCGTCTATTTATGTGCAACCCTATCGTACCTCATTGAAAGGGGATGACCTGATAGTGTTGCACATAAATACACGGCCCGGTAGTGCCCGATAGTACCGTCCATGTATGTGCAGCCATATCGTACCTCATTCAAAGGGGACGACCCGATAGTGCTGCACATAAATAGATGGCCCGATAGTGCCCGATAGTGGTACTATCGGGCCGTCCATGTATGTGCAGCCCCATCGTACCTCATTCAAAGGGGTAATATCGTACCCTCCATATGTATTTTGAAGGCCCGGTAGTACCATATTGAAGGCCCGATAGTGCCACGTTAAACTTTCCAGGTCTGAAGTTTTTTCTAGTTACAAAAATCAAGAAAATTTTCTATCTTTATACATAAATATTTGCAGAAAGTAATACATTACATTGGTTCAAAATGTATCTTGAATCGTTTCTTGTATATTCAAAAATCGAAAAACTAGAGTTTTGCTCAATTATTGTTTGTAGAACGAAGAAAAATATGAAGAAGGAAGGAAGAAAAAATGAAAAATATAGCTGGTGGTTGCCCACTTTTGTTTAAACAAGAAAGAGAAAAAGTTGAGGGGTATAAATGACTTTTCATGGTAAAAATGCGCAAAAAAGCTGTTTTTATCAAATTTGGTCAAAAAAGTGTTTTCTTAAACAAAAATGGGTAAAAAGGCCCATTTTTTCCAAATAAGTATATGATTATTTTTAACTTAAGGTTTGAATATTTGCCAACCACATGATCATATTTAGAAAAATATATATGACAATTTTATTTAAAAATTAATATCCATATTGCCATACTTTTGGGGAAAAAGACATGACATTTTAAATTCAAATTGGTAGTTATCTATAGTATATATTATGAAAACAAAATGATTAAGATCAATCTCAATTGTTGCAGTCTCTTGATCAACAACATGAAGTGTTAGATAATTTTAATATATAATAAAGAGTAAATATTTTTTTATTATTATAGCTTATTTGGTATGTGAGCTTGCTGCTATTATACCTAATTCCAATTAAGTTGCATTTGAATGGATGAAAAGAAAAACAAGAAATCTGGATAGGGATGGCAGCAGGATGGGTAGACGCGTACCCGCCGCCCAAACTCAAATGGGACGGGTATGAATAGCCTTTTCCGAATTTGGGATGGGTATAAAATGAGAAATTATTACCCATTTATATACGGGCAGGGTATGGTTTTACCCCTCGTATATCCACCACAACCCGAACTCATTTAGTCCTTAGTAACTTCCATTTATTTTTTTCATCTGACATTATACATTTCTTCATAGAAACCCAACATAAATTTTTATTTTGTACAAATAACTAGATATAAAGTTATTATTTATTTTGAATATGTGATCATATTAACTCTGTTTTATCTTTGCCAAGTTTGATAAAACTATATGTCTGATGGTGTAGTTTTATAAATTAAATGATGTACTAATGTTGATTCTACAGTTTTAAGGAATGTATTGGTTTCACTTGTATTTATGTAATGCTTTTAATTTAGTTTATGAATGATGATAGCATGTAATGACTTACAAATTTAAAATAATTAATTGTTATATTTATTAAAAATTTAATATATTAGCATTTTCTTATATAATAATTAGTTTTTTGTACAGTGTCCATTTAATGGTTATCTAAATATTCCTATAATTATAAGTTTTTATATAAATAAATGGGTTTTAGGCGGGTACAGGTAGTACGCAGGTATCGTGAAATTGATTTGGGATGGGTTCGGGTAATATATATAGTTTCTTAATGGGTTTGGGACGGGTATGGGTAGTATAAATATTATAGGATTCGGGTATGGGTAACCTTAAATTGATGAGTACCCTACCCATTGCCATCCCTAAATTTGGATAAAATAATAAGGATATATATACTTACAGTAAAATAAAAAATAAAAAATTTAAAAAGTTAACCTCAAATAATATTATTAGTTTTCAGATAAGAAAAATGTAAGTTGCTATAAAAATTATTTCTAAAAATATATATTGGTATGTAAGCTAAAGTCGCACGATTAAATATTTAATTATTTATTATTATACTTGTGTCGAAAAGTATTTTTAATTTACAAAAATTTACAAAAGTATAATTTAACAAGTGGGGTTCAACATTTATTTAACAATTTGGACTAACAAGTCAATTAGAAACTGATCATCTAGTACATAATTGAAGAATATACTCGCTTTAATTTAATCTAAGAAAAATATTTGTATCTAATTAATAACATTTTAAAAGGAAAAATAGATTAACATTACAAAATAAAAACAAACACAAATAGTTACTTCAACAAGTTCACCCAAAAAGAAAGAATTAAAGGGAAAAAATGGACAATTATTATTTTCACTATATTTTAACACAATAAAATGATGATTATATAATAAAGTGAAGAAAATAAATAAAAGGACGAAATTTATAATGCTCGATGCACTTCTTTCATGATGTAAACTAAACAAAACAATATATTGAGATAATAAATAAGAGACTAAATTACAATAAAGAAATGGAGCACAAAAGAATAAAAAAATATTAATAGGAACTAAAATTATAGGGAAAAAATATTGTGAAAAATGGTGAGGAGAGATAGAAGAATTAATGTGTATAATCTTATATAAAATAATAAAACGTCTTGGTTAGATAGTTGTAAAACTTAAATAGAAATCAATTCAATATATAAGAATAATAAATAAATAAATAAAATGGAGGAAGGTCATATTACATGATTATAAAAGCAAATACATAGATAATGACTTTCAATTTGAGTTGGGGGCGATTTTGTAAGAAAAAAAGGGAGTTGGGGTGGGTTTATGGGGCGGGCGGCCCCCTTTTTATACGTGGCTTATCCACTGGTTGAAAATTTAACAATCATATCAATAATATTATACATGTACTCGCAATACGTAATTATCTTGTATAGTATATTAACTAATTTCATTTATAGGATATGTATTATTGTTTTAAAGGAATTATTGATCAAGTGGAAAACCAATCGTACATCTTCATTAGAGTCAAGCGAAACGGCCGACGGGGACGGCCACCACTGACCCGCCAAAACCCGCCACTGGCCAACCGAGGTGGCGGGCCGAGAAAACCTCAGCCCAACCCAACCCGCCTTGGGCTGCGGGTTGGGCGGGCCGGCTCGCCAAAAATTAAAAAAAATAAAAAAAAAAAAAAATATTTTTTATTCATATTATTAATTTTAATGAATTAAATATACTAATGGATAACAAGTACATATTTTATAAAAATATTATATACACTTTTATAAGAGATAAAAATATAAAATATCAATTATACTATTTTTTTGTCTATTTTATTTAATTTTTCTTTTTCTTTTTTCCTTTTTTTTTTAATTCTGGCGGGCTAGCCCGCGGGTTTAGGCCCGCCCCTTGGCAGGCTACTAAATACTTAACCCACCCCTATCTTAGGTGGGACGGGGCGGGCCGGCCCAACGGGCCTGACCCATTTTGACAGCTCTAATCTTCATTATATGATTTTTTTAAAAACAATTGCATCAATTTTTAAAAATAAAGAAAATGTCACTTGCAATAAATATAATGAGGAAGATATTGAAACAATACCAATGTATTAATCATATATCACATAATTAAATATTTTATTCATCAATCACATACTAATCATTATTTCATGAATTTTACATATAACATATTGTTGAATTTTGTACAATGTGCTTTCATTATAATATTTGAGGAAGTACGACTATATATATCGAATATCAAATAAGTGATTATTTAACAAAGATTGAATATATAAGAATATCATATTAAGATGATTTATTTTTCTTAATAGTTTTCACTTTTCCTTTTCGTTGATGTATAGTTTGCATAGTTGATGAAAATGGATCGTGGTTCAGCCACTTATATGAAATAAAACTGTAATTTTTCTTTTAATTTGAATTAAGTTTTTGACCATTTTTAATTATAATTAATTAGTTTTTTTTATCTTTATTTCTAATTATATATAAATATTTAATTCAACTAAGGAGAACATAATTAGTCACAATATTATTAGGAGCTAAGCTTCAAAGTAATAAAAGGAATTTTAGTTTCTCATCACTATTAGCAACAATACACATGTGGTGAATGGAAAAATGAATATTGTAGCTGAGCCGACCCAAAAGATAACACCCATTTCAAAGATGAAGAAAATAAGGAAGACATCATATGTTAACTAGTCATGTTTGAGCTAAGAATGCTTTAAAAAATGTATTGGAAATAAATCTCAAAGTCGAGTATGAAGAAAAATGAGACAAAAAATAAAACAAGAGACAAATTGATACAAAATAAGTTCGTGGAAATTATTATTTTTAACTTATATTACTCTTGAGTTTTCATGTCAACTGTACTTTATCTAATGATAATATCATTTATGTATAGCGTTTTGGGTCTAAAAAATTTAATTTTAATCTAGCAAATTTAATTTTATCATCAAAACACGTGAGCGGAATCTACTATGAATAAAAATAATTTCAGTTTTACGATATGCTTTCAATTAAATTAACAAAATTATTTGGATCATGTGCCATGCACGCACACCTTACTAGTTAGTATAACCATTAGATGTGACTTTTGTTGTATATGAAGAGTATGGTTTAAGTGCAAGTCAGAGCTGAATAAAATTCTGATAGATGTGTATTCATGTTTTCTTGTTTTGGCTTTTGTTTGTTTGTCTTTATTTTTTTGGTCTTATTTATGTGTTTATTTTTTGGTCTTATTTTTGTGTTTCGTGTGGGATCTTTTTAGGGTAAATGCATAAAAGTCCCCCACGTTTTAGCAAAGTTGTGAAAAATCGCATAGTATTGTTTAAAAGAAAATGAAAATATGAAAACTCGTGCGATTTTGAATTATGATTAGAAGTTCTTATATCGTTAAAGTTAGTGGTTCGCACACTGGAAATATTACAAATAATCTGTTTTCTTCCTCTGGAATTACTATACTAAAGCAATATTATTGGATAATTTCTCTTTGGATCCCTTTACATTTAAAAAAAAAATGCAATGCCTTGTACCGTTACAAAATTTAGAAAACCTTATTGAAAAATTAAAAAATACATTTAAACCTTTTAATTTTTAAATTTAGTACAAAGTAATATTTTAACTTGGAAAACCCATTTCCACTTGTATACATTAAAATGGCAATTATTCTCCAAAAAAAATAAAAAATTAGGCAATACACTTTACTCCCTTATTAGTTAAGAGGGAAGAACATGTAACACTAATATGTTCTTAAGATATAACTAGACGAGACTCTAGTGCAATGCACGAGTTGTATAAGGCCTCTGTTTTATATTGTGACACGTATATTTTCCGAATAATTCTAAGAATTTTATCTTTCTTATGTTGTAATAATATTAAAGTAGAATCAAACAATGAGCAGATAATACTGTTTAATATTTATATAATGGAGTCAAAAAGTAAAAATCATAACTCAAAATCATGAAAAACACATTCAAGCCTATATATTTTTGTTCAATTTTCAAAAATTGGTTTCTCATAAAAATTCACAAGCCCCATTATAATTGCTCATTGCGTTTTAATCATGTTTATATTCTTAATAAGTATGATTATTGCTAATTTAAAGTAGTAAATCAGATGCAATTTTGTTTTCAAAAGTTTTTCGTATATGTAAATTGGGAATAAAGATCTTACAAAATTTGATTGTGTAACACGTATAGAAGAACTAAATAGAGTAATTATGTAACTATGAGAAACAAACATAATTTTGGTAACATTATTGATCTTAGTAGATTTATTTTTTCGGGGATATTGTCATTTTATTTAGATTTTGTGCCGTGTAACTTGTTTATTCACGTTAAGCCAATTTTAATTTTTCAATTTTTGTTATACCAATTTGTATTGTATTATTTGAATTTTTTTCCATATTCAGTATTTGAGTCCAAATGTATTATGGTTATACTTTCTAAGCAAGAACTATAATTTATTAAGAAAATAAATAAAATAATTATTGAATGTGTTAAAAAATACAAAATAGAGAATTATTAAATTCTTACTCACTTTATGCTCAAATCCTTACCATTTATACATTTATCAAGTATTGCGAAAATCAATTTGTCAAAATATAATGATATCCTAATTTCAACATTTTTCATTTTTGTGTCATGAATTATATTATTCACGTTTTAAAGTCTTGTTGTGCAACATTGTATTGTAATATTTGGAATTTTTAATTATTCTATTCTATTTTGAACTTTTCATAATTAGTGTTTTAGATATTTACTTATACTTGCTCAACAAGAATTATAATTGTGAAGCCCCCGATTTTTTCGAGCGTGAATTTGATCCTTTTATCGTCTATGTATTTTATCGACTATTTTACCGCGTCACTTTGACGGGTAATATTAATAATAAATATATTTTTGCATTTAATTTCTTTTTTATTTATTACTTGTGATCATAATCATTTAATAATTCTAGATTGATCATTATTACTATTTGTGTATTTATTAGTCACCTTAGAATTTTAAGAGACTATTTATTTTAGATACTTATACCTTATAAAATTAAAAATTAATTTAGAATAAGTGATCATGAGACTTATAAGTGATCAAGGAAATCACTAATTATTTTGGGAGATTGATATTATTCATCTATTATCATCAAATTTGGGACCAAAAAAAATAGAAATACCACAATTGCCCCTATAATGGACGGCCAAGAGGAGTATTTTGGTGTATAAATATCTTCCAACTCTTGTACATATACACCTTATGTTATCCATCTTGTGTACAATTACATCATTAATTCAAACATTATACACATTATCTTATACATCAATTGTAGGTCCCAAGGGGTGTGAGTGTAAGGTTTAGAAGGGGGGGTTGAATAAACCTTACCAACTTTTCGATTTAGTCCTTTTAAATGTTCAGAGTTGATACTACACAACTGTGTCCTTGGTGGACAGCTAATTTGGTTAATCAGTAGAGTTAGTCACCCAACAAACTCGACTGAGCTGTTGATAGAATAACTCACCATTTGTTAAGATTAAAGACTTAGTTCAACTGTAGTTTGTTTTCAGCGGAAGACTTAACACCCTTAAACTTGGTTTAGTTTTGATTTAATGCTTGGTTTTAGTACTTAGAGATTATCAAGTGGATAGCAAATTTATCAGCAGAGTTAAATAAATAAGATGCATGAATTAAAGTGCTGAAATGTAAATGACACGATAAGTTTTTATAGAGGTTCGAAGATGGGGTAATTCTTCTACTCTCTCTTCTCCAACTCCCCGAGGAATCCACTAGATATTGATCGTATACTAGAGTGGTAACAGTCATACAAGTCTTGATCACACAAATGACTTGATCCTTTGGGACTCGATCTGGGAGATGCCTTGGTCACGCAAATGGCTTCTCGTGCGACTCGAACTTCTTCACAGGCGTTTGCCTTGCTACTACAACCCACTTGCTCAAGCTCTTTGGATTTGATCACGAAGCCTTCCAAAACTTGAGACTGGTTCGACCTTGAACCTTCCTACAATCCTCCGTGGAATGTAGACCCGTTGATTCTTCAATAATTTCCTCTTCAACCGATTGAAGTTATATTTCCTTCACAGGTGAGTGTTGGATTGATTTCCTTCGTAGTTTAGGCTTGAGGATTGAACTTGAATGATTTGAGAATATTTTTGGTTACAAATATTGCTTTTCTAGCTCGTATTTGTTTTTTAAATGTCAAGGTAACCAACATTCTCTCAAATAAACTCCTCAGCCTTTTATAGTGTTCTTTTGAAAATTTGCCCGTTGAAGAGATAGGCTTATTCTCAAAAGACACTTGTGGTCGCTGTCTGTTGCGATCCTTGGAATTGCCACTTCCTCGTATGAATTGTTCTTGACTTTTTGAGTTCGACATGGTGCAGTGCTTCCCATTGGTTTATTCCTTTTGCACGCTTCTGGGACTGAGCACTTCAAGAAAGGTAGCATGGAGGTATTACTTGTTTAAGTAATTCTCTTGATTTTTGTGCAACGGATCTCTTTCAATTATCTCGGCTTGACTGCATTTCCTTGCTTTCCCAGGTGACTTAGAGTCAGCTTCCAATCATTGGATGACTCTTCTGTCACTTCAATTTGAGACTTGGCTATCTTGAGTTGACTTGACTGATACTTTACTCAGCTGTATCTCAGTTGTACCTTCAGTCGAGTTCCCGTCTTCTCTTCTTTGCCATACTCAACGTCTTGCGAAAGAGAGTCTTCCTTCTAGTCTCCGGTTATCTTCTTGCATGTTTAGGCATAGTGACTTAACTCACTTGACCAGCCCTATTTATTACAATGCAGTTTACAACAAAAATGGGGTGCCAACTTCCTATTCTAAGTTTTACATGGCATTCATCAAAATCTAAACAATAAATTTCCCAACAATTTCCCCCTTTTTGATGATGCCAAAACTTATACATTCAAAGTGTAAATAGCAAAGATACATACAGATAGTGCATTCACAAGAAATGTATGCGTAGAATCAATTCTTTTATTGATCATAACATTCTTGTCCTTTACACAACTGTTTACAAAGTGTATCAGAGCAAACATCTATGTCTACGCAAAAATAGAGAATTTACAGATTTATTACAGAAGACTTACATAAAGTGTATTTACATAGTAAAATACATGAAGGGGTGGATAGCAACACTTCATCTCCTTCGCTTCCTCCTTCTTTCTTCTTCTTCAGCTCTGTCATCTTCTGGTCTTCTTTTCTTTTTCTCATCTTCAGCTGCTTTCTTCTTCTTTTCATACGCCTTCCGGGCAGCTTCATCTCTTATTCTCAGCATTGTTCTTAGCCACTTGCAGATTGGCTACTTCGTCAAAAACCAAATGATAGAGATCCCTCCTCTTTGCCTGATCTATGTACTCAATGTTTTTGGGGCGGAGGTCTGGTCCTAAACCTCTCCCTCCACCACTGCTTCTTCCTCTACCTCTTCCTCTCGGGCATATATTGTACTGGGGCCTTCTTTTTCCCAAATTGAGTGACTAGCGGAGTGACCAAGAGAGTGATCGCGGTAGTCTGCTGCTGTCGGCTTCTTCACATAGTGTGAGACCTTTTCCCAAGATAAAGTCCCGGCTTGAGCCATGGACATGTTTGCGAAGTATCCTTCGGATGCGGCGTTTTAAATTCATCAACCGATCTTCCCCTCAACAGACTTCCCTTTATTTTCTCTTGAAACTTCCTCACTGTCTTTTCCTTCACAAATGCTCCATCCTTCTCAACTTCGATCCTTCAAAACTTTTTTCTTTCAGTATTCCTCTTCCCCCTTTTTGGCATCATCAAAGGAGAGGAACCCCGAAACAAACTAGCAAGCGAAGTCGAGTCTGGCGATAGCCAAGTTCGCTTGTCTGAAATGGGAGTATTCTTGTGAAACTCGGAGCGAGTAGCGTTGGATTCACTTTTGCGGCTTCATCTCAGCCATGAGAAGGCTGAATTTTCGATCCATGTTTTCTTCCATACGCAAGAGCTCATTCTTATTTTGCTCACGCAGACTTTATCTCAAGAAATGAGATTCATGCATGTGCTCAATGTGTTCTCTTAATTTTGTCTTCGATCAAAGATTCTCATTTCGCCATACCAACAACTTGTTGAACAATGTTCGAATATATAGCTTGTTCCACACGCATTGTTTGCTTCTTTGTTGCCACCACTCCCGGATTCTCGACTATTATGCCTCTCAAGTCGCCAGTAAGGTTGCCATCTCTCATTATCCGGACTCATGTCCATCGAGGCCTGGTGCCTCTCCATCCGCTCAATTTCGCAAATAATGCTTTGAACACCTCCCGAACTTCACTTGTTCCTCTCAATTTGCGGTGACGGCCAAGCAAAACGTCAAAATCATAGTTAGTGGAACAATGGTATCGATGGAATGACAGATCAGTGCGTGGAAGCGCTCGAGATCTCTTTTTTCGACTCTTCGGGAGGTCGGGTACCTCCGAGAGAAGAAGGAAATGATTCTACAAAGGGATCATCACGGGCAAATCGGGATTTGTTCAATGATGAGTGGTGCTCGTGAAGTTCCTTGTGGAGTCGAACCTGCTGCAGACTTGGGAGCCTGCGCGTGACTCTTTTGGTGGGTCCATTGTGAAGTTGACCCGACTTGCCGAGCCTCGGTTGTCTCAACAACTTCGTTGGTCTCAAATTGGTTTTTCCACGTGAGTTGACGTCCTCGGCCTTATCGGAGCGTCATCGGACGATGATGAGATTTCCATGGGTGGCTCATCATCAAAGTTGTAAGTTTGACGAGTAGACTTGAGGTCGACTTACTCGTGGTTGGAACATCCTCACCGGTGAGTCTTTTGGATCGAGTCATGGGGATGACTCGGCTTCATCGTCTCCTTCCGATCCCGAAAGGTTACATCGATTATCCTGGGAATCGTGAAAGCGATTATCTCCTTTTTCTCGATGGATCAATGATAGCGAGGAGGATGTTCTCAGATTCACTTCTTTACCCCTGGGAAGTCTCAACCTCCCGTGGACCTTCATTACCTCCTGCGGTCTCAAGCAATGCGCAATGAGGCACTGACATCCCTTTCGGCGATGTCGCTATCTTAGGGTCTTCTATGGTGGCATCCATTGGAGT
Source organism: Rehmannia glutinosa (assembly GCA_016081115.2). Taxonomy (NCBI): domain Eukaryota; kingdom Viridiplantae; phylum Streptophyta; class Magnoliopsida; order Lamiales; family Orobanchaceae; genus Rehmannia; species Rehmannia glutinosa. The sequence continues at coordinate 19,790,819 of CM071927.1, read as the reverse complement.
CTCAACTCCATGGATTGCACTTTCGTCGGTGTTAACTCCCGGGTTGTTCCTTTATGTGCCTCGCATCATCGGCAACATCATTAGTCTTGAGCGGTTGGCACCTCACCGAGACAGTCTCAACTGCCCGAGCCTCGTCGATGACAACTTGTCGTGTACTTTGTGTTTGTTCCTTCTCCACTTCGCCTCCTAGATTCATTGTGGAGTCACCGCAACATCCTCCGACCTTGCCGCCGGTGGAGGGAGTTTCCCCTCACCGGCACACCACCGAGTGACTTGGAATGGGGTCACTCGTCTCCGGACTCTCGGCTGTTCCCATTGAGTATTCGGTAGTTGGGGCGGGTGGTAAGACACCTTCATTAGGGGTTGGCTCAATTGGGGTCCCCACTATCCCGGTTCATCGCCAGCCTTCCTTAGTTCCTTCTTTTTCGAGTGAGTGGGAAGTGGTGGCGGCAACAACCGTGGCAATATGTTGCACCACTCCCATTGGGTCTATCTCCCGTGTGTTTTGGAGGACTCTCCTCGTCCCTCCATCATTCTTTGTTCATGAAGGATTACGGATTCTCGCATTGAGTCTTTGCATTTGCAATTCTTTCGTAAGGCGACAAGAACAGGTCCGATCCTCATCACTTTCGATAGGGCGTCAAAGTGAGGATGTGTATGCCCTGTGGTGCGGTGATAGGGCGATCTTTGGCCTTCTCACGTGCCTCTGCGTCGTCTCAATTTGCTTTAGCTGTTCATTTTCTTTTTCGAATTTCGGTATATTTATGCAATTATCCTCGTCAAGGGCTTGCAAACATGTGTCCACCTCAAGAAATCAAGAGTTCTTCTTCCTCAACAATGAACTCGGATATTCAAACCGCACTGGGCCAGGCTCGGCTTCCATTTTCTCCATTCTCGCATGAGGCGATTTTGGATGTCCGGATACAATGGAGAGTGCATGATTACATCGCCTCTTCATCATCCTCTTTTCCGGCCCTCGATTTTGGATCTTCAACACCTTCAAGCCTCATTGCATGTGGAGAAACAACCCAAACAGCAATGATTCTACCTCGGCCATTCTTTGTTCCTCACCGTTGCTCGACTACAAACTGGGTCTTCAAGTTGCCTCTGTGATCACCTCATTTCAGACTTGGCTGTTTCATCAATCACTTCGGAGACTCTACTTCTCCAAATAGCCTCAGGATATCTTCTCCCGGTGAGTGACAGACTCAATTTGTCTTTTCAAGCTCGGAGAGCTTGGAGAGTCTTCTTCTTCTCTTTGTTTTAACCAAAGGGATTTACGCTCCACTTCCTCCTCGGTTCATTGAAGGTGAATGCCTTCGCAGATGTCTTAGAGGTAGCTGCCTTCCTTGTTGTGGCGGTCCTCTTCTTCTTGATCAGAAGGGATTAATGGTTCCTTCTCCATCATGCGAGCAGCGGGCGGGAGACACGGCTGCGGGGAAAGGTGACTCCGGCCGAGCAGGAGCGATTTGTTTTTCTTTCTTTGCAGGGGCATCGAGTTCTCTTAGCAAAATTGCAGGCGACCTTCTTCTTAGGTGGAGAGGGGACAATTGTATCTTGGTCAGGTGATTCCCCCTCACTCGTGATCGCTCTCTTTAGCGTAGGCTCTCTTCTGCGCGCCAGAGAGGTTTGATCGAACATCCTCTTGTTTACATGGAACGCCTTTCCATGTCGAAGAGGGACTCCTTTTACCTCCATCACCGGCCAATCACCAGATCGTAGTATCCTAGGGAACCTCCAAACATTCCGCCCTCCTTGAAGGATTTATTTCCTACATTCTCGCGTAGTCTGTAGACAAACTCGGCCCAGTTCACTTTCTTTTCTTCAATGATCGCAGCCATTATGATTAATTTCGCTTTGACAGGTTGGTCAAAGCCGCCAAATTTGATGTCTATGCATTTGGCAACGATGTCCAACAATTTGTGGTAGTCCTCCTTCAAAGACCTCTTGTTAGCTATGTAGACTATCTTTTCAAGTATAGTCGGTCTTGCTACTTCCTTCCAAGCAAAGCGATCAAGTCAACATCGCCTTCATTGATTTCTCGGTGCTCCTTCCGCCGGTAATGAGCGGTGTTCGCCAAATCCTTGGCGGTGATGATGAACTCCTTCCGTGAATAGAGGATTTGATCCCCTCATCGTGAATCTCGGCGTTCACGTGAATCGTGCGACCTCTTCCACATAGGTCATCGGAAACTCCATCGTCCGTATGGTTTTGCCCGGCGTGTCGAGTTTTTCAAATGATCTTCTTTATGAGGGCGTCATCGGACCCCTTTTGACCATTCCTCGAAATCCACTTGTAGACCCGGTGTGGATTTGCTTTCCCATCTTGACAAATTCGTGAGTAGATGCCATTTTTCAAAGATTTCACCGAATGAAACTTAGAAGATGATTTGAAGATTGATAGGGTTTTTGAGAGAGTTTTTGCCTTTGCTTTTGAGAGAGAAATGAACAGTTTTTGATAATGTGTGAGAGAAACGGATGAAAATGGTTTAAGTATGGTTCATGAAAGGACGTGCGGGTGGTTTTTGAAATGTGATCGAAATCAACGGCTTAGATTTTGCACGCCGATTAGCATTTAATGTCTCATATTTAATGCGGCAACATTTATATCCAATCATAAGCTTGGTGTGCGGCTTTTGCTGTACGCGTCATAATTATCTTTGACGTCATTCTTAAAAACATTCCCACTTAGTAAAAACGACGGCATTTTTGTCACTTTGCTTATAAATGACTCAGCTTATCCCTTAGCTGATTTAACTCTTCTTCTCACAGTTCTCCTAGTGACTCAACTCCACTAACTCGATGCAACAAATTTTCCGATATGGTGATTCACTTAGGATTTTGAGAGTTCAACTCTTTTTCCCTTTTCGTGTTTCATTTCTTTTCTTTGAGTCTTCCGAGTGTCACTCACTCAATTAACCCTAACTCATGCTTGAGTTCTTCAAATCTTGACTCACATAATGGTTTTGTGAATATGTCGATAACTATTCATCGGTTGAAATATATTCCAAAGTGATGTCCTTCTTTTCAACATGATCTCTTATGAAGTGATATCGACATCAATATGCTTTGTTCTTGAGTGCAACACGATTTTGAGTGATTGCAATTGCACTTGTGTTATCACACATGATTGGAATTTCCTTTTCTTCAACTTCATAGTCTCTCACCGCTTTGTCTCATCCATAGGACTTGGGCTGGTTTGCCATGCAGTATGTATTCTCGCCACACCAGTAGAGGTGGCTATTGAATTTTGCTTTTTGCTAAACCGGGAAATTAGCTTTGTTTCCAAGCATTTGACATGTGCACGAGGTGCTCTTCTTCTGTCAACTCTACATCCAAAGATAGTCGAGTCCGAATAGCCAATTAGCTTGAATCCACCTTCCTTTGGATACCATAAGCCAACTTCTTGGCTTCCTTTCAAATATCTCAAGATTCTCTTGGGCTGCGATCACGTGGCTTTCTTTTGGAGCGATTGAAATCTTGCACATACACCTACAAAGAAAGGTGATGTCTGGCGTCTTCTTTGTGAGATAAAGCAATGATCCAATAAGTGATCTATATCTTGTTTTATCTACGGGCTTACCATCTGAATCCATATCCATTTTGGTGATGTATTCATTGGTATTTTCACGTAAGACTTCTCTTCCATACCAAATTTCTTCATTAAATCTCTCGGTGTATTTTGTCGACTTATGAAGGTTCCATCCTTCACTTGTTTCACTTGGAGTCCAGGAAGAATGTCGGCTCTCCCATCATGCTCATTTCAAATTTGCTTTGCATGAGGTTTGAAAATTTATCACACAACTCTTTGTTTGTGGATCCAAAAATGATGTCATCCACATATATTTGAACAAGCGTTATGCTCTTCCTGTCTTGAATTACAAGAGTGTTCTATCCACTTTTCCTTTTGTGAATCCATTCTCGGTCGGGAAGTGTGATAAAGTATCATAACATGCTCAGGGTGCTGTTTCAATCCATATAGAGCTTTCTTGAGTTTGTATACCTTATCTCCAAGAGTCTTCTGCTCAAATCCGGAGGTTGTTCAACATACACTTCTTCTTCCAATAAACCATTAAGGAATGCACTCTTTACATCCATTTGATATACAATGAAATTCTTGTGAGTGCATAGGCGAAAACATCCTTATAGCTTCCAATCTTGCTACGAGGGCAAATGTTTCATCAAAATCTATCCCTTCTTCTTGGCAATATCCTTTGGCTACTAATCTTGCTTTGTTTCTTACCACGAACCTTCCTCGTTCATCTTGTTTACGAACACCCATTTAGTGCCATAACATTTTGATGGGTGGGTCTTTGAACTAATTCCCATACTTTATTTCTTTCAAACTGATTCACTCTTCTTGCATAGCTTGAATCCAATGTGTGTCATCCAATGCTTGTGACACATCTTTAGGCTCTATTTGTGAGATAAAGCATGTGAACATAGCTTCTTGTTGTTCGGATCTTGTTTTGATACCTTCTCTTATATTTCCAATGACTAGTTACGTGGATGGTCTCTCGGCCATCTTACATCGGTTGGAGTAAGTTAGTGGATTGATCGTCTTGCGGCTATGTTGCTTTGATCGATTCTCTCGTCATCACTTAGCCGCAGATTTTCCACTGTTTTTAAGACTTCGACTTTCTCATCTTCATCCGAGTTTATAATTCCCGACTTGACTTGAGATAGGGACTCTTCTCGCATGGTTGGTTGATTGACTTATCACCGATTCTTCCATGTCTTCTCCATTTACATTTGGCTCATCAAACACCACATGAATGGATTCCTCTGTAACCATAATCCTCTTGTTGAGTACTCTTGTAGGCTTTGCTTTCACCAGTATCCCAAGAAGATACCTTCATCAACTTTAGCATCAAAAGCCTTTAAATTATCTTTGCCATTGTTATGGATGAAGCATTTACATCCAAATATTCTAAAATATGCAACATTTGGTTTTTTCCCCGTCCAAATCTCATGGGGAGTCTTTGTCACCGTCTTTTTATCATGCATCTATTTTGAGTGTAGCATCTTTGTGTTTATTGCTTGACCCAAAATCTTTTAGGTAGCCTGCTTGACTAACATGGTCCTTGCTTGCTTCTTTGAGAGTTCTATTCCTTCTTTCGCAACTCCATTCTCACGTGGAGTCCTTGCTGCAGATAATTCATGGCCAATGCCATTTTCAATACAATATCTTGAGTTATTATGCTATTTACAAATTCGGTTCCTCTGTCGAGATCTTATTTCGATAATGGTTTGACTTTTCTCATTTTGAATCCTCTTCATCACCGTGGTAGTTTCTCAGAGAGTTTCTTTCTTCTTACACATGAATATTGTCCATGTATATCTTGAGTAGTCATCTACTACCACCAAGGTGTATTTCTTCCCACTTATGCTAGTTGGTTCAACTGGACCAAATAGATCCATATGTAGCAGATGCAATATTCTTGTTGAAGATGGACATGTCTTTTCTTTGAATGATGATTTGATTTGGTTTCCCTTCTGACATGCGTCACATATACTCTCCTTCTTGTATACTCAGCTTCTTGTGCCACAACCAACTTGATTCAGCTGTGCTCTTTGCTAAAAGACAGGTGATGGGTGTTGCAGTTGACCAATCCACGGCAAACATGTTCTTTTGTCTGCATCCTTGCAACACAACTTCATTTGATTCAGTATCCTTGATTTGGCATATACCCATGTTAAATCCAACATTATAACCATTGTCACAGAGTTGGCTGATGCTTAGCAAGTTGAAGTTGAGTCCTTCAACATATGCAACATCTGTGATTTCTAATCCGTTTTTCTTGATGGATCCAATGCCTCTTATATCTCCTGGAGCTTCATTTCCTCCAAATATGACTTTTGCTCCTTTGACTTTCTTGAATTTTGACATATTTTTCTTGTTTCCTGTCATGTGTCTGGAACAGCCACTATCCATGTACCAGGTTTCTTGGCACTCAGCTGTTCCTTGAACCTGCAAACAAAGAAGTTAAGTTTTAGGTACCCATATTTGTCTGGGTCCTGAGGGGTTAGTATTGTAAGATGATCCAACCAACCTATAGCCAATTGATTTGACTCTAAGGGGTTGTTGCCATCTATCAGTGCCATAATCATAATTAATTTTGGCAAATTGCTTGGGGATTCTAGGTTCATACAGCTGTATCTTTTGTCTGTATGCCTGTGTATGTGTTTTAGCAATTGCCTTCTTTGGGTAGTTGTGATATCTTTGAGTGTAGTGCCTAGATGCATATGTGTGCTGATGAAAGCTCTTATACCTTTGGAATGGCCTTTGCTGAGTTCTTGGCCTTTGTCATTTGGGCTTATATTCCATAGGTCTTTGCTGATAGTTCACATTATTCCAATCAGCTTGGCTTGGGTATTTTCTACCATTCCCATCATATGTGTTTCTTTCATAGAACTTCGGGGTTTTGGTAGCTCTGTTTCTTCTTCTGAGTATTTCTGTTTGGAGTTTGCCGAGGAACTCGGTGGATTTCTTCTCGGTTGTCCTCTCAAGACACTCAACTCGGCCGTTTTCCTTTTTCTTTATAACCAAGGCCGTTTGCTTGTAATTGTGCTTTGGAATAAATGTGTGTGCACCATTTGGAGTTTTGGATTTTGAGATACTTCATTGCTTGAAGATCCTTTTTCCAAAATTACTTTTGGAGCTTGACACGGCACGAGGAATTAAATCCTAAGCTGTCTTGTCTCCACATTCTCTTTGACTCATAACAAGATCATCCAATGATTTAGATGCCTTAGTGAATGAGGCAATCACATTTTTGAGGTCATTTTCCCTTTTTTATAGCGATTATTTACTCGCTTTAGCTTAAGATTTTCGATCTTTAAACTTTCATTCTCATCGGCTATTTGACTTAGAGTACTCGGCTCCTTAGTCACCATTTGTGAGTTTTAACTCTTGAGTAGGTTGTTTTCCTCATTTAGTAGTGTGTGTGAGGATTTAATGTGTTCAAAATCTTTCATCATTTTGCCTAATGAATCATAAAGATCGAGTGGGTGATGAAGTGTGTGTGTCACGATCACTATCACTAAAATCTGAGTGTGATGAGTCGAGTGTACCTCATCTTCTTGGTCGGGTTGGTCTTGCTCCTTGGCCATCAAACGGATCAAGGCTTCTTCTTCGAGTCACTTGATTAGTCAACTTCACTACTCTCTCTCGAATCACCGTGTCTCTTGACTTGGTTTTTGTCTCGGCATCTCTGCGACCAACATTGCCTTTTTCTTTTCTTGCCTTCTTTCTCAAGACCTTTCTTTCTTCTTCATTCCGATTTTGTTGACTACGGGATATGGGCAATCAATGGCATAGTGACCTGGTTGCCTACGGTTCAAAGATAGATTTTCAACCTTTTGATCGCTCTTTCCATTCTTGGATTGTCGGCCCTTTGATATTCACCTTTTGATGCTCTGTTCTCTTGGTTGGCCTATCTTCCCTTGACTTGGAGGGAGCCGAGTGTCTTCGTAGGATTCGTCCTTGCCTCTCTTGTAGTTCTTATTGAAGAACTTGTTAAACCTATTAACCATCGGGGCTATTTCCTCCGGGTCAATGACTTCTTTGACCTCGGCTCTCTTGCCATCCTTAACAATTAGAAGCGATTGTTTTGGGCACAACTGCCTCCTCTTGTCTTTTCTTCTCGGCTCAAATTCGTAGGCTTTGAGATCCGAGAATAGCTCATGGTTAGATGTCTTTGATAGGTCCATGGAGTGTCTCATGGCCATGACTTTCATATCCCACTCGGTTGGGAGACTTCTTAGAATCTTCATACACATTTCCTTCATGTATATTCTTTTCCAAGTGCGAGATAGCTCATTGGTAATTTTTTGTGAACCGAGCATCCAGTTGATCCAAGGTCTCTCCTGCGATCATTTTGAAATTCTCAAATTTACGACAACCACTGATAATTTATTTTCCTTGATTTGCTCGAGCCTTCACAAATCAATGTTAGCTTGTCCCCATTTCTTTAGCCGTTTTGCATGATTTGACTTTATTGAACATGGCTTTGTCCAAGGTTTTGTAAAGAATGTCCTTGGCCGTTGTCCAGGTTATATCTTTTTCTCGTCATCATTTGTCCATTCAAATTGGTTTTTCAACCATAGTTGGTTTAGGAGCAACATCATCTTCACCTTTCACGGCTCTCCTCCTTACAGTTGTGTTCACTTTTAAAATTTGCAGTGACCCATCCTCTATCACTATCCACATCTCATCATGTAATGCTGATAGATGAGCTTGCATGCGAATTTTCCAATCATCAAATTCTTCAATTGTGAACATAGGGATGCGTGTCAAATTTGCTTCCATGATAATAACTTTTAATGATAAAAAGAGTTTGAAAAACTTAAGTACTAAAACAGACTTTGAAAAATTTGGAGATATAGTTCAAGAACTGGTGCGGAAGGCTCAATGAACCAACCGCTCTGATACCACTTGTAGGTCCCAAGGGGTGTGAGTGTAAGGTTTAGAAGGGGGGGTTGAATAAACCTTACCAACTTTTAGATTTAGTCCTTTTAAATGTTCAGAGTTGATACTACACAGCTGTGTCCTTGGTGGACAACTAATTTGGTTAATCAAGAGAGTTAGTCATCAACAAACTCGACGAGTTGTTGATAGAATAACTCAAATTTGTTAAGATTAAAGACTTAGTTCAACTGTTGATAGAATAACTCAATTTGTTCGGAAGACTTAACACCCTTAAACTTGGTTTAGTTTTGATTTAATGTTTGGTTTTAGTACTTAGAGATTATCAAGTGGATAGCAAATTTATCAGCAGAGTTAAATAAATAAGATGCAGGAATTAAAGTGTTGAAATGTAAATGACACGATAAGTTTTTATAGAGGTTCGAAGATGGGGTAATTCTTCTACTCCTCTCTTCTCCAACTCCTGGAGGAATCCACTAGATATTGATCGATATCTGAGTGGTAATGATCCGGATACAAGTCTTGATCACACACAGTGACTTGATCCTTTGGGACTCGGTCACGGAGATGCCTTGGTCATGCAACAAGCTTCTCGTGCGACTCGGCTTCTTCATAGAGCGTTTGCCTTTGCTACTACAACCCACTTGCTCAAGCTCTTTGGATTTGATCACGAAGCCCTCCAAAAACTTGAGACCGGTTCGACCTTGAACCTTCTTACAATCCTCCGTGGAATGTAGACCCTTGATTCTTCAATAATTTCCTCTTCAACTGATTGAAGTTATCTTTCCTTCACGGTGAGTGTTGGATTGATTTCCTTCGTAGTTTAGGGCTTGAGGATTGAACTTGAATAATTTGATAATATTTTTGGTTCTGACGATATTGATTTTCTAGCTCGTATTTGTTTTTTTAAATGTCAAGGTAACCAACATTCTCTCAAATAAACTCCTCGGCCTTTTATAGTGTTCTTTTAAAAATTTGCCCGTTAAAGAGATAGGCTTATTCTCAAAAGACACTTGTGGTCGTTGGCTTGTCTTGTTGCGATCCTTGGAATTGCCACTTCCTCGTATGAATTGTTCTTGACTTTTTCGAGTTCTAACATGGTGCGAGTGCTTCCCATTGGTTTATTCCTTTTGCACGCTTAAGGGATCGAGCACTTCAAGAAAGGTAGCATGGAGGTATTACTTGTTTAAGTAATTCTCTTGATTTACGTGCAACGGATCTCTTTCAGATTATCTCGACTTGACCGCATTTCCTTGCTTTCCCAGGTGACTTAGAGTCGACTTCCAATCATTGGATGACTCTTCTCATCACTTCAATTTGAGACTTGGCTATCTTGAGTTGACTTGATTGATACTTTACTCACCGCATCTCACTGTACCTTCAATCGAGTTCCCGTCTTCTCTTCTTTGCCATACTCAGCTGTCTTGCAGCGGAGTCTTCATTCTAGTCTCTAGTTGTCTTCTTGCATGCTTAGGCATAGCTGACTTAACTCAGCTTGACCAGTCCTATTTATTACAATGCAGTTTACAACAAAAATGGGGTGCCAACTTCCTATTCTAAGTTTTACATGGCATTCATCAAAATCTAAACAATAAATTTCCCAACATCAATTCTTTAATATTATTTTCCCCAACTTATTCCACTCACCCAACATTCCTTCCTTACCCATCCTTTGCCCATATCTTTGACGTCCCTTTTGTCTCCATGCAAGAGACAAATTACAAGATACAAAAATTGAACAAAAAATTCCCTCTCCCTCTCACCATAATGGACGGCCATTTTGGCCAAGAATGAACAAAATTTTATTCATTTCACCAACTCATTTTAATCTTCAAACTAATCCTCTTCATTCTCTCTAAACAATCTCCTCATTCTCTCTACAATTCCTTCACATCTTCAAATCTTCAAAAACAACTCCTTCATATCTTCAAACCTTCAAGAACAATTTCTTCACATCTTCAAATCTTCAAGAACACATCCTTCACATCTTCAAGCATTCCTTCGTATCTTCAAGAACACACTCTTCATATCTTCAAACATCCTTCACACCTTCAAGAACATCTTCTTCATATCATCAAACACTTCCTCTTTCTTCAAACACTTAACAAAAACATAAACATTCTTCCTACTTCTTCATAGAATTCGAACCCCTCTCTCACAAAGGTAAGAAATTCTATTCTTCAATTCAACTTGATATCATATAACTCATCACTTTCTCTTCTTAACTTAAGTTCAATTTTGACCTTTGGAGTTACACATTGGAGACTACATAAGGACATGCAAGCATTGTGGTCACCTTAGAAGACTTGAAGAGAAATTGTTGGAGAATTTGGACTATAAGGTAAGATTTGGACACTAGTGCCCTTTTCTCTTCTTCTTCTTATTTTCTTCAAATTTTAATACCCCTTTTTTATTTTTGAGGAACGGGGGCTGACCTTAAGTGGTTTTGAGGGTGAGCAAAAATTCCAACTTTGAAGCTTCTACTAGTTCCATTTCATCTACTACACAAGGTAAAGTGTAGTATTTCCAATTTTCTCACCTTCTTCTTTTTCTCCTTAATTTTTCACTCATTTTTCTAACTCTTAATTTTGGTATTTCTTGACTTAGGGGCTGACCTAAGTGACTTCATAATCAAGTTGTTAAATTTATCCTTTTATTTCACAACTATCCAATTTTAAGGTGGATGGAAAAATCTTTCCAACTTCTAGGTGTTTTTCTCAAATGCATGTAGTATTTTGTTAATGAGCACTTGAGATATATGTATTATGTATTGCATGTTAAATTCTTGTATCAAATTGTGAAAAATTCTCAAGTGTTGCTCAAAAATGCTATTTATTGGAATTTAGGTGCATGCCTGTACACTTTATTGTTGTATTTGATGAATTCTTGTATGAAATGGACATGCATGTGTATGATCCTTAAAATCCATGTTTTGTATGACTTATAACCTTTACAAGTCGAGCATAATTGATTAAATTTTAATTTTTGGACTTAAAATACAAAAATGAAAAATTGGTGGACTTAATTGCAAGAAAATAAAACTTAAGGGACCCCTCTATAATTTTCGAAATTTGGGACTGTACTCGGGTCCAAAAATGATGTTTGTACATTTTAATAATGTTTTAAGAGTTTTTAGATAAATAAAATCAACCTTTAAAAGCCCAAAGACTAGATTGTAAAATTTTAGAAGTTTAAGGGCTACATTGTAAATTTCAAAATTGTACCAGACCCTATCTTTAAAATTTGAAATTTTTACTCTTCAGGGACTGGAAATAACATATTTTAAGTGTATTCCAAAAATCCAAGTGTTTAGAGCTTGGAAAGTAATTTTATAAAATTTGAGGGACCAAATTGTAAAAGATTAAACTTGAGGACCCAAATGCAATTTCCAGGATTTATACAGCCCATGTACCTGGAAATACTAATTTAACTATAACATAATTATATTTTGGACCCAAGGTTCAAATTTCATAACAATTGGACCCCTAGAAGTCTTAAAGGCAATTATTTCAAAATGGGACAAAAATAAAATTTTCAAAAGTTAAGGGACCTATACTTATTTCTTTTTAAAACTGTTTTTGTTCCAATATCCCACTAACCTTAGTGACATTTTCCAACTGGAATCACATTAAAAGCCCTTCCGGTTTGTGAGTTCCAATTATTTTAAACTTAGGGCCCAAAATGACAATTTTAACAATTTGGGGCCAATGTGAGAATTTTATAAAAACTAGACCTCAAAACTTTAATAACCTGAATCACTGAACAATTTAGAGAATTTAGGAACTGACCTCATATTTTTTCAAGGTCGGGACATTTATTTATTCAATTTTTAACCCCAAAAGTATTGGTTTTTACAAAACGGGGCTAATTGTAAATTTTCTTTTTAACAAGGACCTAACTCAAATTATTTTTCTTTTAATGAAACAGCCCTGGACCCTATGACTTTAATAATTAATTAAAATATTTTATTTTCTCAAAAAAATCCCTTGACTTATCGGATCGTCTTAACCGACAATACCCGATCGCGGGGCGACTTCCTCGTCTTGCGATTTCGAATCTATAACGGACTTATGTTTCACCTAATCTTTCAAGATATCGAAGATTACTTATCCTCCCGATAATCATCTTCATCCAAATAACTCCACCAACGCTATAATTGCCACTGCATTTCCGAAAATTTTCCCCAACTACTTCCCTAAATCAATAATGCTCATTTGTCTGGTTGACTACCAACTTGTATTTACTTTCTGTCTCTGAAGTCAACTTGGTGTGTCGAGCTCACGATCGAATAGATATGTCGTGATGGAACCGGTAGCTCGATCGCTATTCCACTCTCCTACCCTATCGCCCTAATCCCGCAACGAGGGACGGAGTTTGTCGAGGGAAGCGGGCCGTAGTACTTGAGGTATAATCATAATTATGAAAATCCGCCTGTAGCTCTCTTTGTGGATTTGTCTTTTCCTATGGAGTGATACGGTGACAGTGTCTTGACCATCTTGCTCGGGGAGTTACAAGGAAGAACGAAGGAATCGTTTATCGATCCACACGATTAAGAGTTAATCGGACCCGTTTGGTTGGCGCTTCTGATTCGCACGCAACCGCTACTTGTATTGCATTGGTTGGCGCTACAAATTCGTGACGCAACTATTACTTGTCTTGCGGGGATTGGCGTTACATTCCGTGACGCAATCCTACTACCGTCTTTGCTCGAATCACATAAAATACGTATGACCACGAACTATTTCTTAAACTGTATAAGTATATTACTTATGTATATTTATCACGACGCTTGTGGACTGTGTGTGAAATCATGAATCATATCTCACGTGTTTTCGTACAACTGTTTTCTCGCATTAACTATATATATGTCGCCACACTTGCACACGATCACCCCATCCACTGAGATTTCTGTCTCATCCCCTCCTGTTTTCTAACCTTTGGATGGGGACTATGTCGAAGATGTTGAACCGGCCTCAGACCGATTACCCTCGCCCCGCTTGTCAAACTTTTATCCTTTTTCTGATGATTGTACTTATTTCATGTACTTCTACTGATGTTGGGCTCCCGTTTATCCTGTTACTCTTTACTCTCTTTGACTGTAATTTAAGGGCGTAGGACCCTTTGACATTTAAGATTTGGATATTGTGTACTTTACATTTTAGTTTTGGCCTGTAAACTTATTCAGGTTATTATGTCGGATGTATTTGGATCTTGTTAGACTTTAAGTTGTAATTCGTACTTATGTTTATTTTATTTTCGCTACTTTAGACTCTGTTTCACTTGTGATTGTTGTATCATTTGTCTAGACTGTTGGGTTTATTTCTGTTTAAGTGGTTGATCGTCGTCGCGTTCCGTCTGGGGCGTGACAATAATTTTGTTAAGAAGATAAACAAAATAATTATATGAACACAAAAACTTGTGTGAAATGGTCTCATGGATTACATCCATGAACATATACGAAATTGACGTACATTTTGCTGAAAATCTTTCCATTTATACATTAATCAAATGCTGGGACAATCATATTATTGAAAATAATAATATACTAATTTCACGTTTTTAACTTGTTCACCAAAATTTACCCAAATTATAAAAATCGGATTTACTGAACAAAACATTTATAATTTTTTAAATTAAGAAGCATAATTTAGCTAAAGAAAAAATACATGTTTTCTACATAACTAAGTTATCATTTTGTATCAAACAACATTTTTTAAAGTAATGTTTCAAAATTTTTATTTAGAAACCAAAAATAAACATGTTATCAAACCCAAAATAGATCATTTATGGCTTCCATTTAGTTTCTTATTAATTATATTCCAAATTATTGGAAAAACATTTAATTCTGAATTATATAAAAAAAAAGTTTACGATGTAATTTTTTACTGTTATATTTATTTTCATTATTTGTACATCTCCAAATTTACCTCATGCACATTAAACATACCCACAACAAATTCTTTTAAATAATTGGGGGAAAATAGGGGAGAGAACACGCACACGTACTCACACGACATTGAACTCAGGTCAATTACCCTGACAATACAAGCCTTTATCACTGAAACACAATGCAAATCTCAACCCAAAAACAAGTTCTATACAATGGTAATATGACTGTAATTTGATTTGTTATTAATTATTTCCAAAATATTGAAAACAAAATTTAATCTGAATTATAGAAAACAAATTTGCAATTTTTAATAACCAAATTTATGGGCTGGAATAAAAAAATAACAAAATAATATAAATCTTACCAAATTTTTAGAAACCAAATTTATGGGTTGAAAAAGAGGACAAATTTTTAGTTCTTATTAATTTTACCCAAATACAGAAACAATAACTTTGGTAGAAAAAAATTCTCAGAATTATACTGAATCTACAAATGTAAATAATCACATCTAAAAAAATGTAAATAATCAGTAGTAAATATTGAATTTATGTACCAAACTTTACTAAACTTTGTCATTATTATATAAGCGTTAAATGGTTTTACTGGGAGAACAAATATATGATTTTAATGTTCTCATGGAAATGAACAACAAACCACATTATTCTTTCAAAGAAAATCACGTTGAAAAATAGAGAAGCCGGACCGGGATTGGATTGGGCCACATTTCTTGTGGTCCAAACCAAACCAAACAGTACAAGTGCATTTTTGATCAACCAATTTGGGGGCTTGTCGAGCTTCAGGTTGGGCCAACTTAGGCCCAACTTTTTCCGAGTCTCTAAAAATAAGCTGAATCCAACCATATATACGGTCTGGTCGGGCCATATCGATTTTGCCGGCTCTATTGAAAAGAACACCGCATTCTCTCAAACAGTTACATTATTATTTATATTATTAAAATATACTAGTATTTGACCCGTGCGATGCACGGGATGTTATGTACTATAGAAAATGTGATTTAAGAAAAGCACAATATATACATGTAATAAAAAACATGAAAATACATATATTACAAATTTTGGAAAACTTCTTTGTACACAACATTATTTGTTTGGCCGTCATTTGACGTATCATCGCCACAAACTAATATTTTCAATCCTTTGGGATGGGTTACTCGTGAAACAGCAACATATAATTGACCGTGACTGAAAACCGGCTTCTTTAGGTAAATACCGACATGCGAGAGAGACTGCCCTTGACTTTTGTTTATTGTCATGGCATATGAAACGATCAAAGGAAACTGTCTTCTCTGGAACTTGAAGGGAATTCTGAGATCAGACGGGGTTAGCGTCATTCGCGGAATCAAAACTTTATGACCGACATTTGCTCCAGTGAGAATTTTACATTCAAGTACATGAGGGCTAAGCCTCGTAATGACCAACCTCGTACCATTGCATAACCCAATAGAATAGTCTATGTTCCTCAGGAGCATTACAGGAGTACCAACCTTCAGATGCAGTTCGTGATTAGGAACGCCGGAACATCTTATACCGTTTAAGAATTCTGGTGTATGCAGATCATGCAAGAAGTCAACATTTGCATCTGATTTGCAAGTGCTATCAGAGCTCAAATACGTATGACCCTCAGATGAGTTCATGGAAGTCATATACTGATTAATGGACTCAACGACATCCAAGGTCGGTGCTAAGATAGCTCTGTCTTTCAAGTATGTCGGATCATCAGTGGCATCTTTAAACATTGGATAAGTCTTTTCAACAATAGTAGAAATTGGATCACCAGATGAGTGGAGCAAATTTTCTTCAGGAATATCAATAGTGGCACAACCATCATTCGTTCCTCCAATTGTTCCATCTCCAATGCTAGCGACCCATTCAGAAAATCTCTTCAAATCTTCATAATCATCAGTTTCACCCTGACTTTGAAGCCGCATGTTTTTCGTCAATCTAAGAACCTTGCAATCTTTCCATAAATACGATGAATTTATCGTGGCATTGACAATATCCTGTCGGCTTCCCTTGGGCACAACCGGCAATATCTGTCTAAAGTCCCCACCAAACACGATTTTTTACCTCCAAATGGAACGTCGGGAGTATCCGTGAATGTGGCGATCATAATGTCTCGTATACTTTTCTCCACAGCTTGAAAGCAATACTTGTTCATCATTGGAGCTTCGTCCCATATTATGAGTTTACAACGAACAATCAATTCGGCAAGCGGACTCCCCATTTTGATTTCGCACGTGGACGATTCATTTGGATTAATGGGTATTAAAAATCGAGAGTGTGCAGTCCTTCCGCCAGGCAATAAAAGAGCAGCTATCCCACTGGATGCCACATTCAGTACAATATGACCTTTAGATCTCAATCCCGAAGATAAAGCCCTCCACAAATATGTTTTACCAGTGCCTCCGTATCCATACACAAAGAACATACGACCTCTATTAGATTGAACAGCACTCATGATTTTAGAATACACGCCACGTTGTTCACCAGTCATGTTTGAAAGAAGATTATTGTGTTCGAGTGCCAGAGCATTACGATCATAGCGCAATTCATCGTATATCAATCTGTTTTTACTCATATCCATACTATCAACATCCGGAAACGGCATTGTATCAAATTCACGCAAACTCCTACCACGACTGCGCAATAACTTTTCAATTTCGGAAAGTGCCAGGTTCTTGATTTGATCCTCACTCAGCACGAGTTCTATTAGAAAAGAACAAAAATAAAAATCTGTAAGAATAAATAATTTAATATAAAAAACATATTTTCAAAACGAATATATGAATTTCACACTCAAAGCATAATATCTAATATCTAATATATAGTGATTGGATTATTACCTTGATGTTGCATGAGGAGACGTCGTTTATATAAAATATCATCCGAGAGATATTCCCAACATTTTTCCCATACCACTTCTGGCCTGCTCAAACAATCTGATGATAACAATGATACAAATAAAATCAAGAAGATTTTCTGCACTTGCCCATTGACTCGCTTCAGTGATGCCGTCAATGTACTCTCTATCATCTTCTAATAAGCCCAAAGCATAGCAAGCTTCGCGATAAGAAGAGTGTTGAACACCTTTAATATTCTTATAATCGTTATGACATGTGGCACCACGAACAACATTTATCAGACATCTCAAATAATACATGTCACCACATCCAGGAGGCACGTAGTGGACACGTCCTATAGAATTCCCTGCCTTTCTCGGCGCCCACTTCCTAACGTTTGATTTCCATGTAAATTTCGTAGGAGCTTCTGCATAGGTCAACTCTCTGGCTTCAGGGTAAATCTTGTTGGCTTCCATCCATGCCAAAAACATGCTTTCTCTAACGGTGCTTTTATTAATAACATCGTCTATCCTTTCGTCATCATGAAAAATAACACTCTGCTCGTTCTCCAGATGGAAACTTAGCCTTTCAACCGAAGGGTATTTATATTGCATCTCGTATCCCAGTAATCTCCATGCTGCCTCACATGACGAAACATATCTACAGTCGTAATACATGTTCACTTCGTCAACGGGTTTTCCGGTGTCTTCATCATCATTGCTCACGATAAAATGATGCGATCACACGATCATGGCCCTTATTGACATACTTGAATAAATACTTTATTGACCGTGGATCGATTACACCATTCTACGTTAAGGTGGGCCTCATACTTAAGTAATAATCGACGATTATGCGGTAAACGAATCTATTGTCAAGAGGGATGCCATTTTTTCTCAACAACTCGCCATTATTTCGACGTCTATATATCGGGTAACCTTCTTCGTCGATTGAAGTAAGCGTCAACAAATATTTTTGGAAAATGCTTCGTCACAACGACCATCAGCCATGCACGGAGAACTTTTTCTTACATCGCCACACGGACCATGAACCATGAAATCTCTAACAGCAGCAAAATAACATGGATCTTCCTCTTCATTCGGTATCTCAGCTGATATAATTTTATCTATATCTTCTGCATTTGGGTACTTATCTTCTTTGGCCAAAAAGAGTAGAATATGAGCATGAGGTAATCCACGTTTTTGAAATTCTATGGTGTATATTACTGTAAAGCACAAAATAAAGGGGGAAAAACACATCAGAAACAAATATACATTAAAATATTAAAATTAAAAGGACAATTATTAAAATATTCAAGACCTGATACAACTTTCCCAAATATCTGATTATGACGAAGATCCTTGATAAGAGCGTCAAGTTTTACTTTGAAGATTCTACAAATAATATCTGGTCGATCCTCAGGATTCAAATTTCTCTTCTCAAGAAAGCGAACAATCTCTGGCCATTTTGGATTTGATGTGAAGGTTATAAACAAATCTGGATAACCGGCCCATCGGCATATAGCCATTGCATCTTGGTAGTTTTGTACCATGTATCTAGCACCTCCTGTAAAAGTCGAAGGTAAGATCACTCGTTTTCCTTGAGTACAGGGATCAGTATCTCCACGAAACACAGCATCTGCGAGGCCCTTATAAATATCGCAACGCAATTTCTTTTGATGCAAACGAATATATTTTAATCGAGCTGATTCAATCATTGTATAAGCATCAACAATAAATTGTTGAAACAATCTTCGTGAGGACATGATCGTAGGAGGCTCGTTTTCCCTCTCATGCAACCGATATGAAAAAAATTCTCGGACGCTCACTGTTTTTCTTCCTCCCGTACTTCTAGTCTTCTTAAGGTCCGAAAATGGGATATCTTCTCTGAATCCGTCTTCACCGTAAGGTAGCAACAATGGATATTGCAATGCTAGGTAGGAAGCATTCAATTCATTAATGCGACGCAGTTGTCCGCTTCTTGTTTCAATCAAAATATCTCTGTCTCCCAAAGCTTCATCAAAATCACCAACAATCAACGCCGCTACTTGAACACGGGCGTGTTATATCTTCTAGCATCTGTGTTTTTTTACCTATCAAACGCAATCTAACACCTGAATGACTACATTCTTGAATCTTTTCTCTTGCGATTCTGAATGATTTCACTAATACATTATTTTCATCAAGCATCTTTTGTAGTCCAACGACAATTTCCTTGTGAAGATTATTATTTTCGCTTCCTTGTCTATAAAATAAAACACATCAAAAATTAAAATTTTCAAAGATCCAAATACGAAAATATATCAATAAAATTTTATATTGATTAAAATTTATAAAGAAAATATACCTAACAGCATTTATTCTGTGTGATATTTCATTTTCCGTATCATATATGTACAATTGTGCAAATTTAGGCGTTGAACCATCAGAAGGCAATAAACTTCCAATTCGGTGATAGTTTTGACCATACATCCGAAAGACTGGAGGTCCAGACCCTTTATTTATATCAGTGTCGATTTTTCCCCCATTGACGTGAAACAAAACATACTATTATACGATCGTATGTTTTCCTGAAAATGTTTACTTGTCTCATTTTCTCCAAATAATAATCTACTAAGCAAAATATGTGGTTCTTTCGAGGAAGAGGAAGTTGAATAATCCTCGATCGCAAAGACAAAGAATATTTTGGATTTTTCGAATTCACGTGAGAGCGTATCCTCTCCTCGTACCAAAACATGGCTCCACAAAACTGACATGTATAAGTTGCATCACCAATATCCCAATACTCTGTAAACAAATTAAATTGTAAAATTTTATTTTTGTAAAGTATTGCGCACATAAATTATATAATTAAATTTACATGAAAATGAAAATAATTTGATATAAAAAGAATTAAACTCACCATGGTTTATTATTGTAATTGCCTCATTTTGAGAATTTGAAGCTGTGTTGGAATACATAATATTTTCCCTCGTGCCCACATTATTCAGACCAATATTTGTCACTATTGAATCATCCATGGTGAGGTCAATTACCATTCCACTGTTAGAATTCTTTTGCGAAGATTTCGCTTGGGTATGACGATTGGACTTGTCCAAATTTAGTATATTACTTGGAGACGTCAATATTTTGCTGGAACCTTTAGACATAAAATATTAATTTAAATTTATTAGATACAAAGTAAAAATCTAATGTAATAATAGATATTATAAAACATGTTTTGTTTGTAAATAATAAATGTACCATTTGTAATGTCGCTGAGTGGAGACCTGGAAATAGGATGAATAATCCGACTCGATGAAAATTTAGAAACTTTTATTGAAGACATAGTTGAACTTGTACTCCCCGATATTCCCGAATATTCTATTCAAATAAATTAACAACAGTGTATAAAAATCTAAATAAGATAAATTTTTCTTATATGATACGAAGAGTCCTATAAATGTATAACAAAATATAGGTAAATATACCATTTGTTACATCACAAAGCGGAGAATTTGAAAAAGGATAAAGAATCCCGCTCGAAGAAACCCGAGAAACAACCCCTGCGAAAGCTTTCAAGATTCATCCACGATGCTCTTCTATTCTCTCAAAATTAAAAAAAATATTCAATGTATATATATAATTCCAATATAAAAACCTTATACTAATCAATATTCTTCAAATTCAAAAGTATATAAATAATTCAGACAAATAAATAATGATGCATTATTTTAAACATATTATATATTATATATTTTAAGAAAGAAATTTAATATATTACAAGAATATAGAGTTTATAAATTTACTCTAATTGAAAAATAGCACAATTACAATATAATAATTAAAAATAAATAATAATATCAAATTTATGTTACAATGATAGCCCAAAAATCATAAGCACACAAGTTAAATTCCAAGCCCAATTACAACATCTAAAAAAATGCCCAATTGCACAATGATTTAGCCCAACATTACAAATATGATGATACTCAATTAAACAACAAATCTACATGTGATGTGAAAAAGGAGTGTGGTGTTGCTAGGTACATTTATATTATTAAATTAAATATTCCAATTAAATAAAATCTATACAGGAAACCTTATATTAACTAATCACTTTTTTTTTTCTAAACAAATCACTAATTTGCAATAAATTCATACACAATCTTATTTTACATTAACTTTTACATATCGTACCTTTTTAATTAAAAAATAAAAACTATTACATTATTATATAATATTTAAAATTTTAATCAGTTTAATATATCCAAATAAAATAAAGATTCAATATATAATTAAGTTACCAATAATTTTTAAAAATTCAAAGGCCCATTAGTCCATAACAAACCCAACAAATAAGTCAACTTTGAGTTTAAAAAACCCCAATATGCAGCCCAATGAACTCAATGTAATCAACCCATTTGCTGTGTTAAAAAACAACACTAAAAAAAATTAAAATTTGTTGATATCCTACACGTGTTCGCCCGAACACTCCAGGATAGAGACACATCACAATCAAAGATATACGTATTACGTGTTCATAGTGAACTCCACAGACGGGACACGCCAACCAAATGAAGGGTACCGATTTAACAATGAAAAATACAAAAAAAAAAATCAAAAGTGAGAAACCCTAATACCATCGTTTTTCCACGACCCTATCCGAAAAATCCAAAATCATTTCATCACTCGTCTCCAAAATTTCTCTCGCATTTCCCACATATTCATTCCTCTTTGAATCTTTCATTTATCTACTTGGAGTATGCCAGGCATACTTAACATCTTCATCATCATCTTTTTTTTTTTGAGAAAGCTGTAAAAGAATTTTATTTTCGGTTATATTTCGATGATTTAGAGTATGTTTTTTTGGCGGTGCACAAAAATCTTTTGGGTTTAAAAACTCTGTAATTTTTTTTCCTTTGTTTTGTCTGATTTAGGGTTTCGATCTTTCGATCTACAAATCGGAAGTAGTATTTTTATTTTCATATGTTTTCTTACTAATTCCTTCAGGTTTTCAATTTTTTTATGCAGATCCGAAAAGTTTAACGGATCTAGAATTTTTATAAGGTTTTCGAGCTTATATTTCTTTTTGGTGTTTTTAAAATATTTTTACGGCAATTTCTTGAATTTGTTTTTGTAAATAAGTTGAAACTGATGTATATAATCTCATTTAATCGGAAGTAGTATTTTTATTTTCATATGTTTTCTTACGTATTTCTTCAAGTTTTCAATTTTTTTATGTAGATCCGAAAAGTTTAACGGATCTAGAATTTTTATAAGGTTTTCGAGCTTATATTTCTGTTTGGTGTTTTTAAAATATTTTTACGGCAATTTCTTGAATTTTTTTTTTTTGTAAATAAGTTGAAACTGATGTATATAATCTCATGTAATCGATTATTCGCCTACAGATGAAGCTTCTAAAAATAGTATAGTATCATTTCTAAACTTTCTATATTGTATCAGTCATAATATTTTTGTTGTAATTTTTTTAAAAAAATATTTAATATCTTTTTTGAGAAATAGTTTTGTTTATTACCGATTATATTTCTCGGATTTCTGCAAATGCCTTATCCATGGAAAACATGGAAACGACTATTCCTATGGTTACGATGTTTTTGAGTGATTGAGCCATGAACTCAGATATGAAAGTTTCAATGTTCAGATCTGACGAAATTCCGAAAAAAGTTCCATTTTATCGGTTTAATTTTTTTTTTGGTTAATCTTTTATATTCTAATGTTTTTCTTTATTTTTGCAGGTAAATTAATTCGGATTTTAAATAATGAAGATCGAAAGCATCTTTGAATAATTACAGATCGAGGATGACTTAAACCAAAAAATAAGATAAGGCCTATTTCAGATTTTTTTAGTCAGTAATCTTTTCTGTTGAAATGCGTGTTTTATTCTGGAGATGAATTTTTCTTCAAACAATAATTTATTATGTAGTTTTCACCATTACAATTTTATTTTTAAATATTCCGCTAAATTAAACCGATGACAGAAAATTTATAAATAACAATATATATTCCATGACTAACCACAATTATTTCATGTGTATCAGATTTATGAAAGAAGGACGGACTCAGAACAACAGACTCGAAGTGCCAAATTTACTAAACAGATAAGTTATCCAACATTCCAACTCACACTTGAAATAATAAAAACAACTTTCACAATTACTCCATGGATAAGTATTAAAATATAATCGATTATATGAATAAAAATCAACATACCCTCTTCAATATCTCCATCCTCAGACGCGTTCTCGCCCAAAATCTTTGTCTTGTGTCGCTTGCTTCATCGCTTTCAAGCTTCGTAATTTATGTGTCGTGATGTCTCAGAATTCAATATTCTCGAAGTCGGTATTTTTTGATTTTGTATTTTTGTTGTTCTTTCTCTGTTTTATGTTTCAAAAATTTTCTAGTTTTACAATGATCTCAGATGTTTATATATCGGTAATACAATATTAGCTGGATGGTAAGATTATTTTATATAGATAGTGTATCAATCAATTTTCTTGTATATAAAGATAAAGAATTTACTATATATAAAGATAATTCGAATCTTACTATATAAAAACCATATCGCAAATTTTCTGGAGTCAAAAGATTATGATAAATGAATGTACAAATTTTAATACGTGGATACAAAGAAATCTATCCTCTAGAGAATTGGATATTACATATTATGTTCAAATTATATTTCCATAATTTTATCATATATCTATATATCTATATGATATTTTTAAAAATATTGTACAGACTGTCTTTGTATTTTAGATATAATAATGTATTAAATGAATCTTGGATATTTATTGACACACATTTTTTAATATTTGACAATAATTTATAATTTACACATTATGTACGAAATATGATAATATGTCACTCGAATCCAAAACATTTCTTTTCAAAGACTTAAAATAAATTGTCCCGCACTTAGATATCTCCAAAGCAAATTTATCTTAATATATTTAGATATATATATTTTTTTTAAATCCAATATATGGTTTATGTAATTGTTTTTAGTTCGATCAAATATATGGTCTACAACAATGATAATAGTAGTCCTGTAGTAGTTTTGTTAAACTATGATTGAGTTTGTTGCTATGATAATGTTTTTGTTCTTTGTGGATGCAAGCATGCCCAATAGTTGGATAAAATATTGTATACATGTGTTGTGCAAGATGGTGGTTAACTTGTGTTTATTATACTTGAATTGTGATGTGTGATTAGTTTTATGCAGTGATTGTGATGTGTGATGAGTTTTACACAGTGATTCTGATGAGATTTATGATTATGTACCTAAATTTTATGTTTAAGTTCAATAAAAAGAGGGTCACAAGCAAAAAAGGAACTTGACCCTGCACCTCGAGTGTAGTGGAATCATGTTCCTGCTTGTGGCATTTTGCATGAATTCTTTATTTTCTTTGTTGTTATTGTAATAAGTGACTATTGGACAAATTACTTTATAGTAGGATTGATGTATACTCCATAATAATGGTGCATGAAAACTGATATTATTAATTTGTAGAATCAAAATTTGATGACTTCAACACTATTTAATAGACAATATAAAAATTCATTGTTCACAGAAAAAATGATAGTATACATGAATCATAAAATTACAATGGAAACAATCTAGATGACTATCCTAGAAGTATCTAATCTCATAAAAATACTAAAAACAAAAAATATTATCTAATCTGAATTAGGCCTCATCATTAAGCTTGATGATCTCTTGAAAATGATGCTGCAATTTGACTCTTAATTTGAGTAATTGTTGTCACTTTGCCTTCGAAATGGAGATGTATCCTCTTAAAAGCTTCAAATTATACTCCTGAAAAAAAAAGAAGAAGTTAAACAAATTATAACATATTCATTTATAATTATATTATCAGGATTATAAATCAAAAAAATGTACATCTAACACTTACTATTCCATGGAAATCGGCTAAACAAAACACAATCCAAATTTAAATTATACTCCCGAAAAAAAAAAAGAAGAGTTTAAACAAATTATAAAACATTAATTTATAATTGTATTATCGTAATTATAAATCCAAAAAATGTACATCTAACACTTACTTTTCAAAGGGAAACAGTGAAACAAAACACAATCAAAATTAAATGAAATAATTCCAGCCACTAACTCCTAATAAACAAAATATAATATGCAAGACTAAATTATCTTAAGCACAAAATATCATAAAAATACCAAAACATATTCTAAAATTAAATAATAATAAATGGTCCAAATCCAAAAACATTCCTATCGTAAAATCATACGAAGAAATAATAGGAAGACATCGGTTCAAATATGAATAATAGAAAAATCCTAAGCAAAATTAGAAAAATGTTTTAACCAACTCCTCCTCCCAAAAACAATTCTCCCAAAGAATAGGATAGAAACCATATAATGGAAAAAACTATTTGTTCTCCTCGTCCTCTACTTTAATATCTCTCTTGAGCTTCCAACTTTTGGAAGTTGATTCTTCAAACAGTGGCCTTTTGAGGGAAGAACTTTCACCAATCGTTCCTTTTCTTCTTTGGGCTTGTTAGGCGTACTCACTTCATCCTCCTAGAAGAAGAAGATAAATAATTGATTTTTTTAAAACTTCATTTCGTTGTGGATCAAAATCAAAAATAAAGAATTCATACCTTATCGCCAACATCTTCCTCTCCTTGAAGTTTTGATAGGAAATCAGATTCCTTAAATTAAAAAATGTATCGGCATTGAGAATACAAATTTAAAGTGTGACAGAAAATTTTTTCTTGAAATTTTTACCTGGCTTTGTATGAAGAAACTGGCATATTTCTTAAGTAAATTAGCATCGGTGGTCAACCTCATCACAGAAAATGCGCCAGTAAAATGCTTCACTTGGTTAGCCTTAACTTGAACCTTGAAAAGTGCTTTTCTGTCCACCAAAGAGGCCAATTCATCTGGTAAATCCTCCCATCCTTCTTTCTGTTTGGAAGACATGAAATATTTATGCATTTTAGTGCGTTTATATTTAAAGAATATAAAATGTAATAATTTAAATCTACCTCTATCAACTCATTCTTTAGTTCAGAACACGATTTTCCAATCAAGGTCTCACAGTCCCTATCCCAACACAATAGTTGGGCATTTGCACTTTATCGTCACCAACCTCAAATTGCATTCTATACCTTCAAGTGAGAATTAAAAATGTTAAAATTATTTTTATTATATAAATGAAGAAACATAAAAATATTTTACCTAAAGTTTCCGGTCTGAGAAAATTTATCGCAATGTTCACAATAGAACTTGTCACCCGTTCTCGTGATCTTCCTGGGACATCTCTTGCATGACAAATACCACCAATCTCCAATAATGGAGAAAATTGTAGCACTGACCCAAAAACTCCCAACCTAAATTTTAAATGATTAATCAAATTAAATCAATAAAATTAAAAGTAAACAAAAATTTACAACTTATATTGAATTACCTCTTCATTTTCAAACAATTGATCAATCATACGAAAAGGGATCGCCCGCCAAATCCTCGGAATAGTCATGTATGATGGATAAGATACGTGACTAATAGAATGCTCAGGTTTGTTGCTATTCACAATCCTAGTAAAACAAAAAAATTGAATAATGTAATTCACCATTATTGTCGTAATAATATAAAAGAAAGACTAAATTAATTAGAGAAAAACAATAAAAAAACTCAAACCTTGTCCTGAAGTTCTCAATCTCCTCTATATCACCATTAACTATCAGCTTGGTGACATGGAACGTATTTGATACCTTCACCTCATCTAAATGGACAAATAATGATGAAGCATATTAAATAAGAAAAATATCGAGTCATAAAAATATTAACATTTAATTTATGCATCATACCTCGAAAAACTTTGGCCCTACACATTTGAATAATAACAACTAACGGGTCAAAAGTGTGGTTCTCCAAATAGGGTAAAATAGCATCAACGTATTCCTCCCACAAAGTGCACGAAATTCGATTATTTCGATAAAAACAATTATAAAGTAATCAAGTTTTTTAAATTAATTTCACAACAAATGATTATTTCTCAAAAAGTTATTATTTACTAATCAAGTATTAATAATAGTCGAATAGGATTTAGAAGAAAATAATTACTCCAGGTCTTCAAGTGTTATGTCGATGAAACGTGTCATCTTCCCACCATATTCTTTTGTTTGAACTGATTGCATGGTCACTATCCTCCCGATGATATCTGAATTTTTTTTGGGAATATAATTGCAATTAGAAATATAATTGTGCACAAAATATTTTTTTGTCTACATTCATCGTATATCATATAAAAATATAAAAAACAAAAATATTATTACATACCAAATAGGGTTGTCTCATCAACCCCCTCAGCATTGCGCAATTCTGGATATGATTTGAAGGAAAACAACAGCCTTGGAAAAGACTGATCAGCAACTTGAACCACATTTGTTTTTTGGTGAAAAATCATCTTGTACCTTGAATCAAGTTGTCTTGTATTTGTCGGTATAGTTATACACAACGAAGTCTTTGATTGCATACACGTTTCCTCGACCACTTACTTTTAAATTGAGACATATTCAACTTTTTTTATGGTACCGTGGATTCTATCGCCCTGCAATAAGATTTTGAAAGAGAACAGATCATTACAAAAAAGATTTAAGAGTTAGAATTAGAATCAAAATAAAATGGACTTTTTTGACATATCAAAGATCATTAAACTAAATAATTTACAAACCTCTGCGTCGTGAAAAACACACTCCAAACTATTTATATTATTTGGGTCATTGTAACCCTAAGGTTTCTCATACGCGCGAACCAGTGAAGCTTCAAAGTGCCCATTGATGTTTGCTCATATTAACGCTCTTGATGAGACGAAACAATGGCGCCATGTGTTCATGAATTAGCGTAAATTTGCCTGATTTTCAATTTGCGGGAAGAATATGTAAGCAAAGTGAATTTGAAATATTATGATTTCGTATTTATAGAGAAAAAATTTAGTGGTTAAATTTGGATAGTTATTTTCAATTGGTAGTGCCGTTTAAAATATAGCACGATTTTATGTCATTTTATTCAATCTTTAGATATTATGTTAATTATGTATTGAATGGCAAATTTAAGGATACAATCATTTCAGTCAATCTCTACCCAAGGCTTAGTTTAATAATATTTTTGATTTCAATAACTGAAGCGCGTACAATTGATATATATTTTCCATATTAACAATTTTTTTGCCATACAGATAGATTTAATTTAGCATAATTTATGCATTTTAAGTTATTGTATTAATTCATAAAATCGAATATTAATAAAATAATTACCATATCTTTCAATATTTCCAATTGTAAGATTATTGGTGACAACCAGGATGATTTTTTCCATATTTTTGAAATAATTTTTCCATACTACTTTATTATGGTATACAGTTGACTAATGTGTTTCCAAAAATTTGAAGAAACGTGCATACAGTATATCTTTGCCAAAGAAAATATAAATGGCTGAAATCGTATATTAAAATATAGAAAAATATACTGAAAATGTGTTTACCAATTTAAGTAGGTGTATTTAGGCGGGAAAAACTTGGCTTACTATTTATAAGTGACTCTCTTTTTATATATATATATAGATTGATAGAACATCCTGTTTATTACAAAACCTCCCACTTTGCCTAATTCCTAAACAACACCCACATATCCTCATTCTTTTTTATTTGACCAAACCCAAAAAAACCAAAATAAAACAAGAAAAACAAATTTATATATATAAAAGAAGTCAACATCTCTAATAATTGATCCGATCCCACTAACTCAGACTCAGTTTGTAATCCCATGAAAAAGCTTCTCAGTTTGATCAGTTTTGTGGAGTCCATCTCCACAACAATCTTGTTCAGGTAAAAGCTATGGCCCACTCCATTGCTCACAAACAGCTCCACTTCTTTCTTGGCCCTTTTCATGGCCTCATACAACTCCATTTCCGTATCCTTTATCACAATGTTGTGTTTTGTATGTATGTTAATGTTATTAAGGAAAATGAAGCTTGAAACTTTGAATATTTTTTTATTTTTAAGATTATACTTAGAAATATATGTGCAATTGAGATTAAATAAATTGGTATATGGGGATCAATTTATAGTGGGTTGTAATGCTAAGTGATATTGAGGTTAGGTCAATGAGAATAAAAAAAGGAGGAGAAATTGATTGGTAGGGAGAATGAAATTTCATGTACATTTATTTCTTCATGTTTGATAAAGTAGTGGAAATTGGTTTGTTTTCAATTCGGATTCAATTTCGTGCATATTTCACAGAAATTGCCCTATTACTTGTTGATTGTGGCCGTAGTGAGTAGTATCACTAATCACCGTTGAGAGGTCAATTTGAAACCAAAATAAATTTAAAAATAAAATCTTATTTTGAGACATTTAACAATAATATTTCACTTTTTATTGTTTGTTGTTTTTATATTATATTAAATTCGATCTAGATATAAGTATATAATTTAACTGTGTAATCATCTATATATTGGTCCTTTTAAAAATCAAAAGATTACAACATCGAAATATATTAATATACACGTATGTCCATTATTAGAGGGTTTTTTTTTCTTTATAAAATATTTTTGTTGTATTGATTGACCCATTTTGTATGATCCATTTACTGACAATCCTTGGCCCAAGTCATCAGCCCATTATGCAACCAGCCCATTGGGTTTAACCCGTGTGTGAACCCGGGTCACGGTTTCGATCATGGATCCTAAGCTTAGTCCGCGGATCCTTTGCTTCTCATCTTGTCCGTCCATTCCTACCATGTGATCTGGTTCGTTCATTTACTCTACTTAAACTCCCAACCCCGAACCCTAATTCACTATTCTCTCGAGTTTTTCTCTCTCTCTCTCTCGATCCTTCTCTCGAGTTTTCTCCCGAGCTCTCTCTCTCTAGAAATCTCACCACCTTGTTGGATTTACTCGTGTGATTGTTGAGGTGATAGTGTTAGATCCGAGTGTTATCTAACTTGTTCACTTCATCCAGGGACGATTTCCTATTTCCGAGTGATATTAGGGTTTGGGTGGTTCGAGGTGTTCTAGGGTTTGTTCCGGTTTCGAGGTTCAAATACTTTTGGGTTCTTGAGGGCTTTTGTTGGCTTGGGCCGCTGGGTTCCATTTCTTGGTTCTCTCAGTTGAATCTCCGGTGACTTTTGTGGTTTGGGAAAAATCGGTCTGGCCGAATAATTTTCAATATTCGGATCTTGGGGTTTTATCCTTATATTTTGTGTTATACACTCGTTTATTTTCGATTCTTCTTTTGTACTTTACTTACTGCAAAAAGAGTCTAGAGTATTACTTGTATTAATATGTTTTTATTGAGTCTCAGTAACATTTGTTATTTGGTACTCCGTGTATCAATCTATTTAGAGGCGGATAGATACCTAATAAAGGTGGTATCGAGCACCTATCCGCCTCGTGGTGGGTGGGTGCTTCCGGTTCTTGAGCTTCTTGGTGATCTTGTGGCTCCCCTCGGTGTACTTGGTTGTGGTGAGAACCCGGGACGATGCTCCCTGGTTGTAAGATTCTCTTTACCTTCTTCTCTCTTATTTACTTTCGGTTAGTACTTAGTTTAGGAAACCCCGAGCATTAGCCTCTTAACCCTCGCGCTTGAGTGCAATGGAATCTGAGGTGCGAAGGAATCCACCTAGCTTTACTTTACTGATATTGGTTCTCTTGGACTCGTGTGGTCCTGTGTGACTTTTCTTGCTTATCTTGATCGAACGATGGACTCTGTGTGGTCCATTATTTGCCCCTTATTTTCTGTTGTCATTAGACTCTGTGTGGTCCACTTATCTTTTCCTGTGTTTATTTGATAGATGTGATACCTGATTTGTGCTATATTCTTGTGATATCCTCTCGTGGCTTTATCCGTGAATATGGCCGGTGCATCCGTTATCATTTGGAACCCTTTAATGGGAAAAGTGATTTTTCTATTTGGCAACAAAAGATGAAGGGGATTTTAATTCAAAGAGAAATGTTTTAAAGCAATTGATCAAAAATTCTCTGATAAAGATACTGCTGAAATAAAATCTGAACTTGATGAATTTGCTTACTCATCCATTATCCTTAATATGTCTGATGTTGTTTTGAGAAAAGTGGGCAAGTTAACTTCTGCCAAAGCCCTTTGGGAAAAATTGCAAGAACTTTACACTGAAACTTCCCTACCCTCAAAACTCTTTCTACTTGAAAAGTTTTTTAGATTCAAACTTGACTTGACTAAGGATATGGATGAGAACTTGGATGTTTTCACAAAATTGATACAAGATATCAAACTTACTGGTGATAAAAACATTGATGATTATACTCCTATTGTGTTGCTAAATGCCATCCCTGATTCTTATCTTTGATGTGAAATCTGCCATTAAGTATGGTAGAGACTCTATTACCCTTGATACGTGATTAATGGCCTTAAGAGTAAGGAATTAGATCCAAAATATCCAAGGGAAATGAACAGGGGTCGGGAAGGTTATGCATGTCGTAGGTAGACCTCGAGAATAGGAGGAATGGGAATAACAACAACGAAACTCTAGTAGAAAGAGGAGTAAAGCGAGAGGAGGTCCAGTTCTAGACCTAAAAACAATAGAAAGTGTTATAATCTGTGGTGAACATGGCCATTACATAAAAGAGTGTACTAAACCCAGAATAACCGAACAATAACCAAAACAATAATCGAATAACAAGAACCAAACCAATGATTCTGAACTTGACAATCGGTAATGATCACATGGGTGATGTGTTTATGGTGCATGAAGTGCATGATTCTCGTGAATGATGTGCCTTCAAATTCTTTCGAAAAATGATTGGCTTATTGATTCTGCTTGCACATTTCACATGACACCTTTTAAACACTTATTTACCTCATATGCTTCTGTGCAAAATGGATCTGTTTCTATGGCAAATGATAAGAAATGTCAAGTGATTGGTGTTGGTACTGTGTGCTTGAAACTTGATTCTGGTTTTGTTTTGACTCTAAATGATGTAAGGCATGTTCCTGATCTGTCTAACAACTTGATCTCATGTGCTATGCTTGAGCATGATGGTTATGAGGGAAGATGGGGTAAGGGTTTGATGAAAATCATGAAAGGTTCCCTTATTATTGCTAAAGCTGAAAAGAAAAGGAACATGTATGTTTGTAATGCTGAGTCTGTCTCTTGCATGCTAAATTCTGTGAACAATGTGAACTCTATGACCAATGTGAACTCTGTGATTGATAAAACTGAACTCTGGCATAAAAGGCTTGGTCATATAAGTTCTAAAGGTCTTGAATTGTTGCATAAAGAAGGATGTTTTGGAAATGATAAACTTACTTGTGTTCCCTTCTGTGACTCATGCATTTATGGTAAACAACAAAGAGTTAGTTTCCCTACTTCATCTTATCCAAAACAATCTTCATGCACTGACATTCTTGAATACTTACATGCTGATGTTTGGGACCCTGCTAGTGTTCCTACACATGGTGGGAACAGGTATTTTCTATCTGTGATTGATGACTTTTCAAGAAAAGTGTTTGTATTTCTTATGAAAAACAAGTCTGATGTTTTTGAAAAACTTCAAAATTGGAAAAACTTGATAGAAAATCATACTGGAAAGAAAATTAAGTATTTGAGAACTGACAATGGGTTGGAATTTTGCAACCAACTCATTGATCAACTTTGTGTTGATTCAGGCATTGTAAGACACAAGTCTGTGCCTTACACTCCTCAGCAAAATGGTGTTGCTGAGAGGATGAATAGAACTCTTTTGGAAAGGGTGAGAAGTATGTTAAGTACATCTTGACTTTCCAAAAAGTTCTGGGGTGAAAAATTGCTCATACAAACCGCTTATGTGATTAATAGATCACCATCTCGTACCTTTGAAAGGGAAATACCCCGAACAAGTTTGGTCCGTAAACTGTGGACTTTTCAAATTTAAAAATTTTTGTCGTTTCACCTTTGTCCACCAAAAAGGTTGACAAACTTGATCCAAGATCTTTAAAATGTGTTTTTGGGATACCCTGATGGGGTTAAGGGGCAGATTGTGGTCTAAATCTGAAAATAGTTTTAAAGTGTTGATTAGCAGGGATGTGGTTTTTAATGAAAATGAGTTCCCCTGCCTTGATGTTTCTAAAAATGTTTCTGAAACTCAAAACCCCACTACTCCTAATAAGGTGGAGCTTTCTATTGTGCCTTCTATTTCTCGTGAATGATAACCCCGATATGATTGATCTTTGAGCATGATCCTGAATGCTAATGATGTGCACAATGATATTGAGAATGATAATGCTGAATTGAATAATAATGAGCATGATGAATTTCCTCTTGTTGACACTGAATTGAATCATGAGCATGCTGAAAATGATAACTTGAATGATTATGTGTTAACCAGAGATAGAACAAGAAGGAACATTAGAATCCCTAATAAGTTTGCTGATTTTCACTTAACTTCTTATGTGTTCTCAGTGTTTGAATCAATTGAAAATTCTGAGCCTAAAACCTATCTTGATCTTTGTGAACTCTGTGAATTCTCCGTGAAATGGCCGAGTGTTATGCAAGATGAAATGACTTCTTTGTATGTGAATAACACCGGGAACTTGTTCCAAAACCTCATTAATTGTTCCATTGTTGATTGTAAATGGTTGTTTAAAATCAAACAAGAGAATGAAGGTGTTAGATACAAAGCTAGATTAGTTGCAAAAGGTTTTACTCAAAAAGAAGGCATTGATTATACTGAGATTTTTGCACCTATTGTGAAGTTTGTAACTGTGAGAATTATGCTAGCTTTAGTGGCTCAGTTTGACTGGGAACTAAAGCAACTTGATGTCAAAACTGCTTTTTTACATGGTGATTTGGAAGAGCAAATTTTTATGAAACAACCTGAGGGTTTTGAAGACAAATCCAAACCTAACCATGTATGTTTGCTGAGAAAGTCTTTGTATGGTTTAAAGCAATCTCCTAAACAGTGGAATAAAAAATTTGACCAGTGCATGCTTGATTTGAAATTCTGTAGAAGCAAATTTGACCATTGCCTGTATTTCAAACTTGATGCTATGTCTCCTGTGTTCTTGCTGATCTATGTGGATGATATGCTTTTGACTGGACCATGCATTAAGGCTATTGATCATGTTAAAAACTGCTTAAGTGCTAAATTTGACATGAAATTCTTAGGTGATGCTAAGAAAATACTTGGAATGAATATTGATAGGGATAGAAATAACTATGTGCTCTATCTTCATCAATCTTCATATGTTGAGAAAATTTTACAAAAATTCTCTATGTGTAATGCAAAAATCTGTGAATGTCCCACTTGTCGCTCACTTTGTGTTAAGTAGGGATCGATCCCCTAAAACGATCTTGAAATCTCTTCTATGCAAAACATTCCCTATGCTAATGCCATTTGATCATTATGTACTTAATGGTCGATCTAGACCGACATTGCCTATGATGTTTCTTGCCTTAGTAGATTTATGTCTAATCCTGGTTTGGTGCATTGGAATGCTTTGAAGTGGTTATTGAGATATCTTAGACATTCAACTGATTATTGCCTTAAATTTTCTAAGTGTGAAAATGGTGTTGTGTTAAAAGGATATGTGGATTCAAACTATGCAAATGATAAAGATAACAGAAAATCAACAACTTCTTATGTT
Source organism: Rehmannia glutinosa (assembly GCA_016081115.2). Lineage (NCBI taxonomy): Eukaryota > Viridiplantae > Streptophyta > Magnoliopsida > Lamiales > Orobanchaceae > Rehmannia > Rehmannia glutinosa. Next base: position 19,756,004 of record CM071927.1, on the reverse strand, counting down.
TTTACACTTTGTGGCTCTTGTATAAGTTGGAAATCCCAACTGCAACATATTGTGGCCCTTTCTACAACAGAGTCAGAATATGTTGCTGTTACTGAAGCTTTAAAAGAAGCCTTATGGTTAAAAGGTCTTGTTTCTGAAATTGGTTTTCTAAAACAAAAGGTTGTTGTATTTTCTGACTCCCAATCTGGTATTCAGCTTTGTAAGAATCCAATTTTTCATGACAGAACAAAACATATTGATGTTAGGTTTCATTTTATAAGGGATATTGTTTCTAAAGGACTTGTCTGTCTTGAAAAAGTGGCATCTGAATACAACCCTGCTGATATGGGTACTAAGTGTCTACCCTTATCAAAGTTCAAAACTTGTTTGAAAATTCTAAATTTTGACACTGGTGATTGATTACCCTAAGGTTAGTTGCCTTATGTTGGGTTTAACGATTCTATGTGTTTCTCGTTGAATCCAAAACTGCTGAGTTAATGTTTGTTGTGTGCTTATATTAATTCAATGGGGAACTTGACTTCTTTGTGTGCTTGTTAAGATCCTTTTCTTAGTTGCATCGGCTTTAGTGCTTTGATGTAACTTAAGTCCTTCTTAGCTTAAGTCTTTGGGAAGGCAATCAAGATGATGATGACCAGCTTATTTTCCCTAAGTTTGTCTAATGATTCATAATGAGCCAAAGGTGGAGATTGTTGTATTGATTGGCCCATTTTGTATGATCCATTTATCGACAATCCTTGCCCAAGTCAAAAATGACCATTATGCAACCACCCGTTGGGTTTAACCCGTGTGAACCCGGTCACGGTTTTGATCGGGGATCCGGAAGCTTAGTCCGCGGACCGCTTTGCTTCATCATCCCGTCCGTCCATTCCTACCATGTGATCTGGTTCGTTCATTTACTCTACTTAAACTCCCCAACCCCGAACCCTAATTCACTATTCTCTGAGTTTTTCTCTCTCTTCTCTCTCGATCCTTCTCTGAGTTTTCTCCGAGCTCTCTCTCTCTAGAAATCTCACCACCTTGTTGGATTTCTGTGTGATTGTTGAGGTGATAGTGTTAGATCTGAGTGTTATCTAACTTGTTCACTTCCTCTGCGGACGATTTCCCTATTTCTGAGTGATATTAGGGTTTGGGTGGTTCGAGGGGTGTTCTAGGGTTTGTTCCGGTTTGAGGTTCAAACACTTTGGGTTCTTGAGGGCTTTTGTTGGCTTGGTCGCTGGGTTCCATTTCTTGGTTCTCCGGTTGAATCTCCGTGACACTTTGTGGTTTGGGAAAATCGGTCCTGAGCCGAATAATTTTCAATATTCGGATCTTGGGGTTTTATCCTGTTATATTTTGTGTTATACACTCGTTTATTTTCAGCTTCTTCTTTTGTACTTTACTTACTGAAAAGAGTCTAGAGATTACTTGTATTAATAGGTTTTTATTGAGTCTCAAAGAACGTTTGTTATTTGAGACTTTCAGATCAATCTATTTATAAAGCAGATAGATACCTAACAATTTTGAACAAGTAAGGAGAATAGAACTCAAAGCTTGTTTCATATGAAACAATATTCTTAGAATAATGACTTCAAACATGGTCGGGATTCAATATAAGTTTGTGACCACATATATTAAGTTTTGGCTATAATGTAAATCAACACTGGGAAAAAATTTACTAGTCAATGTCGGATATAAAGACCAAAAAATTAGAATTATGTCACATCAGACAAGTACTAACATCAAATTTGTTTAGTACTATTTGGTTTGAAGATGAAAGGTCTGAGTAAAAGACCGATCGACAAATTAATTGTAATTAATTAATATTGATTAGTTAATGCATGTGTTTCAGGGGTAAAGACACGATAGACCAATTTCATAAGGTATACAATCTGAGACAGAGCCAAGGGGGGTTGGCGACGGCGGCCCCCTTCAATGTTATTTTTTTTAAATAATTAATATAATTTTTCTGTATAAAATTCTTAAATTTTAAAATTTCGACCCCTCTGAAAATAATAAAAAAAAAAATCTCTTTTTCCATTAGATTTAAGAAAAAATAAATTCCGGCCCCCTAAACTTCATTTTCTAGTTCCGTCCCTGTATACAATTATACATAAACTAAATTGGGTCTACTATAGTGCTCTTGTTAAACCCATGAAATCCCTGAGAACCAAAACCCACTAAGACCCTCATATCGTGCTATATATATTTATATTAGAGTCTTTATTATTAAAAATATCATTTAATTAAATATTGAAATGCTCTTTAGTTATCTAGTTTATATGTATTTATCTTAAATTGACTTGAGCATCAAAGGGCATCGCCCGAATCAACCCATGGCATCCCTATTAACTTTTTGTGACGCAAGAAATAACTCAACAATTCAATTTCATCGAAAGTACATCCAGAAGAGTGATACTACTAGATGACTTAGTGAATTGGTTTCGCTGCAAAGCAACAGTGTATTAACATACATAACGTTCTTACACCTTATGGCAAGATTGATGTGCAATGTAGCAATTTTGATTGTTGAAACAACATCTACTAAGTGCATATTTGGGAGCACTTATGTAATTGTTCATTTAGAAAATTGACTTTTATAGAATGGACTTTCAAAAAGCCTCAAATTTCTTACTTCTCTATAATGGATTTTTTTGGAGGAGTGGCTTATCCAAAAGTCCATTCTAAATTAACCACCAAATATCAATTATTATTGAAATGGATTTTTAGATCTAAAAACTCATCTCAAAAAGTGCTCCAAACAAGCAAGTATTTTATAAGAAGTCCGTTTTACTTGATAGAAATGTATTAAGTTATAATATCATCATTAAAAATTTAAAATCATACTTGTTATATGTAGGTAATATTAGTCAAATTTTATAATATATATACACATTAATATTGCAACTTGTTTTGCCAGCAAAATACTAACTCTAGTTAAACAGTGTTTGATATGACAAATAAATTTGTTCTACAAAAAAATACAATCGTCAATTCCAACTTTGCCTCTTGCGTGCAAAGGACAAAGGAGGAAAACACATGTACAAGTGAAGGGTGGTGGATTTCCTTTTATTCTTCTTCTTTTTCTTCTTTTAATTATCCGAAGAACCGAAATCATTCAAATAAATGCAAATAAATTGTACCAAGAATCACGTGGATTAGGCAAAATGTGTCCCACGTATCTTTTTTTTTTTTGGGTGTTATTTTGAACATTTTGAAAAAGAGGTGTTATTTTGAGAGAGTGTCTTTTTTATAGTGGGAAATGTAGAATGTGTGGATAAATTGATTTCTCCAATTCTGATATTAGTTTTAAGGGAAGCGCTATTAACACCCCCAAAAGCTATCAATACACCCCTTTCTTAATACACCCCTATCCTCTTTTTAAAAATAACTTATTTATTTAATACACCTCCTTAACATTCCCCAATTCACCCTTCCCTCAATTAAACCCTTATTCTTTCCCTAAAACATGAACCCACCCAATATACACACCTATTACCCAACACACACAACATTCTGGAGAGAAGAAATTGCCAAAGTTGATATTTGTCGAGCATTTTTATCTAAACTGAACAAGGGTTAAAAATTTTCAAAGGACCAACCCCACCGTTCTAATTTCCCCTGCATTGCGTCAATTTCAAATTCATGGAAATGTGAATTAGCAATCGAGATTAAATCGAGGAAGCCAATCCACGTGTCTGCAATAAGGGATACAATATTTTCAGTTCCATTTTACATTAATTTGTTAGAACTTCTCATTCATCTGATTCTAGGGTTTGAGATAAAAAAGGGAGAGATCAGAAAAAGAAAATAAAAGAGATAAAAGAGAGAAAGAGAAGAAGAAAGACGGTAGATGAGGGGATGAAGAAGAGTGTGGGTAGGGTGGTGAAAGAAGATTATAAAGTTTAAAGAGAGATGAGTGTATTTAGAAATTTGGCAGGGTATTAAGGGTATTTTAGTCTTTTTAGTTGCTGACATTTTTTTTAATTAAATAGAGGGGTGTATTGATAGATTTTGGAGGTGTTAATAGCTGCTCCCTAGTTTTAATTTCTTCTATTATGTGTCACCTGGTTTATAAAAGATGAAGGAGCGAGTGCTTGACTTTTTATTTTTATTTTTAATTTTTTTTTGAATAAAAAAAATAATTTTGATATAAATTTGTTTTGAATAAAAAACAATAATTTTAACAATGCCAATTGATGTGATTTCTTTTTTTTTAATGAAATAATGATTGAAAAAATAAAAACAAGTGAATAATATATATTCTAAAAATTTCACTATTAATTGTATAGTGGGGTAAAATATTTTCTCCAACGAAAATTTTGCAAAATTATTTTTTATGAGAAAACTGAGCTATAATCAATTCTTATGGTAATATTTATTTGTGATCATGCACCAAACACTATTTCTTTTTAATTTTGTTATTAATGACATTTTAGTTTTTTTATCACCCACGAGTTATTTTGCTACATTGAGTATTTACTTTTTCTTTATAACTTGTCGAATTAATTTCAGACAGTCTTCACACATATTTCCAATCATTTCCCCGTACATTTCCATACTTTTTTATTTCCAAAAAGTATTTCCCTTTCTAGTTAGTCAACAGAGAAGAAAAGCCACCACACTTTATTGAATTAAAACCCGTAGAAAGGGAAACATTTATTCAACAAATCTCAATTAGGGTTGCAATCGAATCGAACTGAACCGATCTTTTGAGTGTTTGAGTTTGACTCATTTATTATCGAATCGAACTCGAGCCTGAATTTATCGAACATGTTGATGGCCCACGAACTTTTTCGAGCTATATCGAACCTAAACGAGCTTAGTAAATATTAATTAAAAATTAAAATATTCTTCAATTTATTACAAAAAATAATATTATTTATATTTAAAATTCATAATATATTTATTAAAACTTATAATTTTATTCAAAAAATTAATTTTATTGAAATATTTATATATTATCTTAAGTAAAAATATGAAAAATTAAACTTGAAATCAAATTACTGATTTAATTTATACGAGCTTACTATCGAGCCTATTCACGAGCTTACTAACGAGCTTGTTCACGAGCTAACGAACCGAATATCTCTAAGTTTGAGTTTGGTTCGTTTATTTTAACGAACCTCACTAAATGAACTCGAATGAGCTTTTATCGAATCGAGCTCCGAATAGCTCACGAGCGGCTTGATTCATTTGCAGCTCTAATCTCAATGATATCATTACGTGGTCCAAGTGCAAAAAGTGATCCTTTGTTCCTTTTGTTTTTTTTTTAAATTGTGTGAGACCCGTATTCTAAAAATGTAACAAAAGATACGATAATGTTCTAGTATATTTTATCTTTATTTCATGATTTTGTGTCATTATATTTTCTCTTTATTTGCTCTAATAATTTAAGCGAGTATTAATATTAGTAATACACCTCTTATTTAGAATTGTTAGTCATTTGAGTCATTTCATCAATTTAGTATATATACTTCGTGTTTTATATAAATTGGTACCTATTCACTTAAAAGGACGAATATGTCCCCAAGATCTTTTTTTTTTAAAATTAATTAAACTAAAATGATTATTTTTATTAAATACTTAACTTCTAATTAAAGTTATTCACTCTAAAAAATAAAATCTAATTAAGAAATAAATTAGTAAAATTTGATTAAATTAAATTATTCAATCTTTAATTGTAAAAAAGTTAAATTAAATTAATTATTTTTTATGTTTAAAAAATCAATTAAAACTAATAAAAATTAGTTTAATTCCTTAATTGTTGCCTTATTTTTAATTTTTAAATTATTTAATTTTCATTTTAATTTTTAAATATAGTTAACTAAACTAAATTTAGCTTTAAATTATTAAATTTTAATTTTTTAGATTTTTTATTAAATAAATTAATTTAATTTTCAAAAAGTTATTCAAAGTTTAATTATTTTTCTTGGGGCCATTTTTGTTCTTTCAAGTGAATATGTACCAATTTAAAAAAAAAAAAAAAAAAAAAGTGAAGTATATGTGAAGTACCAAACCAACAAAGTGCATATAGTTCAGGCACTAAAAAATCAATAACCCCAAATTATAACTAACTTTAATTACTTTCTTTGACTATTTCTTTTTCATCCATGCTTAGCAAGCTTCTTTGCCATTTTAACTCAAGTCATATAAAGATTGATCCCACTTTCTTAACCAACTTATTAGCCATTCTTAAAAGCCCAAATACAAAACAAAAATTACTTGTTATACGAAGCCCATTTTAATCAAACTGTTTTCAGCCCATTTTCTAATATCTTCTTAACTAATTCTAATCCAACAAATACTTTCTTTTGAGGCCCAAGATTAAGCCCATCTTTTGGCCATTTAAATATCTTTTAGTGGCCTAAGCAAGCCAAACTAGTCCATTATGTATAAGCTATATATATAGCATTAACGAGACCCATTTCTTCACTTTACGAGAGTGAGGGATCTAATTTCTTTCTCTTTATTCACAAACTCCAAAAAATTACCAACACTAGTAAATACCATTAAATCTATTAGCATCAATTTGGGACAAGAAATTCAAAGGGGCCATGAGCTTTATGGAGCAAGTTGGAGGTCAAGAATTGGATGAATCTCACATGTTATTGAAGAAATAGGCCCATCATGTGTGGATTAATATTTTTTAAGTTGATCATAATAATCTCGAGGTTTTTTAAGACATGCAAATAAAATTTGTAATTGAAATTTGAGATTAATTGTTGGAATTTGTTGTAGGAGACCTTGGAGGTGATAATTGGACATTTTCTTTGAAGGAATTGCTTGTCTAACAAATTGGGTAAAAACTCTTACATTTCTCTATAATGGGGTTTCCTATATTTTGTTCAAATTTCAAAATTCTGAAATTTATAATGGTTGATGGGGTTTGTTATGTGATAATGTGATATATATATTGAGTGATTGTAGGTAAAACATTTATTTATTTTTAAAACTTAATTGATTTAATTTCAAGAAAAAATATTAACATCGACCTGTCATATGATGCCACGTTGGTCATGAGTTTCAGTTATTTGATGCACTTGAGATTCTTGTATGTTAAATTGCTAGAATTCTTGAGATATTAGAATTTGTTGTTAATTGACGCTTATTTTGGATTATAACATAACTCTTAACGACTCCGTTATTGATCTTTAATCACATTACACATTTTCGAAGAATCAGTAATCTGATTTCCATAGCCTGACTTGCTTTTTTGTATTTTAATTGTAACTTTATTAGGATAATAGCACAATTGAAGAATATAATAATACAATTTTATCTTGGCAATCAATGATCACTGCGATTACAACATAGAATGCCTCTTAAAGTATTTCAATTTTCATTTTAATAAACTCTTCTTCTGATTTATTATATAATAATTATGACATGTTATTGTCATTTCGCATGAGAGTCATAATATCTGTAATTAAACTTTATGCATATCTAATTATGTTGTTAGTTGTACCGTTACCGTTGTATAATAACTGCTCATAACCTATTTACCATATACCATTGTTTAGTGCTTACTGTTATATATAATTGTTGCTCACCGTTAATGTTACCGTTTGTGAACCGTTACGATTTATCAAGTTTGTATTGATTGGTGTAATTAGCTTGGACAGTCCATCGAATAGTTCGCCTATGATGTATTTCTGGACTACATAAGTGCCTATTCCCTCTTTTAGCCGTCGATTGGAGACTGTGGTGGAATTGGATCGTAGAATGATGTATTTCAGAATAGGGATTTTATGTTTTAATTAGTATATGAACTATAGACACTTTGCCGGTTTGGTACCTGACGTTTCCGATTCATCAATTTAGTACCCATACTTAATATATTTTTATAAATTGGTACCTATTCACTTTTTAGGACAAAAATGTCCCAAGTTTTTTTTTAATTTTATTAAGAAGTTAAGTTTTAATTAGAACTTTTAAATTTAAAAAATAAATTTAATTACGAAATAACTTCTTGTTAATTAAATTAAATTATTAAATTCCTAATTGTAAAAATATTTAATTAAATATTTTTTAAAAATTCAATGAAAATACTAATTAAAAATTAATATATTAATAAAAAAAAAATTGCTTTAATTTTTGTATTTACTATCTTAATTTTATTTTTTAAATTAATTAATTTTCATTTTAATTTTTAAATTTAGTAAACTAATCTAAATTTTCTTTTTGATTAATTAAATTTTAATTTATGTATTAATTTACTAATTTAATGTAATTAATTTTATTTTTTTTCTAAAATTCATTAATATTTTTAGAAATTTCATTTTTTATTAATTAAATTAACTATATTCAAATTGATTTTATAATTTAAATAAATATATTCAAAAATTTATTTTGAGTACACTTATGTTTCTTGGGGGCATTTTCGTCCTTAAAAGTGAATATGTACCAATTTATTAAAAAATGTGAAATATGGGTACTAAATTGGTGAATCGGAAATGTCAGGTGCCAAACTAGCAAAGTGCATATATGTTAGGAAATTTATTGAGTAGATTTTGATGATACCATGTAAAACTTAAACTAGGAAGTTGACACCTCATTTTTCTTGTAATTTGTACTGTAATAGATATGGGTGAAAAAGCTGAGTCAAGTCAGTTATGCCAAGAACTACAGAAAGTCAACTGCGGACTGGATTGAAGACTCTGTTGTGTGTCAGTTGAGTATGGCCTAGAAGGAAGTCAAGGACTCTGTTGCCATCTATTGTCCGTTCTAAATCAGTTGATTTACCCAAACTCATTTTAATGTATTTGATCTAATGCTATAATCGATGACAGACCATGGAAATCGTAAGGTTAATAAAATTGTATGTGAACAACTAATACTATTCAGGATAACTACTAATATGTTTCAGGGAGGGATATTAATACTTTCGAGAGAAAAAAAACTAATATTTTTCAGGTGGACTACTATTACACTTTAGGATGACTACAAATTGTTTTTAGGGGAAAAAATAATACTTTTTAGGACACTTAGGATACTATGTAACAGCTTAATATTACAAATATGTCACCGCCCCTACTAGGGGTGTCAATTTAGGTTGGGTCCAGTTTCGTTGGTCTAAGTCGTGGGTTCACGGGTCAGAACATGCCAACACAAGCACGTCTATTTAATTATCGTGTCAGAATTTTGAACTTGAACCCGACCTATTTATTTCATAGGTAACTCGAACCCTACCTATTAAACCCATTTAATAAAATTATTTTTATGTAGTACATTCAATAATTTAATTTGAATAAATTTAAATTTTAAATCAGTTACACTAGCATACTATTCAATCAATAAAAAATCACTACTCACGACATAAAAAAAGAAACAATATAATTACATAAATAAATACTAATCATATTTTGAGGATAATATACAAAAAGATATATATATTAATAACAACATACATAATTAATGAGGTTTTAACATTTAAGTTTTAAGGATATGTCTTGTTTTTATTTTTTTTCTTACAATTTATTATTTACTTATTTTTCTTTTAAATTCGCAAATGGGTTAAATGAGTCGTAGCACTTGAACCCAGCCTGTTTAATTAGCGGGTTCTTCGGGTTCGGCCCATTTTGACTTGGATCTATGAAGTCAGGACCCATACACATAAATTTTAGAGCAAATGGTGGGAACTACCCACTTAGGATAGAACAAAAACTTTTATAACATGTGAGATAAAAAACTAAGTTTTCTACCCACTTTTTTGGTTCTTTTACCCAAATACCCTTGATACTTTATCTCTCACATATTTCTCTCTCACATTAATATACTTTCTTTATTTTCAGATTTTTAACACAAGTTTTAGTTTTTTTAAAACAAAATCAGATTTTTGTAAAATCGTTTATTATAAAAAAAAATTGAAAATAATTTTAGTTTTTATTATTTTATAATTTCAAGATACTTTAAAAAAATGAAAAATATTCTCGAAAAAATGGAAAATATTTTCGAAAAAGTGTGTATTTTTTTTTAAAAAAACCATTTTCATATTTTTGATTCTTTTTTTGTTTTTTAAACAAATTATCGTGTTTTTTTATATTTTAATATTTAGAATTGAAATTTCTGAATCTAAGATGCACTGTGCACGATATATCGTGTCTATATTGAACACGAGCACAATATCGTGTCTCAAGAAAAAATTAGGCACGATATATCGTGCCCTATATTGGCACGATATCGTGCCTCAGTAAAAATTAGGCACGATATCGTGCCCTATATTGGGTACGATATCGCGCCTCAGTAAAAATTGGGCACGATATCGTGCCCAATATTCATGCCCAATTTTAAATAAGGCACGATATATCGTGTCTCAGTTAAAATTAGGCACGATATCGTGCCCAATATTCGTGCCCAATTTTAAATAAGGCACGATATGAGTATACGATTTTATACATAGGTGTGTGTATTTGGGGGGAAGTGTACACGATTTTCAAGGAAAGCATTAATTGCATCAGTTTCAAAATTCAAAATTCATAAAACACCAACTTAAAGAAGGGGCAATTTCGCCAATTTGGGTAGAAAAGAGTTTTGTTATCTTGGTGGGTAGAAAAGAGTACCCACTATCCATAGTGGGTACTTAAAAAATTGCCCCTAAATTTTATGTTTGGTTAGTGTCGGGTTTGTGTGTTGGGTCCGAAATTATCCCCTAGCCCCTAGTGATGCTATGTCACCGCCCTCAAAATATTACTAAAATGTCGCTGTGGATTTGGGCATGGATCCATCTGACGAATTTAGACTTGTTAGACAATCTGACACAAGTTTTTGCCCTTGAAATTAAGGGCTAAAAATCCACACAGCTACTTTTTATTTTTATTTTTCCATTAGAAAGCTTATTTTTTGGCCTAGGTAAAGACTAATAAACTTATGACTGGTGAAAAGTGGCAATGCATGTTAAACAAGGATTTTTTGGGTGTGGAAATAATGATCATGGTCACAACTCACAAGTATTAAAGTGATAATCCCTATCATTCTTGAAAGCTAAGTTATAAACTGCATGGTGGTGAAATATGTGTATTCCACTCAAATTATGTATGCAATACATATTTTGCAGATGGAATTGGATTCATATTTCATACTTTCTATTATTTTGGTTAATTTTTATTGAGAAAACGACATATAGTGTCGGACCTAACTCGGGCACAACACAACACTATTTGATAGAAATATGAGTACACCACCCAAAAATAATTGTCCTCAAACAAAAATTAATGGAAACATATATTCATCCTTTTGATCTATAATATATAAAAGTGTCCGCTAAAATGTAACATATAAGATAAGTAGAAAATATTGAGGTTGATTGTTAAAATCATAAAATGTTTATTATTAGTTTCTTTATAATTAATGTATTAATTTACTATTTAAGTCATGTAAAGTGATGCATTTACTAGTGATGTAATATAATTTAATTTGCAGCATGTCATAAATTATATACTTTGTAAATTTATATTACTAATTTACTACAAGAAAATTCCAGTCTATCGACAGAATTTACGGACAAAAAAAAAATTTGTCATTAAATTTTACATTTACATACAAAATACCTATAGAATATAAAATATTATCCCCAAACTATACCGACTAATTATTGGCAAATTACCAACAGTTTTTAAATTTACCGATAGAAACACTATAGTTATTTACTAATTGTTTTAGATTATGTTGGTAAATATTTACCTACAATGATTCTACTTACACTTTACAATTATCTTAATATTTACCTACATATTTTTTTGTAGGTAAATTGATTTTTTCTTATAGTGTAATGGCATGATTAATGCTATGTGAGAATGAGCATTGTGAGAATGAGCATTCTCAACTTCATACTTATTCACATGATTGGTATACTTTAGCACTAGAAATACTCATTCAAATAGAAATTCCTATTACCAAAATTATGGAATAGTCATTTATCTCAGAGGTGGTCTTATATGAGACCGTCTCATGGATTTAATTTAATGAGGCGTATCCTACAAAACACAAAATCATGGGTTTCTTTTATGGGTTTGGGTTTGGGTTGGAATCATACATACATGTAGGATACGTCTCATGGAATATATCCGTAAGATCGTCTCATACAAATTTGTGCCATTATCTCATCCCTTGTGGGTTTAGCTATTATGTAATTATTTTGCAGCTTTTCAACATTTTATTGTATACCACTTTTTTTTTTTTGTTAAAAACATTAATCATCCCCGCCGCAAATAATTATGACAAAAATCATGTTAAAGCAAAATAGACCACTAAGGTGGTGATTGCTTATGAAAATAATTTTCATTCCACTAGAGGAAATTTTGTACCCTAAAATACGATTGCTTGTGAAATTTTTCATAAAATACACTATTCACTCACATGATTTTTTTTCTCTTACCAATCAATTCTACTCCTTTTTTTAAAAAAAAATCATCCCGTTGGGGCAAGTTCCTTCAACGGCCGAGCAGGCTGGACAAACCGAACAGTCCGGACAGTCTGAGCCTCTGAGGGGGTGAGACATCTTTTCTTCCTACGTCTTGGCTGTCTCAGCTCCTTCTATCTCCACAGCTATTTCCCGGACAACTGAGTCTCACTACAAGAAAAACTCTCAAAGACATCGCTTAAAAGGCACGTGTTTCATGAATTTCATGATGTCTTTATACTATACTCCCAAAGACTAGATAAATAAGCCGAACAATTTCGCTAGTTTCTAATTCAGAATTCACACAAAACAAAGAACAACAAAAGTCACCTCACAAAGCAAAGCAAATTTGCCAATTCACATAGAATGGCAAAGCAATAGGCAAATTCCAGCAAGAAATCTCACAACCTCAATCTATCACAAGAATTTCCCAACTGAGACAATCGTTCTTTTTGCTTCCTCTTCAATCATTATCATTTCAACATTACAGACATCAAGACCAACAACCATGAGTTACATCATTGTACGAGCAAAAATGCAAAAGCCAAATGCATTTTGAAATTCAGAAATCCACAAAAATAGGGAACTCATAAATCATGTTCTATCATGATATGCAAAAGAGACTCTAAACAAGTTAAGAATTTAGTGATGTATTTTGTAAATATTTACTAATGAATATTAATATATTCTTTTGATACAAATGTAATATATATAAACTTTATTATCTTGTATATATATACACAAATGTGATCTTTTGTTTTTTATTCTTGGCTAGGGACGTCAATTTGTGACACGACACGAACCTAACACTTTTCTCCAATTTTTTTTCCATGTCTATTTTAAATTATATAGGTTTTTCGTGTCGGGTTATTCGTGTCATAAATGGGTCTGTGTTCGTGTCGTGTATCTTGACCTGTAATTAAATGGGTTGTGTTTGGGTTCGTGTCAGATCTATAATATCTGTGTCAGAACACGACCCGCGAACACGAAACACGACAAGATTGATACCCCTACTCTTGCCCCCCCCTTAGTTGTCCTGGCTCCGGCCCTGCATGGGGTGATGGCTTTTACTCTCCAGGCTACTGATTAAGAACTTGGAATCCCAAATGTGATCTTTTGGACATTTGGTGCTTGTGGGTTCATGGGATTTAAGCTACAGGTTGATTTATTTAACCAGCTTTCATTCGAACAACAAATCCAAATTATCTAATATTAGACTTTCTAAAGGGAGAAACTTGAGGCAACCTCAAAAGCTTCAGCTGTTATTTTACACACTTTCGATGCCTTAGAGTTACCTCATCGCCAATGTTTCCGCCAATCTACACCATCGGCCCTCTTCAGTTACTCGTCGATCAGATTTCCGACAAACGTTTGGAGTCCATAGATTGCAGCCTCTGGAAACAACAAGATGAATGCGTGAAGTGGCTAAACTGCAAAGAAAAAGACTCCGTTCTGTACGTTAATTTTGGTAGCATTGCTATTTTGACACCAAGTGATATTCTTGAACTGGCTTGGGGGCTTGCCGATAGCAAGAAGAATTTTCTGTGGGTAATCAGGTTTGATTTGCTAAAACCAGGGATTTTGCCGCCTGAGAGAAACAAGGCCTGATTGTGAGCTGGCACTATGGGTGGAATTCGACGATAGAAGGAAAAAACTGACAAGCTGATAAACGATGAGCTCCATAAACAAGAGAATTTGCAGGGATAATTTTTCTCTATCGTTTTTCGGTACGCCGTCGTTTATCATATTTTGGATGTGACTATTTCTTATATGTTTGTTTAAATAAAGGCTGCCTTCTTCAGAGAGCTTAGGCGCGACCACGCATATTTCCGGTGGGGAATATGTGTTGGACACAAGTCACAAGGGTTGTATTTGGATTGATTAACAAACACAAGTCACACTGGCTGTATTAGGATTGAATAATTTGTTAAGAGAATTTAAGGAAATGATTTCAAATAAATGCACACAAATAGATTTGAAATCCACCATAAACTAGCTTAAAATAGGAGTTCACAAATTTGAAATTCATTGTATTATGAAATTATCCGAACAACCTCAATGAATTTCTTATTAAGAATTTGAAATCCTTATATTCAAATCCATCAATCCAAATAAAGCCTAGGGTTTTTATAGTCATAACACAACTTTCCAGAATCAAACATACAGCATTCCAGGAGAAAGTATTGAGTTATTGACTGAAATGCCAAAAAACCGTGCACCCTTCCCGACTAGCATTTAGCACCGGTATTATTAGTTCATTACAACGCCTAGAATCACAATATGGAACTTTGGAAGGATGAAGTTTTATCTGTACAGATAACAAATACCAAAAACAAAAAGGCTAGAGCAATAATATTACAAGGAGTTCCGATATTATGAACAAGAGATTGAGAGCATTAGCACCAGAATAGTTTCATGTAAACTTATTGGCCATATATACTCCTTTGCCCACGATATGCTGAAAAGGGGCCATCAAAATTTCTGCTTTCATGATATGCTGTCTCCTAGAAACGTAAAAACTCTCTTTTTGAAGACTCGAGCCAAGTCCATAATTTCAGATTCTCTTATATGCTTTTTCGAGATATTGTCTTTCCATAATAAATTGCTATTCTGAGTCAATCTGTTAGCAATGTCCACAGTTGTGCTCGCCATATCTCTTGTGTTTGTCAATGCTTGCAAAACTGGAACAGAGTAATCAGGATGCGACACAAGTCTATTCAAAAAAATAAGTGCCTCTCGTATCAGCAAGCATCTGCCAAAAGAAAATGGAGTAGTTGTAAATAAGAACAGATGGAAGAACAAATGAATATAGTTGATCCTTTATAAACCCGGCATGAATTGAAATCTAGTTGTTTTTGGGATAAGTTTCAAAATTACAAAAAGCCCTGTGAGGTTTGATGGTATCTTAAATATATGGGGGCAACTATAATATTTTTACAAATGTCAAGGATGTGTTTTTGAAATATTTTTGCTTATGAATGGGTAAAGTGTAACACAAATGCAACACTCAAGGGGATTTTTGTCATTTTCAAAAATCTCTGGATTCTGTCGTTATTAGCTCATCCCTCGGGGTAGTTTTTGTAATTATACATATCAGCAAACCATCAACTTTTGGATCATGGTGCTAGTAACCCAAGATATAAAGGTTAATTATAAATATTACCCCCAAGGTTTAGCCTAATTGAAAAAAACATAACTTTAAAAAACAAATATTCCCTTGACATTTGTTTCTCTTTTACAAATTACATCCTCAAGAGCGAGGTATTTTTTCGTAAATACAAACCTCAATGGGGTGTTCAACGTTTGTAATAACATTTTATGGGGGCAATTGTAATTTTGAAAGATAATCGGAGTTTTTGGTAATAGGCTAGACTCAGGGGTAGCTTTTGTAATTATCCCGAAATATAATGTTCTAGCATTGTTTTACTGAAAGAATAACATAAGATGAAATATTTACTTGAAGCAAAGACATTCCTCAACTTAGGCAAAAGAACATATTATAGATAAGAGAAGTACTGTTGGACTTGGCCATGTACAGAAACTTACTGTTCTTTGACAATGCCAGATTTTTTAGCAGACGTTAATGCCTGAAGGTCCAGATCTGATGCTAAGCTTAGCAAAATAATTGCAAGGAAATTGGTGCCCTTTGAAAGCTTATGATACAGCAATATTTGAAACCCAGATTTTCCTGCCGATCCCATGAAAGCTAGAAGACTTATAGCATTTCTTCGAAGCCTCATCTCCTGAAAGTTGAGCAAAATTTAAGATAAAAGTAGATCAGACGAGATTCCTGGAAAAGATTAGGGAATAATAAGCAAAACAAAATACCCAATCACACAAAGGGGGTATTTGACTGTTTCAATCACTGAAAAAAATGTTTCTAATCTTTTGGCTGAAATAAAAAATTAACTTTTTATGTTTGCAAATGCCAACTTCTGCTTCTGATTCTACTTCATTTAATCAGAATCTAAAAGCAGGGAGATGGGTGTTTTAGGGTGCGATTGGATATGCTTTCATTTTGAAAATTTTCTTTTCGCTAGAGAATAGAAAAGAAAATTCTGATGAAAGTTTTTGGAAAATTTTGAGTGTAAATGGATATGTAATGATGAAAGTTGATTTGATATAAAAATAGTAAAATAATGATTGGATGTGATTAGTAGTTAGAAATGTGTGAGTGAGTGAATAGTGAAATTTGTGGGAGAATGTGTAATAATGATTAGTTTTTTTGTGAAAAAATGTGTAAATGTGATTGGTGAAAGGAAAAATGAGAAAAAATGAAAGTGAGAGAATAGTATATTTTTTGAAAATTTTCATAAACAATTGCATGTTTGGTCAAAAAAAAAAATTCTCCAGCGGAACGAAAATAAAATCTCGTCATATCCAATCGCAGCCTTAGTTTTCTGATTCTGCTTCTGGTTTGGCTTCTACAAACAAATAAACACTTTGGCAATTTTTCAACGAACACTCTCAATCAATTTTTGATTCTCAACTTCTAATAATATTTGCAAACACTCCCAATATTGATAAATGCAAATGGCATGCAGCAAAAGAAGGGGGGGGAACCACTATCCAATTCAACTTAAGTACTTAACAGATCAAAATACAAAAATAATTTAATCAAAACGATGTGTAAAACCCCACGTGACCTGCTCAAATATTCAAATCAGTTTCACATCTTGTTTCTGAAAAGTAAAGCTTACCGCTGCAGAAGCACTTCCATAGCAAGCAACACATTCTGCCAAGCCAATTAAGATCTCATTGAACCCATGAAAAGTTGAAGTATTTTTGTCGTCAATATCTTTGGAGCATGCACGCTCTCCATCTTCTTCAAAACCAGAACAAAGCATAGGTATGACTTTTGGGCCTACAGAATACAGGCAAGATGAACAATTGCACGAATAAAAATGTTTAACCTCAACCTACGCATTTAATATTCGAAAATGGATATTTAAACAAGATCATAAACATAAAAATTAGGGATAATTACAAAAACACCGATGAAGTTTAGTCTAATTACAGAAAACCTAGTTATCTTTAAAAAAGTTACAAATACCCCCTTCACAATTGTTTCTCTTTTACAAAACACCCGTCAAGAGGGGGGTATTTGTTAGGTAAATACAAACCGTAATGGGGTGTTTTTGTAACACTATAACTCTATAAGGGGTTGTTTGTAATTTTGAAAGACAAGTGGAATTTTTTGTAATTAGGCTAAACATCAGGGTGTTTTTGTAATTATCCCTAAAAATTAAAGTTTTACAATTGACTATAGCAAAGGCTGCGTGAATAAGTAGGTTGGTTTCATGCACAGCTTAAGACAATTCACTTTTCAGCCAAAAACATGGAGAAACTCACAATTACATAACAGATAAAGAGTATGAACAGCTTGATCTTGCACAGAAAATCCAGCTTCCCTCCTCAATAATTGTGGTAAACATTGAAAAACAAGTTCCCCAGCAAACCTGTCTCGAAGATGCCCTTTTTTAGAATATTATACGGATTATGGACAATAAAATCACCACGTCAATAGAAAAGTACTTACTTTTCTCTCTCCGAATAGGCATTCTGTCTCATGAGAATCAGATTCATGATTGAAAGTGCTTCACGCTGTATTTGTGCTTCATTGTTTTCAATGGCAATTAGGCACACAGTTTCAAAGAGTTCCACCCAAAAGACTCCAGAAATAGATGTCCCAATGCTATGATTAAAGAACCCATTATAGCCAGGGTTTTTAACACTAGACAATTTCAGTCCAGAAAGAATTTGGCCACGCTTTAACATCTCTGCTACATTTGCAAAACATAAGCTTTCATTTTCCGAATCTCCACTTCCATTTGTATCAGATTTGACGTTTTCAGAGAAATGTTCCTCAACGATAACATTTTCCCTGGTACAGTACACAGGAGATCAACATCTGAACCATAAATTTTCATAATTCCTTTTTTCCTTGTACTTTTTTCTTCTTTTAGGAGATCAAAGCTAATATATTGTTGAATAACTTTAAGTGGAGAGAAGAAACCATATAACTATTATGCAAGATACAGAAAGGGGGAACAGCTTTGAACAGGAAGCTCAGTCTAATTGTCATACTGTATAATAAGAACAACTAAAAAAACCCAAAGGTGTTTTCTAAATGCATATGATTTATATGAAAAAATATATATATATCATGGTTTCAAGTGTCACATCATAAACAGTTCTACCTTTATATCAGTACAGAAAATTGTTATTGATTATAAATACCTTATTTGGCCAAAATAAAGAAGACTAACTAAATTACAATGTTTCTTGCAGTATTAAAACCGCAACATCATGAGAACTCCTAACATATAAGAACAAAATTTCGATCTTTTCATTGAAAAATTAAATAAATAAATAAAAGACACCATTGTTTTTTATTATTCATGCTGAGAATTATTCGCAGGCAAATGCCTTATATTCACAATATTGAGAAGAGAAATTATGAAACAAATCAAAAGATAATAATTTTGCCTCTCAAACTAATCATGAAGAAATCTTTTTAACTAGCATGAAAAACGTTAGCAAAGAGAACAAGATAAATCCCATCAGGTAGTTCTTCGCACCTTTTACCAAATTCCTTTTCCATGCTGAGGGAATCACTCAAAACCTTGTGTAGAATACGAATAGAACTACGAACAATAACAACCTGCACCAGATGTACAGGTGATCAGACAAATGAAACATAACGTGGCAAACAATGAAACTGTTTCCATCAATGACACAAGTGAATTGTAGCTATGAGTAACAAATATCTTAGGCCCCGTGTATATATCATTATGTTTATTACTGTAAATTAGATATTGTTATGTAGTTAAATAAATAACTACAATAACAAAAATAAGTATTTCCAACCATATGACATTGTTTATGTGACACTCGGGGCTAAAGAGGGCGGGGAGTGATCGCCGGTGCAAGAAGGCAAGGACAAGGAGCGACTCCTAGCAGGCTTCTAAGCGGAGGATATTATGAGACTGTGTAGGTATGGGACTATACAGTTGAGTAGAGGTTAAAAGATTTGATAGGTACCACTCATACCAACAAGATGCATTTTCTTTTCTGGTGTTCATCTCATAGAAACTCTGAAGTTAAGTGTGCTTGGCCCATAGCAATTGTGGGATGGGTGACCTCCTGGTAAGCTGCTCTCAAGGTGCGCGTGAGTGGCGACAAAGCGCGCTAGAAAGACTCTTGTTGGTTTATAGGGATAGTCGACGATCTTAAAGGCGGGCCGTTACAGTTTATATTGAATATATATATATATATTAAAAGCATTTTGAATGAATGTGTTAATTATGTATTGGCTTGCAAATTTTATAAATTAGTGCTTCTAATAGTTACTTAATTGTACTTAACAAAACATAATAATACTAATCCATAATGATCTAATTTTTCATAGGTTAATTATATTCTCTTAATCAAAGTACCATTGATGATATTAACAGAATTATTGCTTAAACACACACATACAAGTGTAATAGTGTCTTCAGACTTTCCAGCATATATTCCCATGGAAATGAATCTGAATAGTCGAATACCACATGGAAAATGGGTTTTGATTCCAAAATCTCTACATGAAAGATTTCCAGCTTTAGGAAAATGATCTCTTTCCTCAAGACATAGGGTATTATACCAAACGCAAGAAGTGATGTGCTGCAATCATATTTCCAAATAGATGCCACACCCCACCAAACAAACAAGCTCAAAAGGTAATATCTTACAAGTCAATTCAACTAGTCAAGAGAGCTCTTTCACTTGTTAGCAACTAAACAAAAGGTGAAGAAAAATTATTTTCAAGTCTATAGCTATACCGGGAGTTTGCATGCAAGTAACCGCCTTTTAATTAATCCCAATGATGAGATACTCCGCACTTTAATGAGGCTTCTGGTAGAAAACATAGTTGTATATGTAAAGAATATACATTACAAGCACAGTAACTAAGAATATTGTACAAAAGAAATGTACATCAAACAACTAATAATTCATAAAATGAATAAAAACAACAAAAATTGGATTACTTAGCTTGTGAACTCACATTTTTGAGACTGCAAAGATCAGCCAAAGCTCCTAACAAATCCCCCAATCTCAAGGAATCATTACTAATCTGCAACTGTAATAGGGAATTACTGTATATATTGACCAAGCTCTAGGAATTGAGACATATCAATGATGATCACCACAGTGCCAAACAAAGTAATCATATAATCTTCACAAGCAAAGGCGAAAAAGCAAACTGATAGTGATTATTTGATTAGTAAAGATGATAGAATGATGGTTATCAGAATTTTATTATGACAATTGTGATTTGATTGACAAAATAATGCTTACAATCAAATATCATCAAACGTTAATTATTCATACATATAAGGATTAAGATTGAAATATGACTGCTAAAGTTTAAAACCACAGTTTAACTCATAATTTGAACTTGTCTTTTCCAAAATATGCAATCATGCAAATAGCAGGACTCATAAGCATTTACCTTGGTCAACACAGAGTATAGGTGTGATACTTTTGCAGTTTCCATGGACTGAGCTCCTTATTAAAGTCTTTTTGAGGAGAGTTCATGTATCCAAACAGCAGGTGGAAATCTACTTCACAAGTCATAAAAAGCTTTGCAACTAGAACTCTTCCCTGTTTTTGCTCATCTGAGTTCCACAAACGAAACAAATTTTCTGAGCTGCAAAAAGAATTTTGTGGAGTTGAAGTGCTTACTTCAGTGGTTTTATTGCTGTACTCCTACTGTAGTAGAAGCTGATGCAGCAATACTCAACAAATAAGATGATACTCTCTTATTGATCATTGTGGAAGTGCTCACCTACGTATTTTCAAGGAGCCGAGCTGATTATTTGCATTTTGACACACCGTAGATATCCCAGGAGCTGTAGGACTAGAAACAGGGCATTCCCTGTCTCCATAAAAAAAATTATTTCATACATAGCCTCAAGAATAATGTCTTATTACATATTAAATGTGAGAAATATAGAGTAGTTACGAAAGATCATTAGCATTCCCATATATCCATATCAAAGAAGATTCATCATGGATGTTCCATGTAACTTTTACTATCATTTAACCCCGGAAAGATAATTAGCATTTAAATTCATGTCAAAGTTGATTAATCATGGATGTTCCATGTAACTTTTACCATAAATCAATGTCATGCTATGTTTAACTTTCCTCATTTGAAATTCTTTGTCATGTTATTTCTACACAGGATCAAGTTTGCATGAAATGCTTTCTCAAGATATGAGCCCTTTTTATTAAGAAGATATGATGATTACAGTTCCTGTTGGCTTACAGTTAATAGGACTCCATGAAACCAGATTATGTGATTTAGACGAGACAAGCATAAACAAGAAAGAGCACAGACAGGATATAGTAATTGGTCCAGAAGCAGTACTAAATAAACGTCAATTAGCTGACAAAGAAGCCCTAGGCTTAGAAAGGTCACAATTTGATATGCATGACAAGAAGATTGGGATGCCCCTTACATCTCTGCATTCTTTGTGTGTTGATCAGCATCTTTTGCCTCGATCCTCGAATGTAAAACTTTCAGCTGCTCCTCCTTCTTGTCCCTTTCCTTTCTAAGCTCCAAGACTTCCTCCTCCTGCAGTCAAAAGTTCTTAAGCTCAATCAGAAGAAAAGTTTGTGCTCAAATCTATCAACACAAATGATGTCACCATAATTCATAATTTATGCATCAGCACAACATTAGAATCAGACCAGAAAATGAGAAAAAGATGGGCTAGCATATCTTTAACCATACCTTGCATTAAAAAAAAATTCCCAATAGTAGGCAGTACACTTACTATTTTCAAGTGGAAATAAAATTTTCATAATGAAAACTAGAAAAAGAAAATGGAACTGATGTGATCAAAGGTTCCAGACATCCAAATGCGTACAATAATTTACCAAATGATGAAGGTGCTTCGAAACGCCATGAAGCTGCTTCGAAACGTGATTTAGCTCTTTCTGCGATGAAAAACAATAGCAGGCAGGATGTTATGCTTCTATTTGTACAGTTACAATCCACAGAAAAGGGGGGAAATGGTATTATTAACCCACATTCAGAAATATATGTAAGACTTCACTGGATATCATCATCCTAATGGAAATCTGCACATTGAAGTATAATTTTTACCTTTAGTCTATCATTTTCCTGCTCCTTGGCAGTGTGGGTCCCACCAGTACCAAAAGAACCAATCGAATCAGGAATGCCGCCCGTGTGGTAGGGTTCATGGGTTCGCTGCGACAGTTCGCGAGGAGGGGAATAGCTGACGTCACACGGCGGCGCTCGAGGCGGCGGCGGCAGCGGCGGAGGCGGGTGGTGAGGACGCTGGGTTGACAAAGCCAATTCCTCGGCTTGGACAAGCTGGTCAAGGAAGTCGGCGTCCCATTCTTCCACCTCGAAACTCTCTCCCCCCATCACTGTACGGACCGCTCAAAACTGCTTGCCCCGCCACTTCATCGAGTTTTAAAGCACCAGTGGAGAAATAGCGAAGTTTTTTAATGGCGCACGTTGGTTTTTATTAATTACATTACGACAGTCCATTTTATTGCTTATTACGTTTCGCCTCATGAATAATTCTCATACTTACAACTTAACCAGGGGCGTTCCTACTTCCTCCTATGTGTGGGGAGTAAATCCTTCCAACTAAGGCCGTGATTGGATATGTTTTCATTTTGAAATTTTTTTATTTTACTAGAGAATAGTGGTGAATTTTGATAGTGTAATTGGATGTGAAATGAATTTTGATAATGTAATTGGATGTGAGATGAAAATTTAATGATGAAAGTTGATTTGATTTAAAAATAGTAAAATAGTGATTGGATATGATTGGTAGTTAGAAATATGTGAGTGAGTGAATAGGGAAATTTGTGGGAGAATATGTAATAATGATTAGTTTTTTGTGAAAAAATGTGTAGGTGTGATTGATAAGAGAAAAAGTGAAATTGAGAGAAAATATATTTTCTGAAAATTTTCATAAACAATAAAGACGTTTGGTCAAAAAATTTTCATATATTTTTTTGATTTAAAAATGGAATGTCACTCACATCCAAGGGCGCCCTAAACTTTGGTGTTTTGCATAAATCATATTATACTTATTAGTTAACCCCCTAGGGTTTGACCTAGTGGGTTTGGAGTATCTCAACGTCTTAGGGTCAAACATTGGTTAAAGTGGAGTGAAAGACTGAAAGTGAGTGGTTGGGACTTGGGGTTGCCCTATATAGAGAGAATGTTTTGAGTAATGAAAAATATCAAAACAGATAATTTAGTTGTTACTTTGAGAAGGCAATAGTGTCTTAGAACATATTCTATAATACTCCATTCGTCTCAAATATATAGTTCATTGTTCTTATTTGAGATGTCCCAATTATATAGTCAACTTTCTATATTTAATAGTATTTTTTCAATTATTTTAATAATATATCCTTGTTTAATATACATTTTATAATTTACACTATTCATTAAATAAGGACAAATCAAGCAAATATTTAACATATTTGTAGTTTCAAGAACTTTTCGTAATCTGTGTGAAAAGTCAAACTGGACCATATATTTGGGACGAAAAGAGTAATTGATATTGAATCAATGAAAAGGCGTTGTGTGTAAATTTCTTATATTTATAGAATGATCATAAGTATATTCTATGTTGTTTCTTTTAGTTTGTAGTTGTTCATTACATCTCACTTACCCCCACTGAAATTGTTCCGACTCCGCCCTTAAACATAACATATAATGATATCTTATCCCGATGACAAGAACTAATTAAATGGAACAATTCAATTGTTAGGTTTGTTGTAATTGATTTAATGAATTGTCTAATTATAATATGTCCACTTATCCGCAATTGTGAATTGATATTCTCCTTGCTCGTATAAATTGCAACATGAGAGGGGTGACCAAATGGGCCAGGAATTGGGTTTGAAGCTGGAGTCAGAATCATTGACCGGGATCAGATTCCAAAATCAGAATTGAAACCGCATAGTCCTATTCCAGTTACGATTCCTTGGTCTCAAAAACCATAGAACCGTCGGTGAAACATGGGTTTCAAGGTTAAAACCAATGATTTTTATTTTTTATTTGGTAAAAATATGCTAGAAGAAATATTAAATGTTTATTATGATGGTTTATATTCGTAACCACATTAGACACGTCTTAAACCAAATGTTGTAAGCGAGCTACGTGAACTTTGATTCCTCTATACCTTAAGAGGACATGTAGGCAACTTAATATTATTATTAATAACTAGTACGTTGACCCGTGCGATGCACGGAAGATGTAATGAAGGGCTCATATGATATGTGAATCATATGTTATTGGTTTGTCGAATTATATAATTTGAATGGGTACACAAAACAATTGTAATGAGTAAAAAAAAATACCAAAGACTACAAACGACTTTTTCGAATTAAAACAACACTTGTACATATTACAAATTTTGGAATACTTCCTTATACACAACATTCATCGTTTGTTTATTGTTTGATTCGTCATCACCACAAACTAATATTTTCAAACCCTTACGATTCATAACTTGGGAAACAACAGCGTATAACTGGCCATGACTGAACACTGGATTCTTCAAGTACAACCCGACATTTGAGAGAGATTGGCCTAGGCTCTTGTTTATAGTCATGGCATAAGATACAATGAGAGGAAATTGCCTACGTTGGAACTTGAAGTGGATTCTGAGATCCGACAGTGTCAATGTCATACGCGGAGTCAAAACTTTATTACTTGCATTGGTTCCAGTGAGAATTCTAGCTTCGAGAACATGCTTGGCAAGCCTCGTAATCACCAGCCTAGAGCCATTACACAATCCAGTGGAATGATCCATATTTCTCAAGAGTATAACTGGAGTCCCGACTTTCAGATGCAACTCATGATTAGGAACCCCTGAATATTTTATCCCATTCAAAAATTTGGGAGTGTGCAAATAATGTAGGAAGTCAACATTAGCATCCGATTTACATGTGATGTCAGAACTCAAATACGTATGGCCCTCAGATGAGTTTAAAGACGTCATATATTGATTTATAGATTCGACAACATTTAGGGTAGGAGCTAGTATAGCCCTTTCTTTCAGGTACGTCGGATCATCAATAGCGTCTTTAAACATTGGATAAGTACTTTCTATAATAGTTGCAATCGGATCACCTAAAGATTCGAGCAAAATATCTTCAGGTATATCAATCATGGCACAACCATCATTTGATCATCCGATTGTTCCATCACCAATGCTTGAGATCCATTCAAAGAATTCGGCCAAATCTTTATAATCACTGCTATCACCAGGTTCTGAAGACTCATGTTCTTAGTCAGTTTAAGGACAGTGCAGTCTTTCCACAAATACGACGCGTTAATAGATGCATTAACAATATCTTGCCGAGTTCCCTTTGGAATAACATGCAAGATCTATCTAAAATCTCCACCAAAGACAACGATTTTCCCTCCAAAAGGTTTATGTTCCAACATTGGGTCGATGAGTTTCAAAAGACCTCTTAAAGTCTCGTCTAATGCCTGAAAGCAATACTTGTGAATCATCGGTGCCTCGTCCCAAATTATAAGTTTAGAATGAATAATAAGCTCAGCAAGCGGACTCCCTTGATTGATATTGCAAGTTGAGTCCTAATTAGGGTTCAATGAAATAACAAATCGCGAATGTGCAGTCCTCCCACTGGGCAATAGAAGAAAAGTTATACCGCTAGATGCAACATTCAGTACAAATTTTCCTTTCAACCTCAATCCTGAAGATAAAGCCATCCACAAAAATATTTTTCCTATTCCTCCATATCCGTAGACAAAGAACACCCCACCTTTATTTGATCGTACATCACACATTATCATTGAGTAAACTTTACGTTGCTCATCGTTAAGTTTCGAGATGAGGTATTTGTTCTCTTGCAACAGAACATCACGATCATAATGCAAACTCGTCATATATAAGTCTGTTTCGGTTGCTATGAATAGTGTCAGCATCCGGAAATGGCATTGAGTCAAAATCGTGCAGACTCTTACCTAGATTTCGCAATAATTTCTCAAATTCCAACAACGTAAGATTCTTGATTTCGTTCTCACTCAATACCAAATCTGTTGCATAAGATCATACTAATAATTATAAAACAAAACATTTTAAAAAATATAAAAGGTTTTAGTAATTAACATAATTTTTGTAAATAATACCTT
Organism: Rehmannia glutinosa; assembly: GCA_016081115.2. NCBI lineage: Eukaryota > Viridiplantae > Streptophyta > Magnoliopsida > Lamiales > Orobanchaceae > Rehmannia > Rehmannia glutinosa. Next base: position 19,729,422 of record CM071927.1, on the reverse strand, counting down.
GATACTGTAGAAGGTGTCAATGTTTGTATAAACTATCATCAGAAAGAAACTCCCAACATTTCTCCCAGACATGTTCTGGTCAGCTCAAAGAGTCCGACGAAACCAATGATGCAAATAAACTTCTAAGATTCTCCGCAGAAGCCCAAGAGCTCGCTTCATTGATGGCATCAATATATTCCCTATCATCTTCTAACAATCCTAGAGCATAGCAAGCCTCTCGATAGGAAGAATGTTGTACACCGTTGACCTTCTTGTAGTCGTCATGACATGTTGCTCCACGAACAACATTGATAAGACACCTCAAAAAGTACATATCATCAGCTCCGGGGAGAACATAAAAAACTTGTCCTATTGATTTTTCAATTTGTCTCGGCATCCATTTTCTGAGATTCGGTTTCCACATGAATTTTGTGGGAGCTTCAGCGTATGTTATCTCTCTCGCCTCAGGATATATTTTATTCACTTCCATCCATGCTAAAAATATACTTTCTTTTACTGAATCTTTCTTAAGAACATCATCTATTCTGTCAAAATCTGAAAAAATAATGTTTTGTTCATCGAGGAGATGAAAACTTAAGCGTTCAACTGGAGGATATTTATATTGAATTTCGAATCCCATTAGTATCCATGCTACCTCGCAGGACGAAACATACCTACAATCATAATACAGGCTCACCTCGTCAACAGTTTTTCTAGATTCCTCGTCATTGCTACTCGTATAGAACGATGCGGTGACTGGATAATTTCCTTTATTGACATACTTGAACAAATACTTTATCGACCTAGATTGGTTACACCATTCTACATTGATGTGAGCTCCATATTTCAGCAACAAATAATGACTGTGCGGCACAACATATCTGTTGTCAAGAGGTACTCCATTTATTTCCACTATCCTCCCATCATTCCAACGTCTATAACGTGGATAACCTTCATCATCAATAGTCGTCACATCTACAAAATTTTTCGGAAAATGTTTAGTGCAAATTCCATCAGCCATGCAAGGAGAAGTTTTTCTAGCATCACCGCATGGACCATGTATCATGGTCCTTCACTACCGCATAATAACATGGGTCTAAACTCTCATTGGGTATTTCAGCTAATATAATTCGATCTATATCATCACGATCGGATTCTTGTTTTCTTTTGCCAAAAATAGCAAAATATGGGCATATGGTAAACCACGTTTTTGAAACTCTATCGTGTATACCACTGCAATTAAAAAACGGGAAAAATTAAAAATATATTAAATCATATTGGAAGAAACGGACAATTGAAATAATTTTTTCACCTGCCATGACTTTACCAAATATTTTATTTTGTCGAAGCTCTTTGATCAAAGAATCCAACTTGAGTTTAAACACCCTCCAGACAATATCTGGTCAGTCCTCAGGATTCAATTTCTTTTTCTCAAGAAATCTTAAAATCTCTGGCCACTTTGGATTGCAGGTGAATGTTATAAACAAATCTGGATATTCTGCCCATCGACATATAGTCATAGCATCCTGATAATTCTAAATCATATATCGAGCACCTCCGGTGAAGCTAGAAGGTAATATAATTCGTTTTCCTTGAATACCACAGGATTGATGTCTCCATGCAACAACGCGCCACTTAGACCCTTATAAATATTGCAACGCAACTTCTTCTGATGCAAATGTACATACTTTAATTGCGATGACTCAACCATTGTATAACCATCGACAATAAATTGCTGAAATAATTTTCTAGAAGACACAATTGTAGAAGGTTCGTCTTCTCTATCGTGTAAGCGATATGCGAAAAACTCTCTCACACTAACAATTTTTCGGCCTCCTGGGTTTTTTTTTTTAGATTAAAAAACGATATATCTTCCATGTAACCATCTTCACCGTAGGGTAATAACAACGGATATTGTAATGCCAAGTATGAAGCATTCAGCTCATTTATCCGTTTCAAACTACCCGATTTTGTTTCCACTAATATATCCCTGTCTCCCAAGGCTTGATCAAAATCTCCAACAATCAGAGCAACAACCTCTGAACTTGAAGACATATCGTATCTCCTAGCATCCATATTTCTCCTACCGATTAGACGCAAACAGACATCAGGTTGACGGCCTTCTAAAATCTTCTCATTTGCCATTCTAAAAGTCTTAACTAATACATTGTTTTCATCTAGCATGGCCTTCAAATCACTGACGATCGCTTCATGCAGATTATTATGCTCACTACCTTGCCTAGAAAATAATACAAATACTAGGAATATCACTACATAAAGCAATCAACATTAAATATTGAGATTCACAAATAAACAAACCTGACAGAGTTTAACCGATTAGATATTTCATTGTCCGTGTCATATATGTATAATTGTGCGAATTTCGATGTTGCACCATTTGATGGTAAAACTTCCCATCATATGGTAATTTTGTCCATGCAATCGGAAAATAGGAGGGCTTGTCTTTATTTATGTCGGTGTCAATCTTGCCTCCCATCGATGTGAAACAAAACATATTATTGTATGATCTGATATTGTCCTGGAAGTGTTTGCTCTTATTTCCATCTCCAAACAACAAATCTCCAAGCACAACAAGTGGTTCTTTGATGGGAGGAAGTTGAATTATGCCATGGGCACAACACAAATAATATCTGGGTTTGGATTTGGGATAGGAGATCAATCTTTCTTCAAACCAAAACACCGCATTACAAAATTCACATTTGTGTGTTGCATCTCCAATATCCCAATACTCCACAAAAAAGAAAAAAAAACAGATATACACAAAAAAACTTAAGTCGAATATATTGCATTTAAAATTTCAACTTCAACTTTAATCCAGATCATAAATACCTTCTTTCTCAACTACGGATTTCCCACTTGAGGAATAATGTGTGAAATCATTCTTAGTTTCATCGACTATTGCGGTAATGTTAGAAATGGGATCCATACATGTAGATTCCTCACATTTAGATCGATTATTTTTGTCGATTCTCAACCAACGCTTGAAGACTCCCTTGTGTATTTTTTATTTTTTTTGTATGTTGAGATTCTTTTTGAAGACGATATCCCTGTAATTATAAAACCAACTTACTAAGATAAATACAACTCAAATGACTATATGTAACTTTAAATATTTGAATTATACAAAATAAGAAAAAATTGCAGAAACTTAACATACCATTTGTGATGTTAATAAATGGCGTTTTCGGCATTGAATTAACAATGCTACTCGATGACCCTTGCAATTTCAATTGTGTGGACACACTTGTACCCGCCTTTAAAGATAGTACATGATTTTCTGAGCAAGCGAAAGGATACAATATTACAATAATTTAAACAAACAAATTGAAAGATATAAGAAATAAAATATATTTATAAAATATATATTGGTCACACTAATAAATATTTAGTATTAAATAATAACAAATAATTAAAATAAACAATTTTAAGAAAAATGGAACATACCATCTATACTCACCGAACTGGGGATATAATTATTTATATTAATAATTGTGTTAGAGCAGCCTCGGAAATCATTTTGTCTACATAATCTTGACAATGAGTGCATATTTGTTCTTGTTGTCATTGTAGGATATGTATTTGTTTTGTTAATAAGCGGTTGGTTTGATAATTGTCTTTTAGCCCGATTTTGTAAATCATTTGTCGCATCCATGCTAGAAATCGACAAATTGGAGCTTTTAATATTTTTCTGCACAAATGAAAACAAATTAAGGTCAAAAACTAATTAATATAAACAAAATAGCACATAAAAAATTAGAAATAATTACATGAAATTAAAAAAATTAAAAATCATTTTTTTTTATTTTTTTTAACCAAAATAACTAAATAAATGTAAATATATTTATTTATTATACAATAAATATCTAAATATAATTTTAATGTTTGTTTTTTAACAATTCAGATAAATTCATTTTGTTAAGCTCCTAAAATAAATATAATTAACATGAAATATATTAAAGTGAGCAAAATATATTTGTTTGGAAACTAAATTTTAATTCTATCTATATTTTTAAATTTATTTTAATAGGTAGTAAATAATATTTTCAAATTAAATCATTACTTTCGAAAAAAAAAAATTAAAAATTATTACCAATATGATAAGTTGTGGTTCTTTTAAAAATAATAATCTATATATATATATAGATAGATAGATATATAAGACTAATAATTTTAAATTTGTAATGTGTAGATAATATAGTTTCTTAATTACAACTATTATGCTAGGATTAAAATGATTATGTATTTTAAAATATTATGGCTTGAATTATTATATGAAAAAATGGCCCAATTAGTTAAATTTAATGAAATTAAAAAATGTTTTATATTTTAATACTTTTATCAATTTTTTTAAACTTATTTAAAGCATTACTTTAATTAATTTTATTGATTTAAAATAAACTTGAAAAACATAAATCTAATTGTGCCATTTTTAAAAACACTGGATTGAGTAGAATCCAACTAAAAAATGTTTGACCAGACCCAACCAATTTAAAAAATAGCCCAACTTCTCACACAAAAAACCATTCATTAAATTTATTTTAAAAAAATACTCAGTCATCCGATTTCAGATCGGATGGCTATAATGCTTCCACATAAGCTAGCTCATTTTGTGGAATAATCTAGAAGGCCACGTGTAGAAACCATCCCATGCAATTTTTAATAATAAAAAAAACCACCAGCCATCCGATGTAAATCTGATGGCCAAAAATCAATCTGATTCCCTTTGGAATCCTCTAGAAACCTATCTAACGTCTTTCTCTCACCATCTCTCATTGCCTCTCATCAATCACTCACCAACCCCTCCAATCTTATCCCATTTCTGATTTTCTCTCGAACTCTCTGTCTCAATCTTTGCCCTCTCACCATACCCTAAACTCACTCTCATCTCTCTATCTCACCAACTCTCAAACTCTCGACCCTCTATCACTCTTTTAAGTGAAAATCTTGGCAGATCCTACACCGATCTAGAATCACACTTACGAAAGTTTCCTTATGTGCGATTAAAAGGTTGAAATAAAGCCATGGGGAGAGCTGAGTTTTGTGTGGGTTAATTGTTCTGTTTCGTTTTTTTTTTGTTTTTGTTTGAGGCTAAGAGATATATGGAACTGTAAATATTAAAATCCGTAGGCTTCAAAATAGCCTTACGGAAAAAAAACATTTACATATATTTTCAAAAACTTGAACATTACGAGATATTCTTCCAGATCTGTTTGTTTTTATTATTTTTTGTTAACTTCAGTTTCATTTTTAATTATTTTCTTATTTTGGATTTATTTCTCGGAAAATATATTAACAAACCTAATCCGAGTAAACCCCTTTGTAAACAAATCTGGATATTTTGAAGTTCTGAAAAAAGTTGTACATATCGTTTTTTCTATTAATAAATCAGATTTTTTTTCAAAAAAAATTACATTCTATCGATTTTGTATTCACATTTTTTGTTAAATTTCAGATTCATTTTTAATTTTTTTTCGTATTCTGGACTTATTTCTCGGAAAATCATTGTACAAAAAAAAATTCGAATAAATACCTAAATATTTCTTCATTTTTTAAAGTACTAAAAGGTACAACAACAAACGAGATCCTGAGTTTTTTCAAGGTTAAAATAAAAAAATATAGATCTATTGTTTAATACATGCAATCCTTTAATTTTTTTATCGTTTTTAATTTCTTCCTATTATGATACGTATCTATATTTTCGGATTTGACATTCACGAATATATATTTTTTATTTTAGTAAAACAGATTATATGTTTTTCTAACATTTTAAAAACTAATTTGTCTTAAATTTTATATTTAATATATATTTCAAAAAAACAGTCATAAAACAAAAAACATATATATCTGTTATTAATCGTATTTTAATCGTTTATAAATATTTTTGTTTTATTTCAAAAGATTTAGTTAGAATTAAAACTAAATTAATACTTTTCTACCTTGTGGCCCCGTAATTTTTTTTTTTTTTTTTAAAATTGAGTCGAGGTCTCTGTTTTAAACTATATTTGCCTTGAAAAAACTTAGATTTCGTGTAAAATGTTTTCATTATTAACCTTTTACAAAAGTTTAAGCTAAAAGCCAACTTGACCCTGCTCCACTGAAAGTAGAGGAACCCTGTTGGACTCTTAAACTATGGATCTTATTTTGAATTAGCCTAATGTATACAAAAGAAACAACTCTATAGAAAATTTCCTAGGTTGTATGCTTACCTTCATGCAATGACGAAATGGAGTTTTATTCCAAACAATAAAAAAGATAAGTATTACTTTTAATTTTTTTTTATATTTACATTTTATTTTATGTTCAAACCTATTAACTCATTTTCATATTGCTGACAGGGTAAATAAATAAGACTATGGTGGAGCCACATTCTTAATAGCAGGTATTTAATTTATGTTTAATTGTTTAGTTTTGTTTGCAATATCTGAATGATTGTTCAGGGGTTTATTTAATATTATATTGTTTGCTTGAATCCAGCAAAACATAAATTGAAGGGAATTCACAAAAAGAATTTACATAACATTGAATGATTATTCATGACACTATACTGACAAACAAAATCATATGATCGTTTTTTAACTATAGACATGAGAAAGATAACAGTGAATGATTATGCAGGTTAAATAGAGTCATAAATATTACTTGTATGTGAGTTTTGTTGTTTTGAAAAGAGATTGTAAATGATATAAACAATTAAAGCAAGAAAAGAAACAACATACCCTTTTCATTTTCGGTATTCCTCTGTCTTTTATTCCCAATAACCAAGTTGCCTGAAAGCTTTCTCATGTTTTTGAATAGAAGTAATTGATGATGTACATTTTTTCATGTGCACGTAAGTTATGTAATATTTAAATGATTTATATAGACTGTAGATAGATAATTATGGAATGTATGTGATAGGTTAAATAATATCTTTGACTTTGATGTAATTTTAATGAGATATTTTTACATTTTAGTGAGCTGTTTATTTTGGTATTTCTGTGATATCCGAATAGGATAGATATCTCATAAAAGGTGTCTAATATATTCTATATATTAGTATAAAATATCTATACTAAAAAAGGATGATTGTATTATTTCATTTGTTTAAGGTAAATAAATTTTATCTGTCTGAGTTTGGAATTAAGTATATATATATATATATATAGATAGATAGATAGATAGATAGCTCAAAAAACTTCTTGTATTAGTTCATTTGTTTAGGGAAGAAATCAGGTTTGGGGAATATGTAATATCATAATAATATTTTAATTCCGAAAAATATAATTTATAACACTTCCATAGTTAGAATACAACACAATTGCATATGTTCACATAAACAAAATAATTTAAACTGTTCTTAAATGGTAAAACAGTTAATTGAATTGTGATACATTAATGTAAAAAAAAAGGAATTTGAGTTGTTTATTTTTTGGCATTTGATGGACATTATATTTGCATTGACATTCATGATGAATATGATTATGTTGTATTTCTAACAAATTAGAATAAAATATGGATGTTTTTGTATTATGCGTTGATTATTTTGTATTTTAAACTTTGAGAAAAAAACCCGCTTGACCCTACTCCAAGAGAGTGGTGGATCCTGTTGGGGTCTCAGAGTATGTTTATGAATGTTATTAAGTCATGTTTCTTTCGTTATGAGTTCTTTTATTTATGTAAGTCTGTATTTAAGATGATGAAACAAAATAAAATAAAATTTTTAATTTTTTTTTTTAATTTTTTGAACAGAAATTTGTAACAGGACTGAATTAGAATTATAGAACTAAACAACACTGACCATAATTTATTTATATAAATTTAATTTTTAACATCAGAGATATTAAATTATGTAATATTTTAAGCAAATTTTAAAAAACTTATGTAATATTTTAATTTTAATATTTCTAAAAACTTTAAAATATTTATGTAATATTCAACAATATTTAATTTACCCTAAAAAAGACTAAAATATTGATGAATATCGTGAACTTAAATTTTTTAATTCACCTTGCTCATTAAAAAATTCACCCACAAAATAATGTTGAATACTAAAAATTGCACTGAAATAATGTAAACTCGAAGTAATAAAATAGAACAACTGAAATGTAATATTAATCAAATTAAACGAAAACAAAGAAAGCATTATTCAGTAAACTATCACCTATTGATCGTAAATACTAAAAAAAAACTACTCAGAATTGGGAGTTTAAATGTCAAAAAATTGTTGTCCAACCAAAAAAAAAAATACTACCAACTACTTAACTAATCTTCTTCCTTCTTGATAACACTTTTCATCTTCATGGTAGTCGATGATGATGAAAACTGTTCATTTAATATTTTCTTAGCCAGTGGGGAGACATCCGAATGACCACGCTTGCCCAAAAGCTTGCTGGGGGTGCTAACCTCATCTCATGCGCTCTCCTCGTTTAATTCCTAGACAAAAAAAATTAATATAAGATATTATGTAATGAAAAAAATATAAAAAAATAAAGGTTCGATTATTATATTTTTCGCGCCGAAGCTCTTCCGCTTGTAGCTTTGAAAGAAAGTCCGATTCCTTTAACAAAAAGATATCATATATCATATATGCAAAAAAACAATTACGAATTAAAAACTTTAAAATATATAAAAAATATCTGACTCTCCAACGAAGTAGCCCCGTATTTCCAGACTAAATCTTGATCTGCTGTTAGCCTAACAGAAAAAAACACCCCAGCGTAATTGCGCAATTGCTCTTCCTTGATCTGTACCTTGAAAATCATCATATTGCCAATGACCGCTTTCAAATCACGGTGACAACTCAACGTAAGGACTACTACCATCTTCCTTCTATACAAATATTAAAATATTAATAATTAGTAATAAGAGATAACAATAAAAAAAATAACTCTGATTTGAAAAACTAAATTAAATAAAATTACCTCCACAAATTCTTGCCTCAATTCAACACAAGATTTGCCTATTATTTGCTTGCACTCTCTATCCCATCAAAGCAATGTCGCACTTGCAGATTCATCAGCAACTTGGAGATGAATTATATATCTGTTCATAAACGATTTTTAAAAAGTAGAATAACAAACTCATTTAACAATTTCAGAATTTATTATTAAAATACTTATTTAAAAAAACATATATTACCGAATGCGCCCGGTTGGCTGCAAGTGATCACACTTAATGCAATAAAGTTGGTCCAAGGCCGGATGAAGTTTTTTGGTACATCTTGTGCATTATATGTACCACCATTCATCAGAAATGCCAATAATACGTGCACAAACCCAAAAGCTCCCCAGCTTGAAGGTCAAAAAAACAATCGAACATTACACCATATATTTCAATAAAAAAATATTATTGAATAACAATAATATGAAAAATAAACAGTAGTTATTACCACATCATTGGCATACAGATGTTTTAAAGACTTCAATGAAAAATTTAGAGATTCTAGATCTTCCAAAACAGTAGTCGATCATGGAATTGAGACATGACTTATTGAAAAGCTTTGATTATTGTCATTTAAAAGACTGAAAAAAACATAGTCAGAAAAAATTTAATAAAATATTAAGGAACAGGAAAATAAAGTAATTCTAATAACTTTCTCTTGAAATCTTCAATTTCATCAATAGCTTCATTGACGATCAGCTTGGTAATATAAAAGTTGTTCGACAGCTTAACTTGATCTGGATAGACAAAAAAAATGTAACGAAAACTAAATCAAAATTATTGATAACTTGGAATACATATTAATTTTTTTTTTAAAAAAAATTCAGAAATACCTTTAAACACTTTTGGCCGTCCCATCTGCATAATCACAACAACTGGGTCGGTAATATTGTTCTGCAAATGTGGCAGAATCTGTTCACATAATCTTCCCATAGTGTGCATGATAGACGTCTATGGATGAACAAAAATTATTGTTAGTTTTACTATAAAAATAAAAAACAAATGATAAATTAGATTATCGAATTACTCTAAATCTTCCAAGGTTATCTCGATGAATCGTGTAACTCGCCCGTCTAGGTCTTTATTTTGTGTCGAGTGCATCGAAACCACTCTACCAATGACATCTAAAAAAAAGTTCAATTAAAACAAAATAAAACAATTTATAAATTACAAAAAAAGTAACCAATTTCGAACAAAATATTAATTACCTAGCAACATGGTATCATCAACTCATCGTGGATCCATTAAATCAACAATTTTTTAAAATCAAACAGAAATCGAGGAGAGATCAAGCCAAACATTTCGAAAACATGTGTTTTCCCATAAAATAAAATTTTATGTTTTGTGGCGATTGCTTTATACTTATCACTCTCCTTTGTAACCAAAAAATCTTAATGACATATACATGTCCCTCCTTCAACAAAGTTTTAAAATTGGCAATCTGAAACTTTCTTATTGTTGCATGAATGCGACCACCCCGTAGTACAAAACGCAAAAATTAGAATTGTTTTTAAAGGTAAAAAAATTGACAATTAAGAACTCAAAAAAAAAACTTACAACACTATCATGAAATATGCCCTCCAAAGTCGTTATTTGATTTCTATCGAAAAAAGATGGCTTTTCGAAAAGTCGAATAAGCATCGTTAACTACCCACATCGCCTGGGTCATCGTTGAGATCACGAACCGAGTAATGAATGTGGCCATTTCGAGCAATTTTTCTTGTGATTATTCGGAGACAAGAGGAATTGCAAAGAGCTGGAGAACTTAAAATCGTTGTAATTATTTTTTCAATGTATGCAATATTTATAGTGATGCTCAAGTGATCTTGTAAGGCAATTTTGAAAAAAATATCGTGCTGGATATGTTTGCTTATATTAGATTGCTAGATTCTTACCAAAATATGAAAATATTGGTGTTTTCGAAAACAAAGGTTTGAAGTGAATCAAATCTTTTCTAATTCTATTAATTGAAACTTTGACAAAAAGTTGATCATCATTGTATTTCATTGTAAAATCCCAAAAAGGAAAAAACGGATCGGAAGCTTCAATGAGCTGCAATATCTAATTAATTCTTTTCTGAAATTCAAAATAGGTAAAAAGTTTATTTTTAAAGGTCAACTTACCTTATAATAGTTATCGGTTAAAAATCTGTACCATATGCCGAAAATAAACATCCAAATATTAATATGTATTAGTTGTAATTTATTAATTCAGCCATAAATAAGTGATTTGGTCAAATTTAACCAAAAAAAAAAGTTCTGGAAGTCCTATAAAAAAATCGAGCAGTCAAGTTTTATAAAGAAGAACCGGACAATTTTTTTAGAAATAAGTATTTAGGCAGGAAAACAGATTTAGAAAGGGGTTTGTTATTATATATATATAGATAAGCCCAATTCATTTTTAATTTTTTCATTTCCCATTTTTATTTGTAACTGAAATTTTATAAATCATTTTAAAAAAAATTCAAAAAATTATCAAAAAGTGAAAAAAGTGTACCGATTAAATCGGAACTGGAACCAAAGAGGAACCGAGTTTCGATTTGGAATTAGAATCATTGGTTCTAGTTCCAAAATTGGAACCATGAGACTCTTTCGTTGGTTCCAGCTCCTCATTTTGGAAGAACTGGAACCTTGACCATCCCGACTTCCAACTCTTGCTGGTGTTGAGGGACATTTTGGTCAGCATCACAATTTATAGATTGGAAATGAATTGAAGTCCCAAATAAATGATTTTAAGCTTGCTTTAATGATCAAACCGAGCTAGAACTCTGGTCGATTATGAAGCTGGTGAATATTAATCACATAGCATTTAATTGATGTGACAAAAATCCTCTTTTTTGTTGTAATAAATGGTAATATTTATACTATTATATTAAACAGTGAATTAATCATTTCCCTAACCTTGAGTGGGATACGTGTCACTTCCTGATCTCGCATGAATTGTATGTTTGCCGATCAATATTTTATTATTATTTCTGTTGTACCTTTGTATGCCACTAAGACTTTAAGTCGACCATCGCTGACCTCTCCGACTCATTTTCCCAAAACTCTTCCAACTCAAGCTTATGGGTAGGTCAATATCCAATATACTTATCGCCGATCAATGACATGATATGCTCAATCCCCAACTAGGCCCCGATTGATCCCAAAGGTTGACAATTCTGATCGGCTATCAACTGAAAGTGTACTTGAATATCTAGATACCATGTTAAAATACTTATGGAAAATAAACTGATTTTTAAATAATTGTACTTTTTAAAGAAGGCCAACAACTAATATTTATGCTAAAAAACCAAAAAAGAAAATGACATTGACCCAAAATTCTCCATAAGAATTATAAGAAATATCGAGGGTCTAAATATTTCCACACAACCGCGGATTGTTGAAAATTTCCTGGCCCGTGTAATTTTGCAAAATGAACCTCTAACGCTTCCTAGAATTGTACTTAAAGACAACCAGAAACGTCAAGTCAAACAAGGGACAAAAGAGTGCCACTAATGTACAAGTGTACAATGCAGTTTTTTAATGAATTTCGTAGCCTATCATTCTTTTTCTTAATTTTGAATTGACAGTGGGACTATTGCCACGCGCTCATTCACGTCAAAAACTATGTAAATGTAAAAGAAAACTACACAAAGTAAAATGTAGTGACACGTGGACGCGAGCGCATATAATCTAAACCCGGACATGTTTCAGAAAACAAACCGGGAAAAATAAACCGACGACAAGTCCGCGTTTGAGAGTGAGAGAGAGAGAGAGAGAGAGAGAGAGAGAGAGAGAGAGAGCTGCAAGAGAGGAAAAGCCGAGTCGTCGATTGGGCTATCAATCACTTGCCAAAACCCTAAATTCATACCTCCTCAAAATCTCTCAATTTCGGTTCTGTAGCTATAGACTCAATTTAATTCACCTTTTTGAGTGGTTAGTTCTCGCATTTTCTTTTTCTTCTTATTTATTTGGATTGGTTCCTTACGCCAGCCTGGATGCGTATGTTATGGGTGAGGCTATTTTCTTTTTTTTGTTCTTTTGCTGGGGTTATGATTAGGCCAATTTATTGATTATGTGAAGGGAAAGGATTTTGTTGGCTAAATTTTGTTTGTTTATGGAGCAGTTGTTAATGGGCACCGTTGCCTAGAAGTGAAGTTGATCATTTGCTGATTCTGCTGAGGCTTGCTCTGAAAGAGCGATTCCCAGGGGTAGTTTAATCTTATTTTCTGAATTTTATTGTTTCAATTTTGCTGGAATCGTTTTGTTTTCCTTTATCTTATTATATTAAAATGCATTTCAGTTCATTGTGGCAATATTTGTTTTTTTTTCCTTTCATTGTAATGTTAAATTTGAAATGCTTTATACTATGTGTATGTTAAACCATGCAGACGTATTTGTAGTTTTGGCAGAACTGAGCTAGTCTCAGCACTTGGAGGAGGGACGCAGAGTCCAAAGTTTCGTATACGTTGTGGCTATGAGGTTATTAGATGAGATTAGTTGCATCTCGTTTTGAGTGGTTGTTTAATCCTGATATGTGGTTAACTAAAGCAGACAATTGTTTTACACGTGATATGATCTTGATAACATCTACCAAAATGTCTTCACCTCAGTACATATGTAGAAATTGATATAAGCTGAGTATCTTCAATCATGATTTTGATATTTTATACTTGGGATAATAGGTATTTATTGTTTATGGAAATAATTTCAGTTAGTGTGTTAGTTCACGCTAGTGGGTGATTAAATGCATTAGCGAGGAGTATCTTTGTTATTTCCTTTAATATTCTTCGGTGTTTGCTAGTGAGAGGGAAGATAATCAATATTTGTGCCAATCATGCTTCTAATTGTTGCGATACATGATTTCTTGAAGAATTTGTTCCCGACAGACTTATCTTTTTAAAAAAATGGGTTCCTATGTCTACAATTCTAGAATGTGAGCCAATTATCGATTGGCGATGAAATCCATGTATGATTGTTAATGTTTGAATGGACTTTTGGAATAAGATACGTCTCTAGATCTCCATTTGGAGAACTGTCTATTTTTGGCTTTTGAATTATTTTTCTTACATTTGTAGGGCATGGTCATTTAAGTGTCTTAAGGGAAAGTGGGCCATACTTATAAGCACATGTTGAAAGTCCATATTAAATAACCCATCTCATAAATGGATTATTAGTCAATAAATGAAACCAATCGGTACCAATATCACCAGCATCTCTTCTGTCCACCACCCCATTTTCTGCTGCCTGCCTTACACCTTGATGGCCCCAATTACCCTCACAACATTCATTCCATTAAGATTTCAAGTATTGGCACCCTAGATCGCTAAGCCCGGTACTACCCAACATCACACCTTATTCTATGACCTAGCAACATCATCTCTATCTCAAATCCTCGTTTTCTTCCCCTGGCCCCTATGTTCCAAACCAATCATCTTCTATAATTCATCTGTTTTGAATGTTACATCAACGTCCTGGCTTCATGAGGTACTCTAGTTCATTGTGGTTGTGCTTTCCCTTGTCCATCTCTTCTGAAATGATAAAGCAAACTTCGAAACTCATAAGAAGGGGAGAAGGAGTATGAGTGATCATCTATAATTAGATTAACAAGTGAAGCAGATTGATAAAAGAAAACGTAAATTAAATAGAGAGTGTGGTTTTAATAAAGCTTATCAGGGGTTTCGAATCCCAAGAAGAAGTCTGTAAAGAGAGGAAATCTGAAATACTATTGGCGGCTGCAAAATACAACCCAGCTACGTATTTATGATATACATGAAACTCCTGCGGCTCCTCGATAATTCACTTGTGGATTTAGCACTTGGCTCATTCCAATCTTAATTTAATCTTCTCCTGTTCTAGTAAATCCTTTCCCCATGTACCTTGGGTAGCCATGTGAAAGTGGACCTAGAGCGTTCTTATTCCCATTTGAGTGTGCATCAAATGCCCTTAGGTGACTCCGGCAGAAACTTAAATAAAACTAATATATAAATTAAACACTGCATAAAGACCTTTCAAGAAGGAAAATTAAGACTAAATAATGGAAGAAAATTACTGATTCTTATGCTCCTGACCATAAAATCATAAATATGTTAGTTCAAAGTGTACCTTATGTGAAGAATGGTAATAGAACAGAAAACAGTTTTGGCGATTTTCACGTTTGGTGGATTGAGAACTTTTTCGCGCAATCGGCAATCTTAGTGTGGTCTTATTGTACTATTATCAACTTGGTCAGCATTAGATTGCGCCTGCCTGGTGTATAGGGCAATGGGTTGGTGGTAACATTTCGATTTGATTACAGTGACTGGGTAGGCTGTGTGATATACTCCCTCAAACAAGTTGATTAGCTTTCTTGATTTATTCTATTCAGTTACAAGTCTGTGCTTTGTCATATAATCAAATTTGAGCATGCAAGTATTCCAGAATCCCATGTTGCTAGAGGTCTTTACTGGCTTGTATGTCAGGGGAGGCACTGCTGAAGGCACGTGGGAGTATGTGACTGATGTTTGTCAGAAATATTGGATGTGTGATTTTACTTTACTTATCATTTTCCTGTCGTCGTGGTGTTAAATTTCCTATTGTTTTCTGCTGTTAATCAAACTTATTTTTGCAGAAAGATTTGTTTGTAATGCTTCAAGGATAAATCTGAGTTGTTCTTTGGTGCTGTTTAGGGCAACAACTTTTTCTTGTACTTTTGACAGAATCTGTTAAGAGATTATCTCTTATGCTTGCAACTTACGAAGCTAAGTATTTATTTTGATATACCAGGGGATGGAGATATCTTTGCTAAAATCACTTCTCAACAGCATCACTTGTTTTTCCCAATTATCTTCTAGTGAAAGGATCAAAAGTGAACCAGTTCAAAAATATCATCTAAAGACTGAAGAGATACTGAAATTGTTGAAGCCAATACTTGATGCCATTATTGATGCCGAAACTGTCTCAAATGAAATGCTTCAAAGAGCATTCACAGGACTCCTCCAATCTGTTAATGAATTAAGGGAAATATGTGAAAACTGGCAACCATTGATGAGTAAAGTTTACTTTGTATGTGATATGATCATTGATTTTAGTTGTAATGTGTAACCTTTTGAATATTGCCGAATTAACTTTGTCCTGGCCAATCTTTGCTTGATATGTAGGTTTTACAGGTGGAATCACTTATGTCAAATATTAGAACTCATGGTTTGGAAATTCTCGAGTTGCTGAAATCATCTGAACAATGCCTACCAGCTGAACTCAGTGCTGCATCTCTTGAGGTAATGTATAATGGCTAGTCAAATTTCTCCTTGTTTTCTCTGTGTGAAAACTGAAAAGAATATCAATGAGGCACATACAATTTGAACATGGGTCCTTGTTTTAATGCCGTTTTACTTTTGCTGTGTGATGTTGCATTGCAGCACCTTGTACAGAAAATCAAGCATGTAGGATATGAACAAACTTCAGTAACAATCATGAAAGCTATCAAGGATCACGTGGAGGGCTCTGGAGCTAGCTCAGAGAGCCTGGCAAAGGTTGCTGATAGCTTGGGCTTAAAATCGAACCAAGAACTTCTGATTGAGGCTGTGGCTCTTGAGAAGTTGAAAGAAAATGCTGAAACAGCTGAAAAGACTGGTGAAGTTGAGGATATAGATCAAATGATTTCCTGGTCACCCACATGCATGACCTCCTCGTTATGATGAAGCAGTCTCAAAGCTGTAACCCTGTTCCAATACCTGCTGATTTTTGTTGCCCACTTTCACTTGAACTCATGACTGATCCTGTTATTGTTGCATCTGGACAAACGTGCGAGAGGGCTTTCATACGGAATTGGATAGATCTCGGGCTTACTGTCTGCCCAAAGACACGGCAAACTCTAGCACACACAAATCTTATTCCTAATTACACTGTCAAGGCACTCATTGCAAATTGGTGTGAAACAAATAATGTGAAGTTGCCAGATCCGATAAAATCTATCAACTCAAACCAGCCTTCTTCACTACTTGCAAATGCTGAGGCCGGTGGAGTCAGGAGGATTAATGGTGGCAGCACACCAGATAGGTCTTTAGGTTCTCCGATAAAGAGTTCAATTCCATCAACTCAAAGAGACGGAACATCTCCATCACATCCTCGTTCGTTGTCTGAGGATTCTTTTACAGAAACTTCTGCAAATGGACATGTGTTGGATGCAGAAAGAGTGTCCCGAGAAGTTCTGAAGACAGGTCAGACCACTCAGGAGAGAGAAGTGGTCTACTCTTGATGTCACCATCTAGAAACGGTGGAGCTATTGATGAGAAGTTATCACAGGGGCATAGTCGGACCAATTCAGCCTCCAGCACTCGTTCTAATTCTAATAGGTCACAAGGAACAGCCGCTGATGGCAATGAAGTGGCATCACATGCTTCTGCATACAATAGTGATGTTTCTGGGGAGCTTAACCCAGAACCCCAACCTGCTGCTAACATAAATATTCCACAGAGAGACCACGATTTCCCGCCTAGGCTGGAGACAAGAGCTCGTGGACAAGCAATTTGGCGCAGGCCATCGGAAAGATTTTCTCCAAGGCTAGTTTCTTCTCCTACCGTCGAAATGAGAGCCGATCTTTTAGAAATTGAAAATCAAGTCAAACGGCTGGTCGATGATCTCAAGGGTAGTTCCATTGAAGCGCAGAGAAATGCCACATCTGAAATCCGGTTACTGGCTAAGCATAACATGGACAACCGCATAGTAATTGCGAATTGCGGTGCTATCACCTTGTTGGTTGGTCTACTCCAGTCGGCAGACTCGACAGTACAAGAAAACGCTGTCACTGCCCTTCTTAACCTATCAATAAATGATAACAACAAATCTGCCATTGCGAACGCGGATGCAATTGAACCCCTGATTCATGTCCTCGAGACTGGGAGTCCTGAGGCTAAGGAAAACTCTGCTGCTACTCTCTTTAGCCTCTCTGTGATTGAAGAAAACAAAGTCAAGATTGGACGGTCAGGTGCGATCAAGCCTTTGGTTGATTTACTTGGAAACGGAACTCCAAGAGGCAAGAAAGATGCAGCCACTGCTCTATTTAACTTGTCGATCAATCACGAGAATAAGGCTCGTATTGTGCAAGCAGGTGCTGTCAAATATCTTGTAGAGTTGATGGACCCCGCTTTTGGGATGGTTGATAAGGCGGTGGCTGTTTTGTCTAATCTTGCCACTATTCATGAAGGAAGGGCCGCGATTGGTCAGGAAGGAGGGATCCCTGTTTTGGTTGAAGTTGTTGAGTTAGGCTCTGGAAGAGGTAAAGAGAATGCAGCTGCTGCTCTGCTGCAGCTGTGCACTAATAGCAGTAGATTTTGCAATATGGTTCTCCAGGAAGGCGCTGTTCCCCCATTGGTCGCACTTTCACAGTCTGGGACGCCAAGAGCCAGAGAAAAAGTAAAGTTTCAATTACGTTAGGGATGATTACAAAAACTACCCATGAGGTTTAGTCTAATTACAAAAAACTCCAGTTATGTTTCAAAATACAAATACCCTCTTAAAGTGCACTTTGTAACAGAAACAAATGTCAATGGGGTATTTGTAATTTTGAATTGTAACTGATTTTTTTTGTAACTAGGCTGAACACCAGTGGTAGTTTTTGTAATTAACCCATTACTGTATGCTTTGGCCCTTATTTACTTGTGTTAAGTTGAGTATTTATTGTATTTCTTCTTTCGCAGGCGCAGCAACTTCTGGGCTACTTTAGAAACCAACGCCACGGTAATTCTGGCAGGGGCTGATTTTATGAGGAACTTTTGGATGCGGTATTGCGGTAGCATATATATTTGGATTAAAAATCTGTTATTCAGTGTGTAAAAAATCTGAGGTGCGAATAACTGATTCAAATTATGCATCTTGGCTTCTTTTCTTTTTTTATTTTATTTCCTTCCTGAATATCCCCTTTTCCCTTTCTTTCACTGTATCGAGAGAATGAAATATTGATTTGTGAAAGGTTGGTTCTGAGTCTCCCAAGTAACCATGTATTCGATTGTAGAAAAAAAATAATACATGTTAAGTTTCTATGTGTAGACTCATATAAAGCGATTGTGAAGTTTATTGTGGATTTGTATAGAGCGATTGTGAAAATTTCTGTTATATGCGGGTGTTTTTTCAGATTATTGCATTATTTTGGAAGGTAGTATTCGTGCTACAACCCTACATCATGAAGTAGAAATGTTTGATTTGTTTTTTTCTTCAAAGAAATTGATATTTGGATGATAGATAAGATAAGCATCTACCTGACTATCTTTGAAATTGAATCTCAAAGGTATAACTAATTAATATGGCATTATTTAAAAAGTCTTGTAATGTCATAACAGGCCTAGGATTTAGCAGCCAAATTTGGCCAGGATCCTCTTTTAAGGCACTGATACAGGAAAGTCAACTTGAGGGAATTTGACCTGACTATTTTGTAAGCTCATATAACTATAGAAAAATGGCAATTTGTTTTCATTCCATGGCCACAGGTTTGCTGTCTTGACTTAGTTCTTATCCAAATTTTACAATGTTTTGTGACCAATATAAAATATTAGTTCGAAGGTTGGAGCTGAGAGGTGTATTTTCTTTGCCCACGCAGCAGTACCTTTCAGTTCATTAATGATTATACAGAATTAAACTAAGTAGAACAATGTGAAATTCTTGAAAAAATCAATCAGTGTAGCCCCAATGTCTCCTAACTTCCAACAAATTGAACAAAGTACAACTCAGATAACTCGGAGGAGTTGAACCTAATCATGGTTTAGTCGTAATAATTTTAGGCGCAAAAATCCTCTTAAAAGTTTAGCCCTTCACCTCTAATTATAATTAGGGGTGTTTCCAATTCGGTTAACCGGGCGAACCAAACCGAAACCGAAAATTCGGTTCGACTGAAAATCGAACCGAAAATTTCGTTTAGTTTTTCGGTTTGTCATTTTCATGTACCGGGCTATTTTATTTTTATTTCTGTTAGATATAATTATATGTCAACTAAATTCAAAATGTTAATTTGTGTTCTATTGAGTAATGATTACATTTAAATTATGTTTAGTTTAATGTCTTATTTTTATAGAAAATGATGAAGAAAACTAAAGATGAAATGTACTCGAGTTATGGCAAAAAAGAAAAAGAAATGTACTCCAGTTGAGGTTGGAAGGGGAATTTTTTTTTTGCATATATAAAATTTTAAATGATTGAATAATACATTGTGTTGAAAGATTATATCACTATGTGATGCAATTCTAAATAATTAACACGAGTTTTCCAGCAAAATTGCGTAGAATCAAGAAATTTCCTACTGGTAAACTGAAAAATTGAACTGGCAAAAAATAATTTAAATTTTTTTATTAAATTTCTATTTGATAGAAAAAGCGAACAAGAAAATTAAAAAGTAAAGGTTTTTAATCAAACCGAACCAATTAAAACGTTCGATTTTGTATTTTGGTTAACCGAAATTTCGGTTCGATTTAGTTCGGTTTGACCGAACGAACACCCCTATCTATAATGCGCCAAAAAGTGAAGAAATTTAAGTTTTCCATAATACAATTATGATAAATTTTTACTTGAAGATGTCCGTGTTAAATTATAATATGAGTAGGTCTCTTGTAAGACGGTCGCACGGTACGACATATTGCACTTTTAGTGTAAAAAGAGATAATTTTAGTGTAAAAAATGATACTTATAGTGTATTAAGATAATGTATCACCTTTTACACTAAAAATATCACCGTCGCACTGTGCGATCGTATTACACAAGTTTTTGACTTATAATATTATATTTAGACTATGTAGTTTTTTTATTTAGTTTTAGTCTTTTTATGGTAGGATTTCAAAGTTGCCCTATACAAGTTGCTAATAAAGCGGATCAATTTCATGATTTGCAATAAAGTAAAAAATTACACACGGACTAGAGAAATTAAAGAATCCACGAGTGTTGAAAAAATAGGGAAAGAGAGACGAACTAAATTGATTGAATGAGAAAAAAATGTGAGATCTTTTAAAAGAAAAAACTAAACAAAACCACGAGCCAAATCATAAAAGATTATACTAACAGATAAATACGACTTTCTACATGAAGTAAGATGTTTCCTACACCTATAAATAGGGCATGTGCAATGTCCATTTGTCAACTTCCCAATTTATGTCTAATAATCAAACCTCCAAAAATGTCTTCCCTTTCAAAAAGACACAGCACATGGCACCTCATTCCTCAAATCTCAGCCAATTGATTATTTTCTTCTCTTGCTTATCTTTTTGTAATAATTATACTACTTTTGCTCTTTTTCCTTGTCTCTGTATTTGTCCTCAAAATCTCTTTTATTCTTCAACAACTATAATATCTAACTCCACCCACCCCCACACCAATTTGATTACCACAATTTTGTAGCCCTGGGGCATAACCTCAACTCAAATGACTCGGTGATGAGATGTCTCTTTCGCTGTATTGTGAATGTTCAAATTTTACTGGTAATATGTTGGATGAAGATTTCTGGTGTGGTGACCCAGTTTAATATGAGATGAGATCTCCTATTCAATTTTTCCTATTCCATTTCTTATTCCATATATTGGATAAATGACACGTGTAATTGTGATATTATGACATTATTATGTACATGTCATTCATACAATATATGAAATAGAGGAATAAAAACTCTCAATCCATTAAAACAGCTCAGAACCCTGACTTGTTGAGACATATTCCGTAATTCATCTCATCCACTTTTAGGGGCGAGACGGTGGGGTCATCGGGTGTGGTTCAATTTTTTTTTTTTTTTATTACCACAATTTTGTACGTGTAAACGTAGCTCGGATGAACCGAGTTTTTATATTTAATGGAGACAAAGAGAATCCCAACAGAAAATCAAACTACTGCCCCAGTTTCGAACTTATCATCTTCCACTCTCTCTCTACGTTTATGGTGAGAGAAACTGAAATGCTTTAATACCAAGTGAAAAAGCCGAAAAGATCAGAGCATCTCAGAGAGCGCGTCCCTTTTTGGTGTGGAGTTGCTTCGAGAAGGTTAAAACATGGTGGGGATTTTCTCAAGATTTTCTGTCAGGGGCAGTCATCGTCGGACTCAAAGTGCACTTGTAAGAAGCCTCTCTCTCTCTCTCTCTCTCTCTCTCTCTCTCTCTCTCTCCGTGAGTGTGTGTGCTTTTATGTAAATTTGTGCTTTTGATGTCCCCTTTGTGTTTGTTTTAATGTCTAACCGAGTGCCTCTGTATTTTACGTCTTTTATAAGATACGATTGATTTCTGTCTTGTAAGCTGTATCATATTTAGTGGGTTGTGTTCATGTTTCTCAAGTTGGGATTTTTCGGTTTGTACTGGGTTGTGGTCTGTTAGGTCCTTTGGATCACTGATTGAAGATTTAAGTTGAGACTCGATAAAATTCTGAGTTCTTGGTTCTTAATCTTTATGAGTTTTATGAATTTGAGGAATTTGGTTAATTAAAATCTGCGTTGATTGAAATTTGCTGCTGTACATTTGTTAATAGATTCAGTTGATTTTTAGTTATGTGCATTCATATCTAGAAATAGGACTGTAATGATCACAGCACACTTACCCTGTTTTCTCCAGCATATTTTACAGATTGCTAGGTATTTTGTTATCAAACCGATCATACAAATGTGGATATAGAAAGAAAATTAGTTGCATACAATCTGATGATTACTTAATTGCGATCTATGTTTTCGCCCTATTTTCACCATTCCGGATATAATATGATTTAGCCACCTATCAAGTATAGAAAAACTCCATTCTATGAGATTTTGGCACTCAATATGTATTCAACTGATTTATGTGCTTTTGGTGTAATTCTTTTATGTACAGGATGAAAGGGAAGTATTGCCTTCTACCTCAGAGGTGACAACCGGTGCAACTGTAGCTGCATCTGCATCTGCATCTGCATCTGCTTCCAGCCATGGTATTGAAATTGCAGTTGAGTTTAAGCCAGTCGAACGGCCGACTGAGCCTCTTGACAATGATCAACCAGTCCAGTGTCCATTGCCAGAGCCTTCAATTCTTAACGTAAGCTTCTATATCTAGAATGTGAACCACAAACGCTAACATCTGATTCCCAAATCTAGTAAGCTTGTTTATGGGAGTGTTTGCAATCACTAAAAAAAAGTACTTAATTTTTGGCTGAAACTATCACCTTGTAGTGTTTGCAAATGCCAACTTCTACTTCATTTAATCAGAAACTAAAAGCTGGCAAAGGTGTGCTTTAGATTTCTGCTACTGCTTTTGGTTTGACTTTTGCATACACATAAGCACTTTTCCAACTTTTTCACCAAAACACTCTCAACTTCTGATTCTATTTTCAAACACTACCAACTTTTGATTCTCAACTACTTTTACTTCTACTACAATAAACCATTTCTTCTAAAGCAAAAGTTTTTGCAAACACTCCCTATATCATATGATAGCTAATTTCTAATTTTTAGTGCTAGTGTTGTTGGCTTGGACTTGAACTTTTTGGCATTTCTGGTGTGTACTGAGGGTCTCTGTTGTGTTCTAGAATTAGTGTTGAAAAAGGATATAAGCAGTTCCTCGGGATTTATTTGTGTTACTTTTACTTTTTATACTATATATTTCTACGTTGTAACATGTAGGATGTTTCTGTTTTCGTAATTTTACCTGTGGTTATATGCAACTAGTATTGCAAATTTTGAATTATCTGAGACTTGCTATAGTAAGCTTCTAACTTTAATCTCTCCAGAAAAGAAAAATGGTTCCAAGAATAGTCACAGTAATTTATTGCTTGATTAACTACTGTTTCACATTGATTCATATGGTTAACATTGATCAACTACTGTTTCTTTTTGTTTTTAACTTACGATTGGAGCTTCTTGCATATCTTTTTAGCTCTTTCAGTGATATATTGATCGCTCGTCCATTTTAATTGTTGTTCCTAAAGTCAAGGTTGTTCGTTGTTTACAAGATGCATAAACATATGCAGTTATTTTTTCTTTGTATCAAATTTATGTTGTGAGATGCTTTTGGTGTTGTCCTTCAATAAACTAGTTTACATCTTAAAAGTTAAAACATGAATACCCGCATATTATACTAATTGAAAAAATCACTCTTTGGGAAATTAAAAAAAAATCAGAAAACATCCCTTATTCTGTAGAACCCTTTGTAGAACATTTATTAAAAGAAGCTTGCCGAATATCATGTATGAGAACTTTTTAGTCAAATCGGGCTTGATACTTTGATTGAACTGGGGTAACAGCATCTAATCTTTATTCCTTTGATGATGAATCAGGATGGAAGAATTTGGAAGGAGAGAGTGTCTTCAGTGGTACAAAGGAGGGGCGATGTGCCGTTAATGCAGGATCAAACACCAATCGAAGCTGACACTACCTTAAGAAAACCTCGGCCTCCTACTAACCGAGTTATTCTGCCATCAGTCAGTGCCCCGGAACATAATATCCTAAAATTGCTTGACGAGTGTAATGCATCTGGAATATAATTTTCAATAATAATATTAATAGCTGTATAAAGGCTTGGTGATGTATGTCCCGTTTATCCTCTTATACCCTCCCTTCTTTCTTACGTTATAAGCAGCTGCACGAGTTCATGTATTTTTGTGAATGAGAAATTCGGACCACATGCTTGTATATTTTCAAATTTGGTTTGTCAAATCAATAAAAATCTGCTGCATATCTATTTAATTTCTTTATTCAGAGTTACATTTTTAAAATGATTCTATGATATAGGCTAATTTAACAAAATATAGCAATTTCAAAAACGAATTAACAAAATACCGTAAAAAAAAGAAATTTCAAAATTGTGTGAAAACAGCGATACGATCGCTGTTTTCTGGATTTTCTGCAGAAAACCTGCAGAAAACAGCGGTCGTACCACTGTTTTCTCGTTTTAATTTTTTTTAATTCTTTAGAAAACATTTTCTAATCAACATATTTTTTTTTAAATTTTAATATAGAAAACAGAGATACAATCTCTGTTTTCAGATTTATTTATTTTTTAATTTTTGGATATTTTTTGTAAAAATCACTAAAATGCATACCCTATTTTTCGGAATATAAAATAGCAAATTCATTACAACCCGGTTACATAACAAACCCTAGAAGCCCATTACACAATTTAAAAACATAATTAAATGACATAATTTAAAAACAACTGAAAATCACAAAATTTAAAATCGTACAAGAACTGGAATATTAAACATCAGTCATGGCGTGAAGAACTTCCTTGCTCAAAATTATCTCCAAACTTAGGTTTTGGTGGCAAGTAGCGCGGAGGGTGAGCCGAAAATTGCTTGAGCATTGTGTCTCTGGCTCCGGTTTCTTGAAAAGTGTTTCCAATTTATCAAATAAAGTAGTCAAAGACTGAATATTATACAGTAGAGTAACATAAGAATATTTAATTTATCGCGTGCCACGAAACCCAGTCTTTTGCCGTTGCATGCACAAAATTCAGCTTGCGATCCCAGTATACACCCGGCGTGCTCAACATTTTGGCAAACAAGGTGTAACAAGCTTGAAGATGTTTCACTCGTTGACTTACTTCTGCATACTTAAAGTTGCAATCAAATGTTTCTTTTAGAATAGCTCTAGCCGTCATTATCGAAACACTGTTGTTTTCTTCACCAACAACCCAGTTCCCCTTGCTCATCTCGGTTAGAAGAGAATCGGCGAGGATGATGTCCATCGGCATCGTCCATTTTGTTTTTTTTTTCATTATACAATGTCTGCAATAACTGAGAATTTGGTTTTCGTGGGGGTGGTAGAGGAGACCAATTGAATTCATCCATTTGAATATGTATATGATATGAATGTAAGAAAATTTATGTGAAGGTGGTAGATGAGAATAGTTTCAGAAGAAATGTATATTTTGTGGTAAGTTTGAGCATGTATTTTATAGACCATTTGTAAATCTTTTAAAATTATTTTGACAAGGCATATCACTGCAAAGCTGATAAGTTATATCGCATAAAGACTAGACAAATCGCATAAAGGCGATAAGGTACAACAACACAAGACTAAACAACTGCATAAAGCTGACATTTGATAAAGAGTTGATGACAAGACAAATCACTGCAAAGCTGATAAGACTATATCTGATAAAACTAATAAAAATAAATTAGTTAATTTCATACAACCCTTAATCAATGTCCAAAACATTTAATTAAATTATCTAATGTCCAACCCTTTGTTCTAATGAAAATAAGTATCATAATGTCCTCCAGTGCCACAAGTACGTCTATTCCTCTCTCGCCTGCTCTGTCTTCTACTCGGTTGTGGTGGAATAACATGCTCCTCATCTGGAGTCGCGGAGTCTGAACGTCTATCATCATGCATAGATGAAAATGACGGATATGGAATGGGTGATGTATCATATGCACGTCGATCGGTGGCATGTCTAGGAGACTCGGGATATGGTATGGTGTACTGATGTCCCAAATCCAAACCAAGAAAATCTGTGAATGATTGTGCAAATGGTACCGGACCTACATCCGGTGTAAACTGGATAGGTCCTTGCGTATGTACTGGCTCAGGGACATAATAACCACATGTGTCAACTGAAAATCGATGCATAGAACTAGACGGACCCGCACCGTCATGCACAATACCTGTGAATCGACGTGCAGAGGTGGATGGACCCGTATCATCACGAGTAGGAGTTGTGAATCGAAGAGCGTAAGTGGATGGACCCGCATCATCATGCGATTAGCGTGAATCGACGTCGTAAGTAGATGGGTCCGCATCAACTGAACGTCTACGCGATGTAGCACGTGAACTGCTTTGCCTCCCTACATGTGTCTGAGACTGTTCAGCTGGCGCACTTTGTGGATTAGAGACATTAGTTGCACTTCTACGCCTCGACATAAACGAGTGAGATCTTGCTAAAGTCGATGCACAGAGATCACGAATTGCAAGTAATGAATCATGATCATCGCCGGACTCCTCGATCTAAGCCTTAAACTTTCTATTGTATCGACGCCCGAAATGAAATATATTTGTATGAAGATAAAGAAAAATACAGAATATGCTTATTATTATAAAGAAAAAATATTTACCACGTAGTCAATTACAGTTGTGTCTGACGGCTGGTACCCCTCCTGCACTTGTAGGTGGCTCGGCGAGATCAGACGGCGTGTAATATCATCAAACCATGCCATGTACCCTGGACCAGTCGTGTCACAACCACTGATCATAGGAGCGGAAAAAATATAATAATGTCGCTCACCCCACATCATGACATACTTGTTATGTTTGAGGGCCCAGTCCATTTCTCCATGTCCTCTGCGGTCTATATCGTGCAATTTTCGTTGTGAATCATTTGGTGTTGCAGGAATAAATTGAGTCATACCAAAGTGCCTGGACACCCGCTCTGGACGATGCATCTCGACTACATCATAATTAATAAATGGACATGATGATCTCCACGTAGGTGTGATACATGCCATGGGAGTCAAAATCTCGGGCGATTCATATCATATGGCTGCCAAATAAATCGAAACGAAAAAAATACACCCAATTAAAATTAAGTGAATGATGCAAATAAAATTTAACTTGCATAAATACTAAATTACCTGATTCTCAATTAATCTGTCAAACATATCCCCTGAAGATGCGCACCGAATGACTCGCCATGTGTGTATGGTTAAAATACTTAGTCCACCTATAAAATATATTGTGTGAATTATTTCTAGACATGAATTATTATATTCATTTATAAGAATGCACAAGTGGACATAATACCTCGCTACCGTATGTGGGAAGTGGCAGATCAACATTTAAATCGATTTGACTAATCCTACTTCGTATCCCCCTCGGCACTATACTTTTAATCCGCGACCATGCCCATATCTATTAAATGTAGAAATATTTCAACATATTTGTACACATTTGAAAATAATTAAAATACATGACAATAGTTTACTATAACAGCTGCATCGGTCCACCAATAATCTTGGCGTCTCGTTGTGATGCACTGCATAACTCACGATATAGCCTAGCTAGAACTGCACTCCCCCAACTAAATGACGAAACCACATGAAGATCCTCCAAGTGCCTCAAATATATAGTAGGGACTGCAACCCCGTTCGAACATGGCATCATCACACCTCCTATCAAGGTCAATGCACATGCACGTGCATATCTTAAAACAAAATCTTCGTTTGTGTCATCATTCACCTCATTATTAGTCAAAAACCTCCCAATTGCTGATATTGACAACTTTGCACCCCTCGAACTCGAGCGATCGCCTAAAACCAAGTAATTGGTAACAATAATCTTGTAATTCTTCGCCTTTCCAAATCGGGATCCAATCAGAAAAAGATATCCATCTATAGGAAGACCCCATATGCATGCCACATCTTGTAATGTAATAGTAGCCTCCCCAAATGGAAAATGAATCGTGTGTGTCTCGGGCCATCTCTCCACAAGTGCCGTAAATCAAATGGTTGTCAATATCTATAGATCAACAACTATACACACCATGAAGACCCATCACATGTAAATAATCACACAACTCGAGGGTGCAATCCTCTTGTCTAAACTAATTTTCAAAACGCTCCTGCACCACTCTTTTTGGACAATGTCATGTCCACTGCTCCTGCTAACACATCTTCTGAACGATGTGTAGACTGCTGAGTCAAAAGATCTCTCCTGCGAGGACCGTAAACACGAACAGTAGGATCTATCCTGGTAAAAAACAATACGTATTAATAATGGCATTACAATACATTGGCAGCAAGAAAAAAGTAAACGTACTAGATAATGTTGACATTAAGAAAAACATAAACAATATACATCACAGTTAATAAAAATACCATTACGAAAGATTGGTTCTATTACATAAAAATACCATTAAGAAAGTTCTAGACTAATACATTACAATACCATTAAGAAAGTTCTAGACTATTACATTACAATACCATTTAGAAAGTTCTAGACTATTACATCACCATACCATTAAGAAAGTTCTAGACTATTACATTATAATACCATTAAGAAAGTTATAGACTTTTACATAACATACTAAGACACTTTTCTAGCTTGTGCTTGCTGCCTGGCCCGTTCTTGTCGCATATCCATCTCACCATGAATTCTACTAGTAACTTCACGACCACGTCTACGAGGGCGTCTTTCTGTACTATGTGTGATCTCAAAAGATGGAGGATCCCAATAATCTTCATCCGACAATGGTTCAAACTTACCATTATATGTTGCGATGTAAGATGCCATGCTGTAATATGGATTAACAAAACCAGATGCGTTAACTCGATAATGCCTGCACACCTGCATCACGTGCGCATATGGTATACCATACTCCCTCTATTTTCCACAGCTGCACTCCTGGGAACTCAATTTAACAACGTTGACTCGATGTCTCCCACCAACTAAATGGCGTGTCGTACGTAGAAAGCATGTGAAGAAAGCATGCAATGTTTGAAAGCATGTGAAGAAACCATCTCCAAGAACCATCTGTTTCTTCATCCACTATGGCAAAAGCAAGAGGCAATATCATATTGTTAGCATCTAAACCCACAATAATCAACAACTTGTGTTTGTATTTGCAATATAGATGAGTTCCATCATCACTGATGATTTTTCTACAATGTTTGAACCCCTCGACACATGATTTGAATGCCCAAAACACATAAAATAGTGTTCGGATACCGCGCACATCTACCTCTCTATGAACCCACTCAACAACAGTCCCAGGATTCCATTTCTGTAAAGCACCCATGTACTTTGGCAACATTCTAACCGAACTCTCCCAAGTGCCATAAACATTCTCCCTTGCACGTTTCAAGCCATGTCATGCCTTATGATATGATATTTCCCATCCATATTTTTCCTTTACCTACTGTTGGGCATGTTTGACAGCACAACCTGGATCACATTGAACACTACCCACCAACAAACATGCAATCATATTTTTACACATATTTCGATGATCAACGGAAATCTCATTCATTAGACATGTGTGGTCACCACAATATCTTGTAATCTTTCATAATCCAATTTTTAGTTTCAGTATTGCTCGAAGACTCCAATCACATACCATGTCAGACGTGCTATGGCAACATTCAACTTTCCACAACTTTGTCTCGCTCTCTACGACACGGTATTTCGTCTTGCATATCGCATGAATAATCTTTCACACACACTTGTAGTCTTTTCTTATCCTTAAACACCATTCCTTTTTCAAGCACACCTTTCTCGGGATCATAATATTAACATCCTACCGAACATCGAAGAATCTACAGGATCTTTGCATATGCCATACTAAAAATGGAATGATAGGGACGAAGACGATACGCCCATCTCGTAGGCATGTGCGGGCAGGAGGAATTGGGACTTCATCCTGTCGTGAGGTATTCTCTCGGCCTTGTTCATTATACATTTCATCAAAATCAGAAATTCCTACACCATCATTATCATCGCCATTATTATCTTCGTGTTCTTCGTCACATGATAGTTCTGAATCAACACATTCTTGGTTCACGTGGCTATCAGCTGAGTGATCTGGCATTCTTTCAACATCCACATTTTCATCATGAACATTATGATCTCCCAAATTAGGTTGCACAAAACTACCCCCAACATCATGCCTAGAACTAGCACCAACATCCGGAACATAACCACCTCCCAAGTTATACTGCCCAGAACTACCCCCAATATCTGGAATATTATCATCTCTTAATAAGGACACATATTGAGAATATCCAGGATTCCTTTCGATGTCCGATATGGCTATATTTTGTATTTGTTATGTTTCAACATATACATCGACAAATAGAATTTCTGAAATCGGATCAAAGAAAAACCATAAATTCTCGTCACTAGTTATTGGTATTAACCGTGAATGATTTCTAGAACTATACTTAACGAACAACTTCAACTTCAACTGGTTACTATCAATATTTAACAGTCGGTATAGTTTTCTAATCAATTCATCCAACTTTGTCATCCGAGACAGTCTATGAATTATATTTGGACCACGGTCATAAGATATTGTGAACCCATCTTGTACATTTTGTCCTCCAAAATATACAATAATATCTATATTTTGTGATGACATGTCTGTTGAATACAATAAATTAAGGGTATAATTAATATATATACTAACTTGTCAAATATTAAACTAACGAAAACAATTAATTTTAACAAAGACATAATATAAAAACTTACCGGAAAAATATAGTCCGTCTGCAAATATAGTCGGTCTGCAATTATAAAATATGTAAAGAAAATTAAAATTAGGATACAATAATTAATTGCTGGGAAATTTTTCGGCAGCCAAAAAATTTTCCGGCAACCAAATTCCGGTCACCGAAAATTTTTTCGGCAACAAATTCCGGCTGCCGGAAAATTTCCCGGCAACCCTCTCCCCTTAATTTTTTTCCGGCATAACCCGATCGTTAAATTTTTTTTCCGGCAACCCCGAAAAATTTATTCCGGTAAAAGTCACACAAAAATTAAAAAAAACCGCATTCTCCCTCACCTTTAAAGTTAATTTTTACACTCAAATATGCTAATGTTTATACAACAAACACTTTCTAATTAATTATAGAAACAAAAAAAAAAAAAACAAGAGGGAGGGGGTTTACCTGCGCGTCTGCCGGAGGAGAAGGGTGGATGGATGCTGAAAATGTGGGAGAAGAAAGAGGGGAGGCTGCATTATATTTCCTCAGAAAACAGCGTTGGCATTTGTTTTCACGTCGTCGACAAAAGTAGAAAACAGCGTTGCCATCGCCGCTTTTACGAGGAAATATTCAAAAAAAAAAAGTTGTCAGTCAAAGACAACAACACCACACCTTTTTTTCGCAGTCTTTTTTGCGAGAAAAGTAGAAAACAACGATGGTGTTGCTTTGTTTTCACACAATTTTGAAATTTGTTTTTATGGTATTTTGTTAATTCGTTTTGAAATGGCTATATTTTGTTAAATTAGCCTCGATATACGAGCAACAGAAGGACTCTGGGACTTTAACTGGGTTCAAGATGCATATTTCAGGGCAATAGTTCGGTGCCCACAAGTATTGATTTGGTGTGAGCAAATTAGATGTACTTCAGGTCGAGTCGGTTCATCTCGAGCCTAGGTACTTTCGGTTTGGGTCTGTAAGATAAATAAACGTTAGGCTAGCCGAGGGTTCCCGCTAAGACCCTCCGATGCTTAAGTCAGTACACGTGTTAGGTCGCTAGTAAATGTAAAGCGAGGTGAATAGCAATAAATGTGATACATGTAGTAATGAAACAGTGATGTATTTATAGGTGCCGAATCTCCTGGCCGTATGGGTTCGTACGGTTCCGTACGAGGTTGTATGGATCCGTACAACCTCGTACCACGTGTCAGCCTCGTATTGGTCCACTTGGCTAGATCTATCTTTCGTATTTGGGTCGGGTCAATTAGGCGACTGGTGGCTCAAAAGCTACCTTTAAAACCTTATGCAAGTGCACCTATCGTTTTATAGAATAGATTGTTGAGTACCGAGTGTCATTCCCACGAGGATTGTAAGTACTAAAAATTACCGTCTTTTTGTTATCTAATCTAGCAATTTTCAGAGTTTTTGTTTGATGAAAAAGGAAAATAAAGATTCTAAAACGGTGGATTGATATGGTTGGTAGCTGTATTGAGCACTGCGGCTTCTCTGTTCTAGTTAATGGTATCCCTTCTGGATATTTTCCTTCGACTCGGGGACTGCGGTAGGGGGATCCTCTATATCCTGCCTTGTTTGTTCTGGCGGCGGAGTATTTATCCCGGGGATTGAATTCTATTATTAGGCGACACCGGGATATGATTTATCGGATGCGACGGGGTTTTCCTCGACTCATTTGGCCTATCTTTGATGATGTTGTTATCTTCACTAGGCTGCCGTCGACGATGGCCTCGTCACGTTAAGGCACTTTCGAGCACTATTTTGCTACTTACGCCACCGGTCGGTGTCCGAAAGAGTAGATTCTTTCTGCCCCACGTTACATTGACGGGCCGGGAACACATGGTTCATGAGGCGAGGCTTTGTTCGCGATGACTTGCCGATGACTTATTTGGGTGTCCCTTTGTTCAAGGGGCGAATGACGAAAAGAGCTCTTCCTCACAAAGGTGATTCGAGGATGTTGGACATAGTTTTACGGGTGGTCGACGACATCTCTCCTTTGGTGGTAGGCTCGCTCTTATTCGAGCACGCTAATGGCCACCCCGTTGCATATTCTTCGGTCATGCGGCCGCCAAAGACATTCTGCAGCGATTGGAGCAGATCATGGCTAGATTCTTCTGGGGATCCTATGCGGGACAAAAGAAGACTCATTGGATTAGTTGGGATATTATTTGCCATCCTATTTCTGAGGGTGGGCTGGGGTTGCGCCGACTTTCAGATATTGCTTGACGCCTTGATTACAAGTTGTGGTGGAGGTTACGCGAGGGCCATTCATTGTGGGCTCAATTCTTGATCGCAAATCTTTATTACAATGGGCTTCGGTCTCCCTATAGAGCCTCTGTAACATATAATCATAGTCATCGATGGAGGCTTGAGGCGGATCGGTATTCGAGCCCATGAGCGAATTTTTCTCGTCTATTGGCGGTGGTAGCCGTGTCGGTTTAAGGATGATACTTGGTTTGGGCATCGCCGCTTGCGGATCATTGTTTGGATCGGCCGTTGGGTCATATGACGGTTGATTGGTTCATTCGCGATGGTATGTGGGATAGAGACAGGACTTTATCGGTCATAGTATCCGGATGTGGGCTTCTTGAGAGTCTCATTGAGGATATATCCGGGTTCGATTCTTCCGGGTCCGAGGATATCATGCGGTGGATGTTTACCTCTCATGGTGGGTTCTCTATGTCTTCTCGCTGGATTCTCTCCAGGGTAGAAATGCTCGTAACCTTCTCAGTATGGTGCCATTTGGAACCATGCTCTTATTCCTACTATCTCTATATTCCTTTGGCGCCTCCTTCGTAATCGTCTTCCCGTGGATATCAAGCTTCGGCACGTGGCACTTCCCTTGCCTCACGTTGTCTTTGTTGCTTGAATAATCCACATTCATCTCCTCGGTCGAATCTATCCTCACCTCTTTTTGATGAATGATATTGTTCAGTCAAATTCGCGTGTGGAATCACTTTCTTCCTTGGTTTGACACTACACTTCCACACACCACGATATGATATTGTTCCTTTCATTTTGGAGGAATCGCACACACGTATCACACACGAGGCACTTGAGTTTCTTGGTTCCTGCTTGATTTTATGGTTTGTTGCGGACGGAAAGGAATAGTGTCAAGCATCGACACATTCCTTTCTTGGCATATCACATTATTTGGCGGGTGGAGCGGTATCTCTGGATTCTTGTTTCAGGTTGGCGTTTGAGCCCTTCAGATTGGTCTGGATGCTTCCATACAGTGAGTTTTTTGCAGGGGAATGCTCCACCATAGGTTTCACGCAGGCCTAAGATGGTGATTTGGCGAGCCCCCGGTCTCCTCGAGATCAAGCCGAACACGGATGGTTCGTTTGATCGAGACACATTGATTCTTTGCGGAGGGGATTGATTCGAGATCATTTGGGCGGAGACTTATGTTGGCGTTTCCACGCTTTTTCCAGGCGGTGTCTAGCATTCATGCCGAGCTACTAGCGCTTGAGATCGGATTACGGTATGCCCGACAGTTTTCACTTCAGATTTGGATCGAGTTGGACGCAACGACGGTGGTCACCACGATCACTTCTGGTGGCCTTGCTCTTGGCGAGTTCAAGACACCCGATTCGCATTCGAACATGTCAAGGACCTTCAAAGATTCGATTTCCCACATACACAGATAGGGGGAATCGACCAAACAGATCACCTAGCGAGTTGGGAGTCAAGCTACCCTTGGCAGTCACATTGTTGATGAGGGCACAACTTCTCACCACCTTCTTGCACTCATTCGGATGGACCAGCTGAGATATCCAAGCTTCACATTTTCATAGATCATTGGTTCTCCTATTATTATTTAGATTTCTCTCTATGATAGTCTTTCTAGATATCGTAGTGATAGGTTATTTGTTCTTTGATTTTCCCCCGCCTTGACGGGCATGACATTGTATGACATTTTGATTATTTGATATACAGGTAGGGGATCACGCCTCAATCCCCCATCCCCCGGGGTGTTATTTAAAAAAAAAATTAACAAATTACAAATTGTAAAAATGAAGCCAAATCAAGAGATAGAAATGTGGTTGAATGTAAATTTCTCTAGAATTGTTTTGTGATTTGACAAGTTAAAAAATATAATCATAAGCCCTTAAGCAAAAACCAACCTCTTTTAATAAAATCTCATGTTTTGTGGACTGTAGGAATTCGATTTAAGTTAAACCATTTCTCAAGGTGAAAAACTCCTAATCTCAAGTTGATTAACTGAACTCTTTCTAGTTAAAACCCCCAAGATTGCATTATAACGATTTGTGAATTCCCATATTAGGTTTGACTCTAATCCAGAAGATTTATGTCGTCCTATATCTAGGATTGCATGCAACTCTTTTCACTTATATAGGTTCTTTCTCACCATAAATCTCTCGATTACACCGATGAGGAATAGAAATCAAATTAATATACCTAAAATATTAACTCGAATGAAATAAGCATGATATAAGTGAATCACACAAGACATGAGAATTTTATTAAAAACATACAAACCTTAATTACAAATCCATTCTAGAGTTCATTACATTCAAACACTAGGAGTTTAGCTACTCATATTTTGACAAAAGAGTAAGTTACACAAGAAGATTTAAGTATTGTAGACATGGTGTACTTATCTTTCTCAAAATCTCAATGGGCTTCTTTCTTGATTTATGATGTTGCTCTAAGCCTTCTTCTCCAATAATGCCCCAAGCTTTCTCCTCCAAGACCCCTTGATCTCAATTCTACTTAATATGATGAATACAATGCATATTTTCTGAATGTCTAATGAATGCATCTCTCAACTTCAACTCTTGGCTTTTATAGACACCATTTTTGTACAATAATACATTGATAGTGCTATTTTTTGATAAACAATTGCTCCAATTTCATTGTTGGGTTGGTGAATTCTTGTATTCATATGATGATTGAGGGAACATGAGGACATGGTGCAGCAAAATAGGGTGTTAAAGGTGTACAAAAGTGGTCAAAAAGGTCTGGTTGGTGATTTTTCCACAAATTCCGCATGAAAAGGTATCTGAAAGTGGCCCTGACACTGCCGTGCTGCTTTGGAAGTTGATAAAATGGCAACACGGCCAGGCCATGTCCGGGTCTGTTTTGTGCGGTTTTTCTCCTCATTTGATCCCCTTCAACATGGCCGTGTTTGGTGACACCGTTTGGCTGTTTTGGACCCTTTTTCCAATTTTCTTCAATTTATTTCCTTCTTTTTAAACATGGCCATGTTATTTGACACCCCCAAGTCATGTTGAGTGATTTTTCTTGCCTTTTTGCACTTAATGTTGGCTCCAAATTGCTCCACCTATAATGTTAAACACATCCCGCGATAAAATGCTAAAAATAATTGAGAAAACTATGATTTTTCTAACGAAACAATTTAAAAACTATTGAATTAATAGCACAAAATATGTACAAAATGGCACTTATCAAACCACCTCCAACTTGGAAATTTTGCTTGTCCTCAAGCAATTTTAAAACAAAGAGTAGGGTTGAAAACAAAAAGAGACATCTATTTTCACAATTTCAACATGATTGAAGTAGATTGCTAACCTTTTCATTTCCAATTGAGCCAATCGATTCGATTTTTCAAGTCGACCAATTTGTTAAAAAGAGAGTGACTTCAATAATTGAAATCGTTCAATCATCACAGTTGTCATATCACAGAAATTGTTATTCATTTGCTTAGACCAAATACAAGAATGTAATGATAAAAGGAGATGTCCAAAATCGGTTTTTTTTTTGCGTACAATTATAAACTAGGACATTTTTGAGGCAAACTTCCACTAGGTTTAAATTTTGAATGACTTTTCAAAAGCTCCTAGGGTGGTGTCCTATACTCATATTTGTGCCACCGTTTTACGTAGAAGACAAACATGGGGCTCATGAATGCTTCTAGTTACTAAGTAGCAACATACAGAGGAGTATAACCTCGATTTGTCCTTTTTTTATAAAAATATAAATGTATTTTTTTTATTAAACCTGAATTATGATTTCTCCAACGATCATGACACAAAGTATCTATATTTAAGCAAAGTTCATACTATTTTCATGACATTAAACTCTTTTGGCCAAGTTCATCCTTTTACTAGAGTCACACAGTTTAAAACATTTTGGTAATTTGAGTTCTAAAAAAGATGACTTTTTCGGGATAAAAATGGTCATAACCAATCCACAAATAACTTATCTAATTGTAAAAAAAAATATATCATGTTTGTTTGCAAGAGATTGATAAAGTGCATAAAAAAAACAAAACATCCACAAAAAGAACTAAAAAGACACGCAAGCTAAAGAAAATAAGTCAAAAAAAAAAAAATCCAAGCGTGCTAACAAATCTCACCACCTCCAACTTCAAAGGTCACATTGTCCCCAATGTGAAGAAGGGATGAGATACAATATGGATCAAAAGAAACTAGAAATGAAACAAAGAAAAATACGATCTTATGGAGGTGGCGGAAATGCCCTTGAGATAGATGCCATTGGTGGAGTTGAGAAAGAAGGGAGTTTTGGTGTTGTTGTTGCTCGCAAATGTCTTGAATGACGCCTTGGTTGTTGCTCCATCATTTGTTGTTGGAGGTCAAACATAGTTTGTCAAGCGTTCAAGCATGGTCTGTTGGTGTGATAGCATGCCCCTTTGTGGTTGTTGCTCCCGCAAGATAGCTTGGAGGTCATCTTGATCATGATGCGGTGGTGGTGGGCGAGAGGAAAGAGGCACGGGGTGGTGAACTCCGTGGAGGAGAGAAGATTCAGGGGACATCATCCTCTATGATAGGTAAAGCGAGGAGAATTCTCTCGCTCTCCGGATTAAGTCGCCGCAAAACCCATCACCAATTTTCACGATTACGAATCGTAGTCCGGGCCGGCCGGGAAGTGGGAGGCATTGGGAT
Organism: Rehmannia glutinosa; assembly: GCA_016081115.2. NCBI lineage: Eukaryota > Viridiplantae > Streptophyta > Magnoliopsida > Lamiales > Orobanchaceae > Rehmannia > Rehmannia glutinosa. Next base: position 19,691,526 of record CM071927.1, on the reverse strand, counting down.
GTCGAAACGCAAGCAAAACTGATCATTGACTCTTTCAATTAAATTCATAGCAATACATACCTCAAGGTCAATACGCTGCGTGCTCCCTCGCTTGTTGTAAACTCATTAAGTCATGCTCGGTGACGAGCGATTGGGGTAATTAGGACTCCGACAAGAATCTTGCTACATTCTCCCCACCCGATTTTATAAAAATGGCGTGCTAAGTGATCCCCTCGTGTCGAGGTGTTGGCCATAGACCATAGCCCATAGGAATAACAGTTCGTCCTTCCTCAAATTGCCGTCACTTTCCCCTACCAAAAGTGTGCTAGCCATCACACGATGCACATAACGAAAAACAAGGATTTATGACATGTGATACTTTAGCACGTGAAGCAACATATTGATCTGCAGGGATATTTCATTCCCGAGAAAACGCTGTATTAAAAAATCATTAGGGAAGCGTCTTTCACCGCCAATTGGGAGACCATATATTTGGTTGGAGTCGGCAAGAGTCAATGCATAATCTTGATTGAACAAGGGAACGAGATGAGACCATCCTAGCATGATCTCCCGTGAGAATCTCGGCATTGAGTGAGCTAAGAAATTCCAGGGTGATGCGCTCGTAAGTAGGGATTTTGCATTCATGAATCATTCCCACCCGACTTGCTCGAACATCCAATCAATATCTTCTCGTAGCCCGAGGGTCTCCAAAGTCATGGTGTCCGGGTAATGGGTATTGTGTAATGGTTTGTTCAACACTGTTGATATCGGGCTGCATGTTTGTCATCTCGGAACAGAATACCGTGACGATTATTCAGTGGATTGGCCCGGGAGGGTCGACGGGAGCTGGATGGTGTGGTAGAACGGCTACGTTTTGACATGGTAGTCCTGAAAAAGAAACTTCGATAGCAACCAAGTATAAACCAATAATAGCCTCAACATAGAAACGATTACCCCAAACATGTCTAGGAAACTCGAGTAGCATAGTTCGCGTGAATAACCAACAAATGCAACAACCAAATATATTACATGACTCAATGGCAATTATCACACTCTTATATCAAAGATGGCGAGCATTCCATAAGAAGGTGTATCAACATATGGGCATAATATGATTTCATCAAGTAAACAACAACAACCCTTATATTAATAAGACCATCAATTAAGACCATCAATAGACAAGGCATAATTTTGATTACAACAACGAGGATGTCTATCGACAAAACAAATTTCCCTAATATTCTCATTTCATCTATTTGGGCAAGAAGACATCAATTAGTGAATTTCATATGAAAAATGTCCATGGAGCCAAATGTTAGTCCAAGTGGCTACGATAATCTAGAGGAGGTGAATAGATTATGCCGATTTTTCGCAAAATCGCCCTCTTTTTCGAATGAACAAATAAATGACAAGAATGTAAGTGCAGAAAAATAAACAACACTCGTCGATTTAAAGAGGTTCAATCCACCAGGGCTAATCCTCTACCACCCCAAGATCTCCTGGATGGATTTCAAAAAGAAAAAAAGATTTTATTAATTACCACAATACAACACCACCTTTGAAGATTACCACAATCTTCTTACAACACCTTCAATGAGATTACCACAATCTTCCTTCAACACCTATGAAGAGTACCACACTCTTCAACACCTAAGATCACCCAAGTGTGTTCTTACCACAAGAACACTAACAAGGATATCTTGTTTTGGATGATAGAAAAATTCAAGATTACAACTCAATAAACGAAGTATACAAACTTTGGGTGCAAGTGTAATCAAGAATAAAAAGCCTAGACCTCAAGATTATGCAAGTGCAAGAACTTAGGCTATTACAACAAGAATAATGAAAATGAAGACTTAGAGAAATTTGCTGATTTTCTTGTTGTATTGTTTGCTTGTGTTGTTGTATTGTTTGCTTCAAATCTTCCTCTATTTATTGAAGAGTCTTCAAGATTTGATCTCCAACATAGGCTCCTCCATCTTCACTTTTGTCTACAAAAAGAAGATCACAAGATGTAGAAATAATGTACAAAATTGAAAAGCAAATCTTGCTGATAAGGATTCCAATGACACAAATTAATCATCAAAAATTACACAGGCGACGGTTGCCCTATAGAAAATTTTAAACGTTGGAAGGAATTAGTGCGATCCAGTGCATCAGACGGGGAGGGGCAATCCGGTCACAGGGTCCGACCGGTCGGCCCTACCCTGGACCAGTTTTCCTCTCAAAATTCAATACAGAGAAAGAGTATGTAATTTGGCAAAGTTTTAGGCACCGGTCCTCCAGGTCGACCAGTCGACCTGGCCCAAAATCCCTCCTATTTTGTTTCTGTTTCAAGATTCGACATTCAGGCATGGGATGCCCTATAGGGCGACCGGTTGACCTCAAAACAGAAGTATTGTCCGATTTTTGTCAAAAATAAACTTCAAGAAATACTCCAAAAATTAGTAAAAACATATTAAATCAATTGGGAGTATTTGGACTCGAGATTCTAAGTCGCAGCTTCGATTCTTTCGATCTTTATTGACTTCTGACTTGGAGTATCTGACTCCCCCTATCGATGAGTTCTTTCCCCGGCTTCCTGATTCCGTTGATCTTGATGGACTTTGTGCTATGTCGACACTCGGAGGTTCGCGATGCGGTGTTTGGGATTGAACCGCCTAAGATTATTTGGGGCCTGATGGATTCTCATCTTTATTCTTTCAAAGATCATGGGGATTTCGTTAGACCGGATGTTGAGGATGCGGTTGTTGACTTTTTTCTCGGCAATCTCATGCCGCTCACGCTCACGCTACATCTATAGTTCTCATTCCGAAGGTTCCTCACCCTCGGAAATGGACTGAGTTTCGACAAATTAGCTTTGTGCAACGTGACAAATAAGATTATCTCTAAGATTATGAATGCGCGGTTGGTCTCGATTACGCGCTTTGATTGTGTCGCCAATTAGAGTGGCTTCACACCCGGTCATGTCATCTCGGATAACATATTGCTCGCAGAGCTTATCCATGATATCGGCTTAGCCACGGAGATTCCTAATGTGGTGATGAAGTGGATATGGCTAAAGCTTATGATAGGGTGCAATGGGATTTCTTGTATACAGCTATGATTCACATAAAGCTTCCCGTTCGGTGGATTGATATGGTTGGCGGTACCGTATTGAGCAATCGCTGCGCTTCTGTTTCAGTTAATGGTATCCCTTCGGATATTTTCCTTCGACTCGGGGGATCGCGGGGCGGGGGGATCTCTATCTCTGCCTTGTTTGTTCTAGCGGCGGAGTATTTATCCCGGGATTGGATTCCATTATTAGACGACACCGCATATGATTTATCGGACGCGATGGGGTTTTTCGGTGACTCATTTGGCCTATCTTGATGATGTGGTTATCTTTACTAGGGCGTCGACGATGGCCTTGTCACATTGAGGCACTTTCTCGAGCATTATTCTCACTTACGGCCGGGTCGGTGTCCGTAAGAGTAGATTCTTTCGCCCCACGTTACATTGATTTGGGAACACATGGTTCATGAGTGGCGAGGCTTTGTTCGCGATGACTTGCCGATGACTTATTTGGGTGTCCTTTGTTCAAGGGGCGAATGACGAAAGAGCTCTTCCTCCCGGTGATTCGAGGATGTTGGATAGAGTTGTTGGGTGGTCGACGACATCTCTCCTTTGGTGGTAGGCTCGCTCTTATTCGAGCACGCTAATGGCCACCCCATTTGCATATTCTTGGTCATGCGGCGCAAAAGACGATTCTGCAGCTGATTGGAGCGAGATCATGGCTAGAATCTTACTGGGGATCCTATGCGGGACAAAAGAAGACTCATTGGATCGGTTGGGATATTATTTGCCATCCTATTTTTGAGGGTGGGTGGGGTTGCGCCGACTTTTCGATATTGCCGACGCCTTGATTTACAAGTTGTGTGGAGGTTACGCGAGGGCCATTCATTGTGGGCTCAATTCTTGATCGGCAAATCTTTGTTACAATGGGCTTCGATCTCCCTATAGAGCCTCTCGAACACATAATAATAGTCATCGATGGAGGCGCTTGAGGCGGATCGGTATTCGAGCCCACGAGCGGATTTTTTTTACGGTCTATTGCGGTGGTAGCGGGTCGGTTTAAGGATGATACATGGTTTGGGCATCGGCCGCTTGATCATTGTTTGGATCGGCCGTTGGGTTATATGACGGTTGATTGGTTCATTCGCGATGGTATGTGGGATAAAGATAGATTGTATCGGTCTTGGTCTCCGGATGTGGGCTTCCCGAGAGTCTCATTGAGGATATATCCGGGTTCCGGTTCTGCTTTGGGGTCCGAGGATATCATGTGGTGGATGTTTACCTCTCATGGTGGGTTCTCTATGTCTTTCCTCGCTTGGGATTCTCTCCCGGTAGAAATGCTCGGAACCTTCGTATGGTGCCATTTGGAACGATGCTCTTATTCCTACTTATCTCTATATTCCTTTTTTGCGCCTCCTTCGTAATCGTCTTCCCGTGGATATCAAGCTTCGGCACGTGGCACTTCCTTGCCTCACGTTGCTGTTGTTGCTTGAATAATCCACATTCATCTCCTCAGTCGAATCTATCCCTCACCTCTTTTTGATGAATGATACTTTGTTCGGTCAGGTGGAATCACTTTCTTCCTTGGTTTGACACTACACTTCCACACACCACCGATATGATATTGTTCCTTTCATTTTGGAGGAATCGCACACACGGATCACACACGAGGCACTTGAGTCTCTTGGTTCCCCGCTTGATTTTATGGTTTGTCCGGACGGAAAGGAATAGTGTCAAGCATCGATACCTTCATTTCTTGGCATCTCACATTATTTGGCGGTGGAGCGGTATCTCTGGATTCTTGTTTCGGTCGGCGTGCCTCAACCCATCATATTGGTCCGGATGCTTCCCTCATCGTTGGTTTTTTGCGGGAGTGCTCCACCACCACAGTTCCACGCGCAGCCGAGGATTGTGATTTGGCGAGCCCCTTAGTCTCCTCGGATCAAGTTGAACACGGATGGTTCATTTGATCGGGACACTTTGATTGCTCGCGGAGAGGATTGATTCGAGATCATTCGGCGACTTATGTTGGCTTTTCATTGTTCTCTCCGGCGGTGTCTAGCTTTCATGCCGAGCTTCTAGCGGCGAGATAGGATGCGGCATGCCCATCTTTTTTTCTCTTGATTTGGATCGAGTTGGGCGCAGCGCCGGTGGTCACCACGATCACTTCCGTGGCCTTGCTCTTGCCGGAGTTTAGCACACCCCGATTCGCATTTGGAACATCTTTGAGGACCTTGATATTCAATTTCCCACATACACAGAGAGGGAATCGACCGTGAGATCACCTTGCGAGTTGGGAGTCACTTTGTTGCCGCCTTAGCGATCCACATTGTTGATGAGGGCACGGCTTCTCACCACCTCCTAGCGCTCATTCGGATGGACCAGCTGGGATATCCGAGCTTCAGATTTTCATAGATCATTGGTTCTCCTTTTATTTTTAGATATCTCATTATGATAGTCTTTCTAGATATCGTAGTGATAGGTTATTTGTTCTTTGATTTTCTCCCGCCTTGACGGGCATGACATCAGTATGACATTTTGATTGTTTGATATACGGGTAGGGGATCACGCCTCAATCCCCCACCCCGAGGTGTTATTTTGCAAAAAAAAAAAAAATCATCAAAATCTTGATAAAAACATTTATCTAACAAACTCCTCCTTTTGATGATTACAAACCAAAACAATTTTAGGAAGTCGATTTTAAAAACGAAACATATATTCCGGTCTAAAACATCAATCCATTACAAACAAGATTTACCATAAGTAAACACACACAAGGATAGGAGCAAATATTTTTCAAAAACATTTTTGCACAAGCTCCCCCTATTAACATGCATAATAAAAATAAGTAGAAGCAAACAACGACAAGCTAAAAGCTTGAATTTCATGAGCTTAAAAGCTCCCCCTGTCACAAAGACATCATTAGTTAAGCATAGAAGTCAATAATACATCACATGGACTAAGTATTATTAACAGCTTTTGGCTTTTAAGAGCGCTAGCTTATAGCTTTTTTTGCGAGCTTATTTTTGCTTCTTTGAGCGTATGAGCGTTTTTCCTATTTCTCTCCCTTTGGAATCATCAAAAAGAATGTTAGCACGATAAAAACATCATACAATTATATCAAAGTGCGCAATTTAATCGATTTATCGAGCATTTTGAACATTGAAGCTTAAATTCCAAATTAAAGGAAAAATTGCTCATTAGATTTGCAAAAGCTCATTTGAATGTTAAAACATGATCTATATAAACTTATAAGACTTTTCAAATCAAGAGAATCACGTAGGTGATGTATTTTTCATAGAAATATTTTATAGAACACTTAGCGTGCGTCGAATAAAACAAGAGATATATACCACCTTTGTAATTCATTTAAGCCAAACGTTTTCATCACCAATTGCAATATAAGAACATTCATCCATCAACAATCATCATATACAACATACTAATACAAGAATTTCATCAAAATAGCAAGATACAAACACATTCTCAATGGTTCAACCCAATTGAGATTAAAAAGAGAAATTCTTACCAATTGATTGGAGAAGTTGGATGATTTGATTGGAGAAGTTCGATGATATGGATGGAATAGAAGTTATATAAACTCAAAAATATAGATTTTATAAGAAGAAAATCATTTTGAGTGAAAAATGCGAAGGGGTTCGATTTTGGAAAAAAATAGCCAAAATGACGAAATGAAGGACATAAAGCATTTTAAACTGAAATCAACAAGGCGGCATCGTCGACGCGAGGGCGACCGGTCCTCGTACTTGTCGACCGGCCGACCATCCCGTCGGCAAATGCCCGAACACCGATTCTGTTTTACATCCAAATTTTACACCAAAAATCCAATTTTTCACCCCTAAGTTTTAAAAACATGCAAATTGCAATCATAGACCTTATTCAATATGCATTATGCCTAACCGAGCTCGTATTGAGGCAAAAGTCTCGGAAGATAGCGGTTTTGTAAAGATATCCGCCAATTGATCTTGAGATGGAACAAAAGATGTCTCAATTTTTCGTTTTGAAACACAATCCCTTAGAAAATGATGTCGAATCTCAATATGTTTAGTACGATTATGATGAACCGGGTTTTGAGCAATATTTATAGCGGATATGTTATCACAAAAGATAGGAACACTTTCAAAAGAACATTTATAATCCGCTAAAGTTTGTTTCATCCAAAGCAATTAAGTACAACAAAAAGCCGCGGAAATATATTCGCCGGTAGTTGAAAGTGAAACACATTTTTGTTTCTTTGAAAACCAAGAAACTAGGCAATCACCCAAAATTTGACATGATCCGAAAGTACTTTTACGATCATCAATATTACCCGCATAATCCGAATCACTATAACCTTTAAGAGAAAATTTTTCATTCTTTGGATAAAATAAACCATATTGAATAGTGCCTTTCAAATATCGAAAAATTCTTTTAACGGCACTCATATGAGATTCTTTGGGATTGCTTTGAAGAGCATATAGTCATACGACATGAAGAATATCCGGTCTACTTGCGGTTAAATAAAGTAAACTACCAATCATACCTCGATATTTGGATTCATCAAACGGCTTGCCTTTTTCATCTTTGTCAATCTTGACGTTTGTTGCCATTGGGGTAGAGACGGTTCTTCTTTCTTTAATGCCAAACTTCTTCAAAAGCTCTTTTGTATATTTTGATTGTGAAATATAAATTCCTTCTTGGCATTGCTTAATTTGAAGTCCAAGGAAGAAGTTGAGCTCCCCCATCATACTCATTTCAAATTCACCTTGCATAAACTTAGAAAATTTCTTGCACAAGGATTCATTAGTAGCACCAAAAATAATATCATCAACATAAATTTGCACTAATAAGCAATCTTGCCCTTTTTCAAAAACAAAAAGAGTAGTATCAACTTTACCTCTTGTAAAACCATTTTGCAAAAGAAAAGAGCTAAGTCTATCATACCATGCACGGGGTGCTTGTTTCAAACCATACAAGGCCTTTTTAAGTTTATAAATATCATTAGGGGTGCTTGTCTTCAACAACCCTACTAGTCTTATTGTAAACCCGATATGCTTTGCTCTTGGTTGAATATCCCATAAATATTCCTTCATCGGCCTTAGGATTAAGTTTGTCCAATTGATCCTTAGTATTCAAAATAAAACACTTACATCCAAATATTTTGAAATAACTAATATTTGGAGTTTTTCCTTTCCAAAGCTCATATGGAGTTTTATTCATTTTAGGACGAATATAAACTCGGTTAATGACATAGCAAGCGGTACTTACGGCTTCGCCCAAAATATTTTGGAAGTGAAAATTCATTGAGCATGGACCGACTCATTTCTTGAAGTGTCCAATTTTTCTTTTTAAATTACTCCATTTTGTCGAGGTGTCCTTGGAGCCGAAAAATTGTGACCATATCCCTTGGTTTCACAAAAGACTCTAAATTCTCCATCAAATTCTCCACCTCGATCACTTCGAATAGACTTAATAGTATCTTCTTTTTCATTTTCAATAAGTCTACACAACTTAACAAACTCATTAACGACATCGCTTTTATTTGCAAGAAAAAGAGCCCAAGTATATCTAGAAAAATCATCAACTATAACAAAAGTATAATGTTTTCCACTTAGACTTGCCGTACCAATATCCCCATACAAATCTGAATGAAGAAGTTGTAGAGGCTTGGTTGTGGAAATTTCATTTTTGGGCTTAAAACTACTCTTAACTAATTTGTTCTTTTGACAAGTGTCACATAAGCCAAGATTTTCAAAATTCAATTTGTGTAGTCCTTTTTACATGTTGGTTTTTGTAAATAGTTTGCAAAATTTTATATCTAACATGTCCAAGTCACCTATGCCATAAACTAGTTAAATCATTATTGGCGACAAGACAAGAAACATTTTGACTAACCAAATCACTTGTACAAATTTTGTAAAGATTGCCTTTTCTATTTGCTTCACAAATAATGTTATCATTTTTGGAAATAAGGCATTTTTCTTTATTGAAAACAGCATTATAATTTGAATCACACAGTTGGCTAAGACTTATCAAATTAAACTTAAGCCCTTATACTAAAAGATCATTACTAAGAGAGAAAGAAAAATTACCAATTTCTCCATTTCCAAGAATTCTTCCTTTGCCATTGCCGACCATGACCATACCCTCTTCTTGGAGCTTGATGTTGGTAAAAAGTTCTCTCTTTCCGGTCATATGGCGTGAACACCCACTATCCACGAGCCATTTTGAATCCTCCATAGTTGTTATAGCCCCTATGACCTCGTTGTTTTAAGTAAATGCTGCCTGGGCCATAAGATCATGTTCGGATTCTCCTTCTCATCGGTTGTGGCAAGGAGTTCATCCCAAGTCTTGACGTCCACATTTAAAGCCTTCTTTTTTAGGAAAATACTTTTTCTTCTTTTCTTCCTCCTCCTCGAGTTTTGGGCAAGCGGCTATGAAGTGCCCATTTTTCGCATTTAAAACACGAGTTACCTCTCGATTTTCTTGCCTTATTTTTATTCACAAATTTTGCAAATTTCCGGACAAGTGCGGTCGTCTCCTCCTCATCATCATCATTATCATAGTATGTATTATTAGAAGAAGATGCAAGACCTTTAGGAATAATTTGCATACCCGATTGAGTAATGGATGGTTTGAAAATTTTCCTCTCCTTGAGATAGACTTTGTAGATGAGGAGGTTCCCGATGAGCTCATCGAATTTGAGTGTCTCGAGATTTTGTGCTTCCGTGATAGCCGTCACCTTTTCGGACCATGAGCCGGAAGGGTGTTTAACACCTTGGTCACCTTGTCTTCTTAATTCGGAGATGACTTTTCCAAGAGCCACAAGAGGATTGACAATGTTGTTAAGCCTTTCCACCATTTTTGATATGTTTTCACCATCATGCATATTGAAATTTTCAAAATCTTTCACAAGCATTGTTTTTCTTGATTGCTTCACTTTCTTTGTGCCCTCATAGATGGTTTCTAATTTTTCCCAAACGTCATGTGCCGACCTTATGCCTCATATACGATTATACTCGGTGGCAGTAAAAGAGCTTTGCAAAATATTTAAAGCCTTACCATTTAGAGAGAAAGCCTTCTTGTCATTTTCATCGAACTCCTTGAAAGGTTTAGGAGTCGTGGTGTCGTCCTCCAATTTCTTGGTTGGTTGATCAACTCTTCAATGACCACATTCCAAATGTCAAACCCGCACCCTTGTAGAAAGCACTCCATACGGTCTTTTCCAAAATGCGTAGTTGTTGGCATCGAATAGTGGTGGCTTGTTGGTGGAGGCGTCGGTGGTGAGATAAGCTTCATTCGTAGCCATGGATCTTTCCTCTTTACTCAGAACGAGCTAGCCAAAGAGTTTGGCTTTGATACCACTTGTTAGTCCAAGTGGCTACGATAATCCAGAGGAGGGGTGACTAGATTTTGCCGATTTTTCGCAAATTGCCCTCTTTTTCGAATGAACAAATAAATGACAAGAATGTAAGTACGGAAAATAAACAACACTCGTCGATTTAAAGAGGTTCAACCCTCCTAGGGCCTAATCTCTACCACCCCAATATCTTCGGGATGGATTTCAAAAAGAAAAAAAGATTTTATTAATTACCATACAACACCACCTTTGAAGATTACCACAATCTTCTTACAACACCTTCAAAGAGATTACCACAATCTTCCTTCAATACCTATGAAGAGTACCACACTCTTCAATACCTAAGATCACCCAAGTGTGTTCTTACCACAAGAACACTAACAAGGATATCTTGTTTTGGATGATAGAAAAATTCAAGATTACAACTCAATAAATGAAATATACAAACTTCAAGTGCAAGTGTAATCAAGAATAAAAAGCCTAGACCTCAAGATTGTGCAAGTGCAAGAACTTAGGCTATTACAACAAGAATAATGAAAATGAAGACTTAGAGAAATTTGCTGATTTTCTTGTTGTATTGTTTGCTTCAAATCTTCCTCTATTTATAGGAGAGTCTTCAAGATTGGATCTCCAACATAGGCTCCTCTATCTTCACTTTTGTCCACAAAAAGAAGATCACAAGATGTAGAAATAATGTGCAAAATTGAAAAGCAAATCTTACTGATAAGGATTCCAACGACACAAATTAATCTGTCAAAAAATTGCACAGGGCGACCGGTTGCCCTATAGAAAATTTTAAACGTTGGAAGGAATTAGTGTGATCCAGTCGTGAGGGGGAGGGTGCGACCGGTCACGGGGTCCGACCCGATCGGCCTTACCCTGGACCGTTGCCCTCTCAAAATTCAATACAGAGAGAAAAGTCGTAATTTGGCAAAGTTTTAGCACCGGTCGACCGGTCGACTTAGCCCAAAATCCCTCATGTTTTGTTTCTCGTTTCAAGATTCGACATTCAGTACGAGATGCCCTATAGGGCGACTGGTTGACCTCAAAACATAAGTGTTGTCCAATTTTTGTCAAAAATAAACTTCAAGAAATACTCCAAAAAATTAGTAAAAATATATTAAATCAATTGGGAGTATTTGGACAACTTTTATAAACATTGTTTTAGTATAAAAACTCATTTAAACAAAATCATCAAAATCTTGACAAAAACATTTATCTAATAATAAAATCATCATAAGAATCCAATAAGCACCCTTAAGTACAACACATAAATATTTAGGCACAAAAACCCGCAAAAATTCTAAATTAAATTGAAATCACAAAGCCCTAAATAAGAGAAATTACAAACATGCACGAATAAGTTGAAATCACAAGAACAAAATTAATAAAAAGAACATGAAATTATATACAAAACAAAATAAAAGACATACCTTAAATAGAGATCCACAAGAGAGATGTCAAAAACCCACAAAATTCCCAATTCTTGAAGAAATCAATCGGTAGAATTGTTGGCAATGAAGAGAAGATGGTGTTTTTGTGGAAGAATTTAAGTTTAAAAGGAAGTTTGAGGGAGATTTAGGGGAAATTTGGGGAAGAATAAGAGGTTTTAGGGTTTAGAATTGGAAAAAAATGGGGAAATTTTGACAAAAACCCGTTGCCCCCTATTTTTTTGAACTGCCCAGACACGGGAGTGTCGGGCAATACGGCCCGGCCGTGTTCGGGCCATTTTTCAATTTTGTTTTTTTAAATTAAAACTATCCCAATAAAAAAAAATGAACCCTAAGGATTTGTGCAAAATAAAAAACGAAAACAAATTGAAAAGAAAATCATGAACACACAAAAAAATCATCGGGTTGCCTCCCGGGTAGCGCTTCTTTAAAACCTTAGACAAGTTCACCTATCGTTTTATAGAATAGATTGTTGAGTACCGAGTGTCATTCCCACGAGGATTGTAAGCACTAATAATTAACGTCTTTTTGTTATCTAATCTAGCAATTTTCAGAGTTTTCGTTTGATGAAAAATGAAAATAAAGATTCTAAATTAACAAATTACAAATTGTAAAAATGAAGGAAGATTTGTAAAATAAGAAATCAAGAGATAGAAATGTGGTTGAATGTAAATTCCTCTAGAATGTTTTTATGATTTGACAAGTTAAAAATACAACCATAAGCCCTTAAGCAAAAACCAACCTCTTTTAATAAAATCTCATGTTTTGTGGACCGTAGGAATTCCCAATTTAAATTAAACCCTTTCTCAAGGTGAAAAACACTTAATCTCAAGTTGATTAACTAAAATCTCTTTCTAGTTAAAACCCCCAAGATTGCATTATAATGATTTGTGAATTCCCATATTAGGTTTGACGCTAATCCAGAAGATTTATGTCGTCCTATATCTAGGATTGCATGCAACTCTTTTCACTTATATAGGTTATTTCTCACCATAAATCTCTCGATTACCCGATGATGAATAGAAATCAAATTAATATACCGGAAATATTAACTCGAATGAAATAAGCATGATATAAGTGAATCACACAAGACATGATAATTTTATTAAAAACATACAAACCTTAATCACAAATCCATTCTATAGTTCATTACATTCAAATTACACTAGGAGTTTAGCTACTCATGATTTTGACAAAAGAGTAAATTACACAAGAAGATTTAAGTATTGTAGGCATGATGTAGTTATCTTTCTCAAAATCTCAATGGACTTCTTTCTTGATTGATGATGTTGCTCCAAGCCTTCTACTCCAATATTGCCCCAAGTTTTCTCTCCAAGACCCTTGATCTCAATTCTACTTAATATGATGAATACAATAAATATTTTCTGAATGTCTAATGAATGCATCTCCCAACTTCAACTCTTGGCTTTTATAGACACCATTTTTGTACAATAATACATTGATAGTGCTATCTTTTGATAAACAATTGCTCCACTTTCATTGTTGGGTTGGTCAATTCTTGTATTCATACGATGATTGAGGGAACATAAGTACATGGTGCAAAATAAAAATAGGGTGTTAAAGGTGTACAAAAGTGGTCAAAAAGTTTTGGTTGGTGATTTTTCCACAAATTCCACATGAAAAGGTATCTGAAAGTGGCCCTGACACGACCGTGTTGGGTAGCACGGCCAGGCCGTGCTGCTCTGGAAGTTGACAAAATGGCCGGGCACGACCGTGTTGGCCAACATGGCCAGGCCGTGTCCGGGTCTGTTTTGTGCGGTTTTTCTCCTCTTTTGATCCCCTTCAACATGGCCATGTTTGGTGACACGGTTTAGCTGTTTTGGACCCTTTTTCCAATTTTTCTTCAATTTATTTCCTTCTTTTTAAACATGGCCATGTTAATTGACTCCCCCAAGTCATGTTGAGTGATATTTCTTGCCTTTTTGCACTTAATGTTGGCTTCAAATTGATCTAAATTGCTCCACCTATAATGTTAAACACATCCCGCGATAAAATGCTAAAAATAATTGAGAAAACTATGATTTTCCTAACAAAATAATTTAAAAACTATTGAATTAACAGCACAAAATATGTACAAAATGACAATTATCAACGACCCGGATGACCACCTCGGTTCAGGTCGTGACCTCGCTCTTTAATAGTATATAGGCCAGCTCGAACCCGTTACTATTAGCCGGTCGGGTAAGCGACCGAACTATGACCTCGGTTCGGTCGTGCCCACGACCCCAAGTAATCCGCGGATCCTAACCCCCTCGAGGTCATTTCCTCAAATAGGTAAGGGTAATAGAGTAATTTTAGGTAGGTACATATTATTACTCCCCAGATTTTTAGTAATTAATTACTATGGTAACTTTGAATCAGTCCATTGAATTTGAAAGGTTTCTTCCCCCAATCGCTTGATCTTCCCGCCCATTCCTCTCTCTCTCTCTCTCTATATATATATATATATATATATATATATATACAGATCTTTGCGTTGTCATTTTTACTCTCTATTCATTGCGGTGAAAAATATTTCCGGTTCGCAGCGAGCTCCCAGCCCACGTCCGAGGTTTCTTCACGTAGTCAGATCCCACCTCGAGGTAGCCCTTAGTTTCACTTCGCTTAATAATTTTTTATTTCATTTATTTTTCTTTCTTCTTCTTGCTATGCCTTCCGACCGTACGTTAGGTTCTAATGACTCGAGCTCGAGCGGTTCGAGTTCGAGTTTAGGCTCTACCTCGGAGTCTAGTTCTGACACTAGTCCTCTCTCTGGGGCTCGTATTTTAGACGCTAGCCCAATCAGTCCTTACCTCCCTAGGAATACTTGTCCTTGACTTGACCTATCGATGAATCCCAGATGAGATGCTCCCATAGACCTCGATTTAGAATTTACAACTCCTTGGGCTTTGCTTCGCTCTATTGTAAATAGGAACCAAATAGCTGAAATTAGGACCTGATTTTTTATTCCTAGTAATTTTTAAATAATTATCCCAGGTAGGAACGACCGTATAGATAAACCACCTCCTCATTTGTATGTCGTTCCATCCAGCCCTCGAGGCGGGCTTATGTTTTCCTTTAGCTCTCCCTCTTGTAAATATTTTAAAGGATCTAGGAGTATGCCCCGCCCAGCTAGTTTCGAACGCTTATCGCCATATTTTAAGTTTTGCGATATTAATGAAATATTTCGAGGTATCAACTTCGTTTTCCCATTTTTGGGCCCTCTATTCCATTAACTCCTCTTCGACCACTAATGAGAAAGGCTTTTTCTACCTCTCCCTCGACCTAACTGTAGCTTCTCTATCACCTCCCTACTCCGTGGCCTTGAAAGAAAAGTTTCTCTACGTTAGAGCCCCCGTAGAGACCCCTTGGGAGGTTCCTTTTGAGTGGAAAGTTACCCGTCCTCACCCTCGTGACCTTGCTTCGGTCACCTGGGAGGATAACTTTGCCCAGGATGTGCTATGCACGAGCTGGTTTCTGTCGGAGAAGCTTTTAAACGAAGAGGTTTTTTCCCTCGCGGACCTTAGCCCTGCCCCAAAGCTAGCTTCTTTAAGTTTGGGTAATCTTCAACTCTTTTACTTAACTTGCTCGCTTGTATAGTTTACTTACATTATTTTTCTAACCATTTTTTTCTCCTTTCAGAGATGTCTGTCAAGGGCTCATTAATAGCCAAGCAACTGAAAGAACAAAAGGCGGCCTTGCTCTCTAGCAAGAAATGACCTCCACCTGCACCGAAGTCCTCCGATGCCCATGTTTCCTCGGGGTCGAAAGGTGCTCTGCCGACCTCAATGCCTCACTCCTGGTCCGACCGAGGTGCCCGGTGATACAAATTCTTTTCGAGCTGCTCGCACTACCCCAACTCGCTTAACTCCTCAACGCCCTACTTCCTCCGGGGGCCAAAATGTTGAAAAAGCTTCTGCCTCGCGGGGTAAATCCCACCAAGATAAAGCTCCCAAGCCCCACAAGTCGCGCAGCCAGGACTCCAAGAGTAAAGATTGCAAGGAGCCCTCTTGTAAGAAACTTCGCCTCGGCTCATCCTTAGATGCATCTGGTAAGCAGCCTGAGATCGAAGCTGACAAGGAGACTTGCAGCAATCCTGAAAATGGAAGCTCAAGTCAAATGGCTCGAGATGTGCGAGAGGCACCTTGCTGATATGCGAGAAATAGAGAGGCAGAGGACTCTTCCTCAAATATCCTCCACTTTCAACGCCTCGCTGCCCCGTACCATCCCAAATTGGCTAATTAACGGGTGGAGCTCTATCCTTGATACTCATGCTGGAGAGGACTCCTTCGAGCTCTACAAACATACTTTCCTCGGTCCTGACCAGTTCACCTTAATCCCTTTTGAGTTCACTCGGTTGGAGGAATACATAGCCCACAATAATTTTTCGGTAAAGTCCATTACCTCGCTTAATACATATTTTTAATTTTCTTTCTAACCTCGCTTTTTTTTATTTGCGGGAATAATGTTTTTCTACACCACCTCTCCCTCCGTGTCGCTAATCGGGGCGATCCTCACGCGATTAACAAAAAAAGCGGTGGAGAGGCTTTGAAACTCTTCGAGGCCGAGGTCCGCTGGCGGAAAAAGCTTCTCACGATAATATCTGCGCTCATGAACCGAGTCGAGATTGGAATGGGAGGTCAATGCATTCGCCACGAATCAACGAGCAAAAAGAAAATCACGAATCCGAGCTCAAAGAGACCTATGATACGGTCGCAAGGAGGGCTATCGTGACTATACAAACTCGCTAGAGTATACCGCTTTCTCTCTGAAGGCTCGTGAAGAGGGCGTGAAGTCCTTTCTAACTTCCCATTCTTGCGAAACCTTAGCTGGCACGTCGTCTTCTTTGTCACCTCTTTCAAGGTTTCGAGCGATGCCGACCAAGCCCTACAAGAGAATAAACATGA